>OU015749.1:41933502-41983590 GCA_907169655.1 Acomys percivali | reverse complement strand
AATAACTATTAATAAGTAAAATCAACAGTAAAGTTTGTGAATGTGGTCTCAGAATCTCTGCCTTAATAGCTTAATATGTTCTATTTCACCTTCTTTCTGCTGAAAGTGGATGATGGAATCTTACTTTGGAGAAGCCTAGCTAAGAGAACTGATTGGAACAGCCAGGTTTTAATCTCTTGGTGATGGGGAAGTTTGAATTTTAAATCAATAATCAACTCACACCTAACTCATCCATCTAGCATTTTCCCAACTTGCTCTTCAGGAGGCAGAACAAGAGCTTGAATTTATTTTCTTGAGCAACTGACCTCAATCAGGAGACAGACAGCTCACTCTGAAACGGTCAGAAAATGACATAGCTGAGCACATATCACCATGGTGTAGAAAAGGAACGCTACAAAAATCAAACCAGCAAGTCACTCTGACCATATGGATTTCCTCTATGTCATGATTTTTTCAAGCACACCTTGAGGCAATCTGAGATATATGCCTACACTTGGAAAGAGAACTAGATTCGTGTTTGTTCTTACACCACCAAGTCGTGAGAAATAGTAGTATCCACACTAATTTTCCTATGGTGCTAGGGATAGAATGCAAGAATCTATGAGCGCTAGGCATGTGCAGTGCTGCAGGATTGCGTTTCTAGTGTAGAGCTGCTGAAAACATATCTTAAAACATGAGAAAACCACACTGAGTTTCCCTCCTAATGCAAAACATTATATTTAATGGTCTTATATATGTATATATTTATACACTGAGTGTTGAGAACACTTATGAAGAAAATAAGATCTGAAAATTGTTATTATTCATAAAATGTATTTTCAACTGAATTAGAGTTTAATAACCAAATACAGTCTCATACAATGTTCTCAAAGTAATACAGTATATGTATAGATTTATGTATATTTTAGTTTGATGTATTTGTACACACATAATTACTTTCTTATATTTTATTTTTAAATATAATAAACTAAAATGCATGTACTTGTGTTAGTTTGTTTTTACGTTGACTTTTTAGAAGCTCTTTTACCGCTATTGATTTTCTCATTCATTTTGAAAACACTTCCAAAGATATTAGTTTGAAGTGTATTTTATTTGCTTGTGTAAGAAATCTAGTGCTGCACAGTTTTTGCTCTCTGAAGCTGTTATAAATAAGAATGTGCTTTGCTTTCACCTGCTGTCATTTTATGTGACTAAAAGAGGTTAGCTATTACAGGGTCTCACTGAAGACGTATTGGCAAATTGACTCGCATCTGAAAAGCCCATTTATTATTTCTGCATCTAATTGAATATGATAAATCCATTTTAAGTAGCTTTGTTTGTTTGATGTCCAATATCTTTAGCACTGTAGCCGAACCCTGTGTCCTTTATCATCCATCTTGATGCACAGCAGAGCACAAAGACTGTTCTGTCAGTTTGATGACAATGTTCATTTTCTTCTTTCAGAGGTACAGTGATGAACACTGTTTTGTGTGGTAAATGGGATAACAGTGGGGCAGGAGATGCTATTCTGTACTGCCTACTCTGTCTTAGCCTCACTAAGATGTTTGCACTGATGATGTTTTATGAACTGGTCCCATTATACAGAGTCCCTCTTTACTGATGTATTTGCCTTGATTCTTTAAAGGGACGTCAGAACTCAGTTGCCAGACAGTTTGGTTTTCTTCTCTGAGACTCAAAGAGCTCTGCCTGTGGTCTGCTGCAGTTTCTTAACTAAAAGGAGCATATGTACTATTAGCCTTCTTTGCTTGGACAGGGACACCACGGGCATATTCAGGCTGTAGAAAACAAGTTCCTACAGCCTTATTTTGTTCCAAGACACCTCACTACTCTCACAAAGGTCACACTCAAGAAGAAACTCAGTATCAAGTATGCTCAACAGTGGCTCTCAATAACACAGATGCTCCCAAACAAGTGAGTGTGTGCATGTGTATGTGTGTGTGTTCAAAATACATGCATATATATGCATATCAGATTATCTAGCATATAACACAAATGATACCATTTCACATATTATTAAAATTCTAAAAACATATATACATATAAAATAATGATGAAAAAAGAACAAAATTTTCAAGTAACAATATTAGAGAAGTGTCTTTATAGTTCAGAAGGACAACATCCGTTAATCAAACAAGCAAAGTTTAAAGCTATAGAAAATAATGTTTGTGTATAAATGCATATATGTTTGTGTATCTGTCAAGGGGGGTAAAAATTACTTCTTAAAACACAGATTTTTATCAACTATGGAGATTTATTTACATTCAGAATTTTAGACACACCAAAATAGGAAAGATGTTTTCTTCAAGGCCTTCAAATGCAAACAGCCAAAACATTCAGAATATAACATTTATATAATTCCTGATTGTGTATTGGTTCTTCTTGTTATTGGTAGTTTATTGAAGATATGTTTAATAATATAATGTATATGTAAAAAGTAAAAATTGTTTAATGGGTAAAAACAACAAAAAACCCACAGATTTTTTTTTTAGCCCACAGATTTTTAAAAAACTGTCATGCAACAATTGTTTCTGATGTCAAAGAAACAAGTGTTCCTTGGAATCTATATCTCGAATTAATAAGTCACCATGCTGTAGTGAAAAATGTCCAACATGAATGAGAAATCACGGTACTTGCCTGACCCAGCCGCACCACTTGTCTGTATCAGCCAAGCACTCAGTTTAACCACAGTCCTATCCAATTAACTGAATTTCCCAACACGGGGCACTGTTGTATTTTGACAAAGCCTGTATCTGAACATTTAAGCTTAAAAGGTGTTTGAAGCATAGCTTGATGCTATATTAGATTAATTTTACTGTTTGTGTTGATGTTGACATTTTTTTTTTATTTTAAGAGAAAATGAGAATGAGAGAGGGGAATGCGGAGAGAACACGAGAGATTGAGAGCACGGTTTCCTATCTGCAATGATACACCCCGCATCTGTGAATTATGAGTCCTCTGTTTTCTCAATATTATTCCAGTTTTGAACTAACATTTTAAATTTGATAGTCAAGATCCCCACTGATTCTATGAGAGTCTAATTAAGCTTTTATCTAACCTTAAACATGTTTTCCTTAAGTATGTGTTTTATACTGTATGCACTAAAGATATCTATAAACCTACAATTTAATAATGAAGACACATTCATGAATCTGTGTAAACACTATGTAGCTTCAGAAGCAGGATGTTACGCATTGGAACTATATTTCCCTCCCTCTTACCTTCTCTGTGTACGTAAGTATCCTCTTGGACTTGCATTAATTTTTCCTTTGCCTTTTTGTAGTTTTATTACATATGTTCGTATCCTTGATGAATATATCACACATTTTTTCTCTTTTGAAATTATATATAAAATATACATGTTCTTTAAACTTTTTTTTTTAAACTCAGACTATATATTTAAGGCATTAATGACTGTGTGTGGACTCTACCTAAGTTACATTTCTATGGAACAATGACAAATAAACATGTACCTTTGAGTCAACTGAGAATATTCTCAGTAGCATCTGTGTCTAAGTATTAATGTGTACTAATGGATCCATATTCCTTATCACATGTCACAGCAGCTGGGGTTGTCTGCACAAGCCCTGCATAAAGCCATGTTGGTTAACTCCTGTGGTGGCAGTTACGTAGTATGCCAGGACTATGCAGACTTAATGGGGGTGGGTTATAAAGAAGAGGAAGAAGATAAGAATACAGAGATTGAGGAGGAATAGTTTGTAAAGTTGAAAGGAGGAGTTGTAATGGGTGGGGGTCTCTATGGTTTAAGTGCACTGTGAATGCGTGCGCTCTAACAAAAATGAAACTTTTTTTTTTTGAACAGAATTAATCTACTTTATTTTTCTTGTAAAAACCCTTATGTGGTAGCCACAGCTGGAGCCTGGGTCCTCTGAACAGACACTCTGGTGTGGGTTTTCACAAGATGATCAGTGAATTCCTGATAAGGAGACTTGGTGAACACAGTTTCTTTCCAGAGATCGGGTGTCAGGTAGCTGTAGGTCTTGGAAATGGCATCAAAAGTGGCCTTGGCAAAGTTGCCCAGGGTGGCAGTACAGCCCCTGGCTGATGTGTAGCAATCATCAATACCGGCCATCATCAGTAGCTTCTTGGGCACAGGAGCTGAGACAATGCCAGTGCCTCTGGGGACAAGGATGAGACGCACCAAAACAGAGCCACAGCGGCCTGTCACCTTGCACGGAACAATGTGTGGCTTGACAATCTTGTTCCCCCAGTAGCCTCTCCGCACAGGGACAATGGAAAGCTTGGCCAAGATGATGGCCCCTCGGATAGCAGTGGCTACTTCCTTGGAGCACTTAACACCAAGACCAACGTGACCGTTGCAGTCCCCAATAGCGACAAAAGCCTTGAACCTGGTCTGCTGGCCAGCCCGTGTCTGCTTCTGCACTGGCATGATCTTGAGAACCTCATCCTTTAGGGATGCACCCACGAAAAAGTCAATAATCTCGGACTCCTTAATGGGCAAGGAGAACAGATAAATCTCCTCCAAGGACTTGCTCTTCATATCCTTAACCAGGCGGCCCAGCTTGGTGACGGGGATCCACTCCTTGTCTTTGGCTTTTCCTCCACGAGCCCCGCGGCCTCGACCACAGCCACGGCCTCCGCGGCCCCTAAAACCGCTACCGAATCCTCCGCGGAAGCCGCCTCGCCCTCCTAATCCTGGGCCCCCGGGTCCTCCGGGCCCTCCCGCTGCACCGGCGTCATCCACCATTTGCTATAGAGAAAAAAAAAGGAAGAAAGCAGCTCATCAGAACCCGAGGCTAGGCGGTCTCTCCGAGCTGCGAAACGGAGTCTTCCGCCCAAGGGTGTCGCTGTCCGGATGTCCACGGATTCCCACAGCCCAGGCCGCAAAGCAGTACAAAAATGAAACTTAAAATGCAACTCCAGCCTCTTTGTGAGGTTCTTCTATAGGCAGTTTTAGTATGGATAAAATTTCAAGGATACAGATAATACCTATTTGTAATATATTTATAGTATATTACTTGGTCCATTTATGCTGGTTTTTGATGAAGGAGATTTTACCTTAATGTTCAAGTATGACTTAATTAAGAAAACATTTAAAGAAAGGGTTCTTCTCAAAGTCATGGACTAACTTGTTATATTTTGTTTCACACAAAGACTGCAATGATCCATATCAGTGGGAGATGTTTATCCATTTTCATTTCTCACAGGAAAGCAACCACAGTCTATGTTCTTAGCTCTTCATTATATTCTACTCCAGTGGTCACCTTTTCTTGGCCCAAACAGCATTGTCTTATTATTCATAGACTATTTTGCCAAGCAAGTGTTGTGGTGTGGAGTTCTATGGTCAATGTTCCAACTATTTGTTTGAAGAATGTCATGACTCTTAATGGGTCTTTGTGCCTTCAAAGAGATTTGGATTTAATCTACCAAGTGCCGTGCATAACCCCCACTTGATTGTGCTTGGAATCTCCCTTGCTAAAAAATAAAAACATTAAATATATTATTTATATTTTTCATTCATCTCTAACCATTTTTGTTCTTGTTTTACTCTCTTATTATTTAATATTATTCATTATAATTTAATCCAAAAAATTTCTAAAATTCATTCATTTACATATAGCATTTTCTTTCTCTGTAATAATTTTTCTTAGTGGGTAATACCAGTTTTATCATAACAAAATATGGTGAATATTATTAATCATTTTAACCACATGAAAGTGGTTAATTCAGTTTTATTTAGTATATTCACAATGTTATATAGCCATTAGCATGCTCCATGCACAAATCTTTTCCATATTCCCAATATTAATCAATTTTATCACTATTATGGCAACTTTTCTCAACCATGGGAAGCTGGACCAAGGCATGAATCATGAGGTCTGCCCAAAGTAACCCATTTCCCCCAGCTATTTCTCACCTCAAACAGTTTTATAAAATTTCAAACGTTTCTTTCTTCTAGGGACCAAGTGTTCCACCACAAGAGTCTGGCGACATTTCATACCCAAACATAGCTGGTTTTAAATAAGTGTAATAGGCATTACCTATGACTTCCTATCCTTTACTATGATGCCTGACCCTTACTATGATTTCTCACCCCTTTCCCCTTCCCCTAACCCTAACCCTAACCCCGATAGCTCCTAAGCGAACTTGTGTTTGCTTCTTCTGGGAACCACTTATATATAGTTTTATGATATTTGTCCTTCTAGGTTTGGATAAATTCATTTTTATAGTATGGTGTTTTTTAAAAGATTTATTTTTAAGTTTTGTGCATGTGAATGTGTGTGTATGGGTATATGACTGCAGGAACCCACAGAGATGGAAGACACTGACTCCCTTGAAACTAGAGTTATATGCAGTTCGAAGCCATATATATATATGTGTATATATATTTGTAAACATAATCTTTTCAGGCGGTATAATGTTACTTGTATGTTCTTGGGTCAGACCATTTGATATTGGAAAACCAATCGGTGTTCCTCTCCCTGGGAAGACTACTTGTGCTATTCTCAGCACTCTTTAGCTGTCTATGGTTCTTGGTGTAGGGTTGAATTCTATATAATTGCAATTTTACTCCCCCTGATTCTTCTTGGCGCCACATATCCACCCTTGTTTATTTCTTACCTCCTTACAAACAGTGATATTTTACTATAATTTGCCTTTTCCAGAATGCCATATAGATGGGGACATATAATATGTAAAGTATTATATTGGCTTTTTTTCATATGCATATGAGTTTTTCCCATGTTTTTGCATGGCTTTCTAGGTCAATTTTTTTATGGTTGAATATGCTTGAAATTATCAATATCTATTCATCTCTTTACCACGAAGGATGTCAAGCTTGTCTACAAGTTTCAGTTATTATAAATAAAATGCTAAAGGCATCAGGCGCAGGCTTTGGGCATGTCGGCACGATCGCTGGAATATAGTAAGGGAAAATTTTGAAGTAACTGGTAAGATACCTTCCTTGGTGACTATACCATTTTGGCATTTTCTGAGCAACAAAACATCCCCTGGTGTTTTAATTTCTTATCAACATCTTCAGTGTGTTAGACTTTGGCCACGTTAGTACATATACGGGGGGAGGTGTTGTCTGAATTTGCCTTACATTGATGTTCTGTGTGAATCTGCACACTTCTAGAGCTGGGAAACTTGTTTGTTCCTATCCCTGGGGATCAGAAGTCAAATCCACCCCTTTAGACTAAGAATTGTGACAGCAAGTCTCCATGTTCTAAGTTCTTTTTCTTTCTCTCTTTTTATATTTTATTAATTTATTCACATCACATCTCAATTGTTATCCCATTCCTTGTATCCTCACATTCCTCCCTCCCTCCCATTTTCCCCTTACTCCCCTCCCCTGTGACTGTGACTGACGGGGATTTCCTCCCCCTGTATATGCTCATAGGCTATCAAGTCTCTTCTTGGTAACCTGCTGTCCTTCCTCTGAGTGTCACCAGGTCTCCCCCTCCAGGGGATGTGGTCAAATATGGGGCACCAGAGTTAGTGCAGGAAGATGCAGTGAAGCAGGTGGAAGACATTAAAAAAAAAAGCCTATAGAGAGGCACTGGAAAAAAGTCAGGAAAATGTTCTGAGTTCTTTGGACACACTTTTGAATTATAATGTAATCCCCTGGCTGGTTATCTAGCTTTCAGATAGCACAGCATCTGTCTGTCTGTCTGTCTATCTATCTATCTATCTATCTATCTATCTATCTATCTATCTATCATCTATCTTATCTATCTATCATCAATCTTTTGATCATCAATACAATGGAAAGACAAAAAATATAATAAGATAAAACAAAACAAAAAAAACCCCTATCACAACAAAGTTAGACAAAACAAACAACAGAAGGAAAAGAGCTCCTGAATCAGAGACACACATGTTTGCACTCTCAGGGAATGCATAAGAACACTAAACTGGAAAGCATCATATATACAAAAAGAGCTTGGTAAAAAACCATGTAGGCCCTGTGCATGCTGCTTCAGCCTTCGTGAGTTCATATGAACTTTTTTTCAGATTGCTTCCTTTCAATTCAGATGATTTATTATTTGTTTCTAAATTTACATGCTCATGTTTTGCCATGCTTATGTTCTGTTTTACTTTTAATATATCTATTTTCTTCTGGACTTTGATTTTCTTCATTTTAAAAGTTTGTGTTGTTCATGTACTTTTTATTTTTTATTTACTCTTCTCTCATATGTTACGTCTTGATAGTAGTTTCTTCCTTTCCCTCCTCCAACCTTATCCACTCTTCAGAAAAGGCTGTCTCCCAGAAATATCAACCAAACCTGGCATATCCAGTTGCAGTAAGACTGGGCATCTCCACTCATGCCTCATCTTATGCCTGGAGAGACAAAACAGTAGAAGAAAAAGGGTGTGAAAAGTAGAAAAAAGAGTCCGAGACAGTCCCTGTTCCCACTGTTAGGATTCCCACAAGAAAATCAAGCTACACAACCATAACATATATGCAGAGGACCTAGGTCAGCCCCACGCAGGCTCGCTGGTTGTCGGTTCAGTCTCTGTGAGCCCTCAAAACCCAGGTTAGTTGGTTCTGTACATTTTCTTGTGATGTGTTTGTCCCCTCTGGCACTTACAATCCTTCCTCATTCTTCTAAAAGATTTCTTGATCTCTGCCCAATATTTGTCTGTGGGTTTCTGTTTTCATCAGTTGCTGCATGAAGCCATTCGGATGAAGATAACACTGTCTACAAGTATAGCAAAATATAATTAGCAATTATTTCACTGATTTCTTTGCTCATGTTTGCTTCTATCGTAGGACTCTGGGCTATCCAACATCTGGTTCCTGGCCACTCAGAAAGTGTCAGAGGTGGGCTGCTTTTCATGTTCTGGGTCACAAGTGGTCATTGGTTGATCAATCCCACAATTTCTGCCTTTCATACTCCTCTTTTTAGGAGTCTTAGCTAAGGTCACCATCCTAGATTGCTGGGAATTCCCATTGCACTACGTTTCTACCTTGATTCCAAAACACACCACAATTTCAAGTGTCTCTCCCAGTATTCTCACTCTCATCCTTTTCCCACCTGATACCATCTGTTCCCGGCCCTACTCCACCCAGTCCACCTGATATGTCTATTCTACTCCCCTTTCCTAGATGGATTCATGCCTCTCCTTTGAGCCCTCCTTGTTACTTAGCCTCTTTGGGTCTGTGGATTATAGCATGACTATCTTTTACTTTACAGCTAATATCCACTTATAAGTGAGTACAAACCATGTTTGTCTTTTTGGGTCTGGGTTACCTCAGTCAAGACGATTTTCTCAGTTCCATCCATTTGTCTGATAATTTCATGATGTTATTTTTTTAACAGCTGATTAATACTCCATTGTGTAAATGTGCCACGTTTTACTTGCCTATTTTTTGGTTGAGGGGCATCTAAGTTTTTTCATTTTCTGGGTATTGTGAATAAAGCTGCTAAGAACATAGCTGAGCAAGTATCCTTGTGGTATGATGGAGAATCCTTTGGATATATGCCCAGGAGTAGTATAGCTGCTGGGTCTTAAGGTAGATTGATTTTTGACACTGTTTTACAATTATTTTTCTTAGACTTTTGCTCCTGTATCTGTTACTCTAAAAGTCTTAATACTGTATTAAGCTTGCCATTTTTCTTATAATCCTGTCATGTTTTGTCTTAAAACTTTTAAATCTTTGTGAGTAAATATCTGAGGGACTGATCAGTTTGTTGATGAACCATGATCAAATTCCACTCATATCCTCTGTTGCTTCAAACCTAACTTGCCCAAAGAATCTCTTACCTTTACTATCTTCTCCCTTTATGGATTTCAAGGCTTACTATTTAGATACTTCTCTTTCACATTAATTTCTCTGCAACATGACCAACTTAAATCCTGGTCTAAATTTGATTGACTGATGTCTACTGCTTAGACATTCTCCAGGCCAAGCTTTCCTTCCCTGGAGACTACCTTCATGGTAGATTGCTGCTGCAATCATAAAATGCTCACCTTCTAAACAACGGAAAGGTGCTCATCCTCAGAGGGTTCAGCACTTCAGCCATTATGAATTCTTGCCCTGTTTGGCACCTATCATTTTTGCCTATTCTCTGTGCGCCTTCTCCATGGTCACTTTCAAATGGATATTCAAGTGTAAATCTTGCCAAAAATATTGTCTTGTAATGTCAAAATACTTCTGGATCTTTTTTTTTTTTTTTTTTTTTTTGTCTAGTGCTGCATGTTTCTGTTCAGCAATAAAGGAAATGCTTCCTAAGGTTTTTGTAACTCAGTGTTTTTAGTTTTTGATATGTTTTGAGACAGGTTCTTTAGTACAGACTGGCCAAAAACTTGCTACATAGTCAAAGATGACCTTGAAGTTCTGATTCTCTTGCTTAAAAACTCAGGATGCTGGGATTACTGGCATGTTCCACCGTGTCCACTTTATGCTGGGGAGTGAGTCCTGGCCTTCATGAATATTATGCAAGCAATGGACTGACTGGCCTCATCTTTAATCTTGCACTCAGTATTTTGCATTGTGCTGCAAGGTGCAATGGTTCAACTTAGCCAGTAAGTTGAAATAGTCTATTGTTTCATTTCTGTTGTCATTGTTAGCACAAGTCTTATGATTCTAAAACACAATCTCAGAAACATTTGGTTTTAAAAATGCTCCTAGTCAATAACTCAAAGACATTGCTTTCAGATGATTTTTTAGGCATTTATAAAGATTTTGATGAAGCAGTGAGAAGGATTCCATCACTTTATCATTATTGGTAAGACAACAGCATAAACACAACACTTAAATTCTTAGGCATACTGACACTTGGACAATGTTCCAGGAAAGATCATAGATACATTCCCTGTACTTGCCTCAGAGTTCAGATCACGATCAGGTCAGAATAAGAGAACAAGTTCACTAATTTAGAGAACTAGTGTGTGTTAATCTACCAACCTAAGTACACTAGTAGAGTGTGATCCTTTAAAGCATAGCTGGTGAACCCAGATGAAGTGGTTCCATCTGGAACACTGAGTTTCTTTTCAAACCATACAGCTTTTCTTGAAGCACTCATGCACACACATTGGGATGGATTGGTAAAATCAAATTTGCGTTTCTTTGCTTCTGGCTTGAGTTAGTCCCTTGCCCTTTATCCTTTAATGTGCTTTGCAATTTGCCTTTACTTTTTAACATTAAATTTTCTTTAGGAAGTGTAGACTCTAGGATATGATGTGACTTGTGTTTTAGTTTGGAGAGTTCTTTTGCAAAAGTTCTTCTCTTCCATGCATTGCCACGGGTCAGACAATTCATACTGCTCTGTGATTTCCTTGTGTCTGTAGGAAACTGGATTTTCATTACAATTATTTTTGGAAAGATGTGGTTGAGCTCAAGCAAGTCACATGGGTATTTCTTTTTTGTTTGTTATATTTTTCTTTTTATTTAATGAAATTCAAAATCAGTTTTCAAAGACAGCCATCTTAGACCCCCCCACCCATCCAAAGAACTTGTCATTCCATGACAAACATAGATTTCCTGAGAAATGGAAAACATTTGCTGTGAAAACTACTATATTTATCCTTGAGACATATTTGGTGTAATTCACTAATTTGCCCAGTGCATAATTTCAGTATGTTCATGGAAAAACAAACTGTGTGTATTTCTTAAGAAAATATAAATTTCACATTATTCTAGTTAATTGAACTTTGTGTATGTTTTTGGAAAAAGTATTTTTAAAAATGTGATGATCTGTTCTTTAGTACTCCTTTTGAGTCTGATTATAGTTTTGCTTCCATTATTAATGAGGAAATGAAATTATGACTTGGCTATAAAAGGAGCTAGACCTTGTTGTGCAGGCTTTAAAAATAGTCTGTTCATTGTAGAAAAAGTCCTTGTTCCAGCTTTTTCCTATAATTGGGCTGTCAAAACTTTATTTTCAGAAGAACTGATTGCACACAAGGCATAACTTAGCTGGTCTCTTTCTTTCCCTCTATAGATATTTCAGTCCTAATCCCAAGAAATATTTGAATATAATAGGCTTATAAAAATCAGAGGAATAAAGGTGAAGGATAGAATTAAGCTTTCTAATCAGCTGACCACAAAGAAGAAAACATTTCTGGTAATAAGTATTATAATGTATTGGATGGGCTCAAATACAATTTTAGCATCTTCAGAAAAAGGACATTACCAGAGGACTTTGAAGCAATGTCTGAGTTACAGGATGGAAGGATGATGCAGAACCAAGAATATGTATATAAGAAGAGGGCATAAGGGCTGGAGAGATGGCTCAGTGGTTAAGAGCACTGCCTGCTCTTCCAAAGGTCCTGAGTTCAATTCCCAGCAACCACATGGTGGCTCATAACCATCTGTAATAACCCAGAAGCATAAAGACTCAAGTGGTATATACTCACTTATATCTGCATACTAGCCCAAGGGGCATATCCCATGAAAGCCTTCACTTACCAGGAAACTGGGACAGAGGGGAGGACATCCTATTGGGACTCTAGATGAGAGAAGCATGGGAGAATAGCAAAGTAGAAGGATCCAGTGGGTCCTAGAAACCTACAAGTAGAACATTATGATAGGCAGATTTGGGCCAAGGGGTCCCGCTCAAACTAAGGTACCAGCCGTCAACGTTAAACCCCTACCCAGATCTAGCCAATGGGCAGAACATTCTCCACAGTTGAGTGGAGAGTGGGATATGACTTTCACATGTACTCTGGTGCCTCATAATTGACCATGTCCCCTGAATGTGGAGACCTGGTGGCACTCAGAGGAAGGATAGCAGGTTACCAAGAAGAGACTTGATACCCTATGAGCATATACAGGGGGAGGTAATCCTGCTCAGGAACATTCATAGGGGAGGGGAATAAGGGGAAAATGGGAAGGAGGGAAGAATGGGAGGATACAAGGGATGGGATAACCATTGAGATGTAACAAGAATAAATTAATAAAAAATTTAAAAAAAAAAAAGAGGGCATAAGCCAAAGATGTGGATATTCACTGTACAAAGGAAAGACAAAAAGTTCGCTCTCTCTAGAACTTTCAGCGTTTTACTCTGGGTTGGTTAGATGGTCTCATGGTTATTTGAAAGCACCAGGAAGAAGCATGTTAATGAAGGAGAGCTTTATTCTGGCTCACAATTTCAGGGAATTTGTGAGAGAAGGCGCTGTGGTGGATACTTACATGTATCACTACTCACCTCTTAGTGTATCAGAAACTGAGGTCTCAGGCTGTAAATAGAACTGTAATTCACCTCCACAGCACGTGTACAGTGAACTTCTGCTAGCTATGAGACAGTCTAAGCCCCTGACCCCTGAAAATAGTACCAACATCTGGACCAAGTATTTCAACCCATGAACTTTTAAGTAGGCTGCAGTACATTTCACATCCAAACTATGACACATCTTCTGTATACCCAGATTGTAGCACACTGAAACCCATCTTACTTAAGAATAAGATATTTGTGCTGTTATGGAAAAAAAACAAATTACTTGTATTTTAAATAACAACAATAATAAATACAGACAGCAAATACAGGAGACAAACCCCACAATTTTGATTAGAGGTTAGAACAATTGTAAAGTTCGGGTCTAACTGGCCTTTCAATTTTCTAGTTTTGTCCTCCTCTTTGGCTGTTTAGGATCACATGTACTCTGTGTAGAATGAATGGGGTTTGTGCCATGGCCAGGTTGCTATGTTATAGGGAATCAGTAAAGACGAAGTTGAGTTCATTCCAGATTTCATCTGGTTGAATTCCCTGGGTTCAGGTTGGCACTAACTGAAACGATAGTTGGAGACTGTTAGTATTACAGGTTTTCTTTCCAGCAAGGCAATGAAATCTGGGAACTTGCTTAGTTCTTTGAAAATACTAATTTGAAAATGTGAGGAAAAGTTATTGTATGACTTTAGGATCTATCTATCTATCTATCTATCTATCTATCTATCTATCTATATCTATCTATCTATCTATCTATCTATCTATCTATCTATCTATCTATCTAAATATCATCTATCCATATTCTACCTATTTATCCATTAATCATCTATCATTTTTCTATCAATATGTAACCTTTAGAGAAAAACAAGCATAAATAAGAGTACTACAAAATGAGATCTAGAATAATTGGTGTGTGAGTGATTACACAACGACAAAAGGAAACCTCCATGACATGGAAGCTAAAGGATGCTCTTTATTCAGTACTACTAGAGAGAGATGGATCCATAAATTATGTTTTATACAAATTTTTTTAGATTCAAAGTTATTTTTTCTACATTGAGCAAGAATATTATAGTATTATTTTTTCTAGTAGTAGGTTTTTAAATTAATTAATTTGTTTATTCACTTTACACACCTGTCCCTGGCCCCTCCTTCCTCTCTTCCCAGTCCCGCCTTCCCTCCCCATACCTCCTCTCCTTTTCCTTAGAAAAGAGAAGCCCCTTACTCACTCACCCCCGCTTACCAAGTCACATCATGACTTTCTCTTGTTGCCTGGCAAGGCAGAATTGCCAGGAGAAAGTGATCAAAAAGTAGGTAACAGAGTCCATGTCAGAGATAGCCCCTGAGCCCTTTAGTAGAGGACCCATATCCTGAGATGCCCGTGAGCTACTGCTTTGTAGAGGACCCAGGTCCGGTCCATGCATGGTCCTTGGTTGAGGCTTCACATCCCACAACCCCGCTGGACCCTGGTTAGCTGTCTGTGTTGGTCTTCTTGTGGTGTTTTTGTTACCTTTTATCTTTCCCCACATTTTCCTCAAGGCTTCCTGTGCTCTGCCCAATGTTTGACTGTGAGTCTCAGTATTTGTTTTAAAACACTGTTGGGAAGAGCTTCCCAGAGGACAACTCTGCGAGGCTCCTGTCTTGGGGGCTGTCTCTCTTCCCTGTGGAGGGTCTTTGGTTGGGCCAGGCACTGGTTGGACATTACCTCAATCTCTCGTCTATCTGCTCTATCTTGATGCCTGCGGGTCTTGTAGTCAGAGTAAGTTTTGAGTTGAAATGTTTGGAGGTCAGTTGGTGTTCTCCTAGTAGGAGTTCTAGGGTATCCCCTTCAGTCTCTATGGCCCCAGGTACTGGAAGATTCAAAGGACTATTTTAACTTAGGTCTCCAGCTTGTCACCGATATGTCCTTGCCCTCAGTTTCTCTTTTCTCTGCAGGCCTTCTGTCTTCCCTCCCCATGCTTAATATCCACCCTCATTTCTCTCTGCATTCCCTCTCCTACCTTGTTCCTTCTCTTCAACCACTTACTTCTGTCTATTGTATTTCTCCTTCTGAGTGAGATTTATGCATCTTCCCCTTTTACTTAACTGCTTTGGGTCTGTGCTTTGTGTTGTTGTTGTTTTTTTAATCAACAAAAAATAGTAGTTTTCACCAAGCCTGATGCTTATTGGTCAAGAGATACAGGCTCTTTTTTTCCCCCATCTCAGGGGCTTTCTTGACATAAGGAGAGTTGGGAGCAATTTTAAGATAGAGAATTGAATCTGTTGATGTGTTTACCATGTAAGTTCCTGGAACCATAGTTTTTCTGGCAGAAATATGGAATTGCTGATTTGTGAGCTGATTAAATCTGCACTTATGGCTGTGACTCACATGATTGTTTCACCATTGGTTGTTGTAATGAATCAAGATAATGAAGAAAGCAGCAACAAAAGGCAAAGACACTATAGTTTCTCAGGAGCCAGGATTTTCTATTAACATAATTGCAGGGGTGGATGATTAAACCACTCTGCTCTGAATGGGTCAATTAGCTACAGTTCCTATGGCTATGTGTGGTGTATGTAAATCTGTCTTTATCTCTTTCTTAAATTGGTTGTGTTGAAGTTATTCAGTACATTAAAGTCTGTAAAATGGTTTTATTTACTATGGATATTTTCCTTAAAAATTCTACAATATTAGAATTGTTTTGTGCCTTATTTAGCATGTCATCTACAGCTGGAAAGTCACTGGTACTAGAACCAATAAACTGACACCAAGATTGAGCAAAATCTGTTACACACCTTTTCCTAAGAAGGCCCTATTCCTGCTTGGGTATCATGATATTACACACATATTTCTAAGAGGAGTGTTAATCTTATACATATGGCATAAATGTTAGATTCAAAGGAGACTCCATCACCCCAAATTTCAAAAGTCAGTCCAAATATTCAGAAATGGGCATAATCTGGACTATAGCAAGGTTTCTGGCAGTAAGATAAAAGCCAATATTCCTCAGAAACTGTGAAGGGTCTTCCTCTCTACCAAGAGAAATCATTTTTCTTACCACTGGCTAAAGAGTTATAGAGCTACCTGTGGTGATTATCAGCATATCAAAGTTCTTGCTGTCTTCTGGGATCCCTCAGTATCACAAGTACCTGTTATATATTTCAACGTCCTTGCTAGTTCCCCAGTCCTTCTCACCTCTTCCTCCACTCTAATCTCGCTCCAGCTCATGGGCTTCCCTCCCTTCAGCTACTCATTTTCCTTATAACCCTGCTATATTCTTGATAGGTGCACAATCTGTCTCTCTCTGTCTCTCTGTCTCAGCCTATCTCTGTCTCTGTTTCTGTTTCTGTCTCTGTCTGTCTGTCTGTCTGTCTCTCTTTCTCTCTCCCTTCCACCTTCTATTTCCTTTCCCCTTCTTTATCTCTCCTCTTGTTTCTTTCATGGCCAGGTTCAGTCTCCTGGACATGCCCAATATACCTCTTTCTTTCTCTGCTCTGCATTCTTACAGACACCTCTGTCTGTTCTTTTTCTCATATCTACAATAAACATCTTCCCCTTAACCATATCATAGAGCAGTCATGTTGACAGTTTATATAATAGGTAGACTGTTTTTATTCTCAAAAGCAAGATACAATAAAGGTTGAAAATTTACCATCTCCATTTTGCAGATGAGGTATTTGGGTCTGAGAAGTACTTGTAAGTGGGCATAACCAAACTGTCAATGCCCAAGTAACTTAATGAAAGTTTGAACATGGATATCACCCTCAGATGGCATGAACCAGATACTGTGAAAAGCAGTGAGGAGTCTCAGTTTCCTGGAAGTCACTCTTGCTTCTGTTTCTGTAATGCTGAAATTCCTATTGTTAGCATGGAAGAGTTCTGGCTCCAATAATTTTACTTTTCTAATTTTGTAGAATAGGAGATGGAAATACAAGTTAAAATGTTATATTGTCAAGTTGTGATGTGTACTGCTATTTTAGGGATTGACTTAGTATCATTGTCCTGGGTATCCGTTTCCTCATGAGTGGTGTCCGTCACAGTGGCTAGGAAATGCAAACAGAAGAGCTTACTTCAAATGCAAAGTACATGCCTATTCTGTCTCGGTTTCTATCAATACAAACCCTTTCTCTGAGTACCAAGGACTTGATTAATGCTGGACATAAAACTATAGATTTCCAGTTACCAAGATGTATGATAGAATGTAACAAACCAGGGCTAGATGCTTAGGACCCAACATAGTTATTTATTCAATCATATTTTGAATATAGTGTCTGCATAGTCGTTGTCTGAAAGTGTTATAAGCCTAAAGCTCGATGCCAGATTATTAAAAAAGATTGACATACTTTAATGATCTAGCAGGTGTCAATTGTGCTTCAGGAAATGAACAGAGAATGAACTGATCATAAGAGTACAATCATATGACACATACATGAGAAATATTTTCATGGCTACAGTGTGATAATCCCAGAAACCTATGTAGCTTCATTTAAATATCTGACACAATATGTATATATATGTAAATGAATAAGTCATGGCCAGTACTTGTGTGATAGTCTGGAAAATCCTTATGTTGGGGAAAGTTCATATCATAGGGCTCTGAATATAGCTTGTTTAAGCATTCTACGGAGAGGCTTTTGTCTTTCAGGAACTTCGATGTTGAAATGCAGGAGTCTCTGGCATTATAAAGTAGACTTCTCAGTAAGGATCAATATACAGTGCTATTAGTGAAGAAAGCCATCTTTATTTCTAGGTGAAAAATCTTCCGGAATAAAACTAATGTACTCTCAGATTGGATTTGTATTCCTGTCTGTATCAGGTTGCCATGACTTCCACAACAAAACACCAGAGACAGAGTACTTTAAATAACAGAAATTTATTCTTCAGCTCTAGAGCCTGTAAATTCAAGACCTAGGAGTAGGCAGAATTGATTTCTTTTGAGACTTCCTTTCTTGGCTGGCAGCTGACTTTCTGAGAAGCCTCTAAGTTCCCACATGTCCTCTGGCATCATGAGTCTGAAGATTGTCTTCTTATAGAGATACAAATTATGTTGGTTTATGACGCACTCTGAAGACATTATTTTTCTTTATTGTACCTTTTATTTCTATATTTTTAACATTTATTTTATTAGAACATATTAGTTATCTATAAAGCTGAATCTCATTATGACATTTTCATACATATACATAATATATTTTGCTTATATTCACCATTATTGCTTCTTCTAGTCTCTCTTCCCCTTCCACTAGGATTGTTCCTCTTCCTCAAACAGTGCCTATTTTATATTTTCACATAGTTGTGTTTGAGAGAGAGAGAGAGAGAAATAAAGAATGAGGAGGGGGAGGAAAGAGTCAGAGTTACTGTTAGGATCCTGGGTAAGGGCTATTTACAGGATCATGGGCAATTTACCAATGCTACATGAAGAACACATATCTTTGTTTCCCAGGAGTTATTATTAATCTATTAATCCTCAGGAAGTGGCAATATCATGAACTGAAAGTTCCAATTCCATGACTGAAAGTTGAGGGGAACCAAACTTGTGCAGATTTTGTGAAATAATCATAGTTGTTATGAGCTCATAAGTGTTACAACCATGAGAGTTATTATTTACTGAAATGATCACTTTAGAGACAATAGTCTTCAAGCATGGATGTATGCTGGTGTGCTAGGGGATCATGTTGGGCTATAATTAACCCATGACACTGTAAATATAACATTAGGCATGAAGTTTTCCAGTGTGTTCCAGCAGTTCATTATGCAATAAATATTGGGAAAGCTTATATAGAGAGACATTTGTGCTGAAATTTATAATTTCAGTCATCTACATTGTAGAATCTGCATCATAAAATAATATTTTTATTATATATAATTACATAATAAACTCCTTTCTTCTCAAGAACCATAAATTTCCTTCTTTTGCAGAGTTTGGCCCACTTTCCAGGTGAAACATCCAAGTTATTTTATTATAAATATTTATTGGTGTATCTGTGCAATCCAGAATTTCTTCCTTCATCCTTGTTTATCAGAGTCAAGGCTGGTAAAGGTTGTGTGAATTACATTCATAATAATTAATGATGACATTAAAATAGTGAAATTAAACATAAAGATGAGTGTTTATTAGGTGTTTGGTGATGGAGTGAAATTTCTTATGCTACTTCATTAACCCTTACAATATACCCACCCTGCACAGAAAGTTGTAACTTGCATTGTATATATGAGGATTTTAAATCATTGTATTAGTTTTCTGCTGTTGCACAGCAAATTAAGTGATTGGCTTGCAATTGTTTGTCGTCTGTTTAATGGCTTGTAATGTCATGGGTTTATTTGTTCTGAGGTCAGTAGTTCAGAAGTCTAAAATGGTGTGCCTTTCTGCTTAGGATAACACAAGGCTGAAGTCAAGGTGTTGGCTTTGCTGAGATCTCTTCTGGTTGTCCTGGAGAGACTGGTTCTAAGCTAATTCAGGATGGAAAAATTCTTCAGCTTGTGGTTTTCTGGCTGAAGGCTCCTGTTCCTTTGCTGTCCACTGCCTTAGCAATCACTCTCAGCTTCTGATGTCCTTGTGATTTCCTGGATATGGCATCCCCTTCCTCCACTTCAAGTGAACAACAGCACATTCCAGATTCTTCTCATGCAATAGGATGCTGCCTTCTCTTTTTCCAATACCAAGATCCAGAGTCCAAAGTCTGATTGGTTAAATGGTTAAATTTCATCCCTTCAGGTTAATTGTGTCACGTGACACATCTGAATTGTCAACTTCCAATGTATCACATTCAGAGTCTTGAGTTGTACAGATGCCAAATACCAAGGGTGAGAAATACTGAGGAGTATTTCATCTGAATAGAGACATCAGCTGCATGTGGCTTGAATGATGCTGGACCACAAAGTACCGCAGAGCCTCAGTTGTATGCAGCATGCACTTGTCTGTGGGCTTCATGGTAGGAATGGCAGAAATTGTGGGTGGGAAAGTGTCAGTTATTCTTATCTAAGTGTAGCTTTGGGTCCTTTGCTGAAAACTTTATAAAAACTTTTATCTATTGTCTTCTGTATTAGACTCTCAGGTTAGCTTATCATATCAATGGCTGAGTAAGAGGGCTGGCAGAACGACACCAGGCTAATAGGCATCAAGTCAGAACTAGTACATCTTTATTTAATTGTTTATAAACAAGACACACAGCCAGAATAAAGCAAGAACAAATATCCAAGCCCTGAGCTGAAAAATCTTCAAAGTTAAAAGCCAAACAAGGTAGATAAAGATTAAAATAAAGAGCCGGGGCTAAATATAAAAATAAGAGCTCCCCTTTGCCACAGTAAAGTTTCCATCAACTCCTAATGTGCCTTCTCATCCCACAGCTCTCCTTCACACACAAGTGAGTGGCTCTCTTACTGCTTCTTGTATGAAGCACTATATATTGAGATAAACTACTGTGAGATTGTAAATATTTGGGGCTGGGCTAGGGAGACAGTTCCATGGTTAAAGTGCTTACCAGCTTAGCATGAAGACAAGAGCTTCATTCTCCAGGTCACACATACGTGGGAATGGTCCTGGTGGCCCATCTACCTCTCCTGTGCTCAGAAGGTAGAGACAGAGGACTGCCTCAGGCAAGAGAGCTAGCCAGCCCAGCAGCTGGGTCCACTTGAGAGACCTGGCCTCAATGAATAACCTGGAGAGTGACCACAGAAAGCTCTCAATGTCAACCTTGCAGACAGACACGCACACACCATATACAGATGAGAAAAATAAGAATGAAAAAAATATTGCTTTGAATATTTTACTATCATTGCCATAATTAATATTAACACAATGAGGCCTGAAAACATTCATAGACTAAACTGATGTAAATTCTATTGGCAAAGCAAGTTGCAGCTAGATTTGGCTGGAAGCTGATAGTTTTCTCATCTTTTGTTTCTATTTAATGAGCTATGACTTGACTGCGTCTTACACTATGATGAGAATCTGCTACAATGCTGTTGAATAACCAAAGAATGGAACACTGGAAATACATCATTCTTCTGATACAACAGCTTTAAGCAGATGGGCAGCATCTGCTCTAGAGACAAACATAAGAGAGCAGTATTTATGTCATTGCTTATGGATTGCCCCACTCTCCACTTGGCTGGAATATAGTCATCAACTCCAAAACAACTGGAAGAAAGGTGACTAGGAGAGGCCAGTCGCTGCCACGGACATAATGCCATGGACTAATCAGGTTCACAGCAGGGCCACTGGAAGAAGTTCGGCAGGGACATGGTAGGACCTACTCTAGTACTGATCAGTGCAATTTCACACACTGCACGGTGCATCCAAGCAAGGTTATACTGTACTCCCTAGGAGGTACATCCATTTATAGGGCTTCCTTCAAGAGTCAAAAGTTTTATGTTAGTGCTTGCTTATGTGTTCTTAGACTGTGTAGGACATTAGAGTCACCTGAACAAATTGAAAAGGAAAAAAAAAAGTGAACACTGTGCATTCTGGGAAGGTAATGCTAGTGGTAGTATAATTTTTCCAAGTCTTCATATAAAACCAGCTAGAGCAATTGAAACATAGATAGAATTACCTCAAAAGTAACACTTAAAATCTCTCATAACATTTTTTTTTTTGTGTGTGTTTCAAGGCAAGGTTTCTATGTGTAGCCTTGGCTGTCCTGGACTTACTTTGTAGACCAGGCTGGCCTCGAACTGACAGTGATCCATCTGCCTCTGCCTCCGAGTGCTGGGATTAAAGGTGTGAGCCACCACTCCAGGCTTTCTCATAACATTATGGGATCAAAACTGTTAATCATTTAGACAGGTGGTTTTAGTTCCAGGTGTCCCATAGGGTTGTAGCCGGAAGCTGGCTAGAGCTAGAACAATGAGCATCCCATAACTCAGGATTGGCTGGGCTATTCTCTCAACACTGCATCAGGACCTATGATACAATATGAAGGCTGTGTGAGCTGATATCCTTGGGGGAACTCCACTTGTTAATATTCTTGCTCTTTGCTTTCGGAGAACTCTATCAAACAAGATGAAGGCAGCCCTTGCTTATAAATGTAGATCAAAAGGTTAGTTGGGTTTAGTGGAGAAAGTACACAGCCCTTACCTATCATGGAAAATGACACCAAGATCATATCTTCATATGGCCATGTGGAATGAAGGGTATTCCTGAAGCCATCTTTGAAAAGCGTTATCTGTTATGTAACACATTTATATGAACCTACAAATGACTAAGTTGTCCAGATTACTAAAATGGAATTGGCGTCTGGCCTGTGTAAGGGGAACACGGATCAGCAAGGAGCATAAGGCAGACTCATGAACAGAAAACCACCAACCGTTATTCATTCAAAGCACAGCTGGAGTTTTCCGAACACCTGCTAAGCAGCTGAAGAGGAGGATTCTGCCTTTTCCAACAGCAGGGTGCTGAGGGTTTTGCTGGAGATGTCTGGTTTGTGTATACTCTCCTTCCTGACGTGCCTGTGTTTCTGTATTCAACTACAACCACAGTGGGGAAAACTACTGGAAAGTTCATGAAGACTGAGTAGTACGGAACATCAAGAAAATAGCAACATTGGCTAGATCTGGATAGTGGTTCGAAGTTTACTGCATGTATAGTCCTTGGCTAGTGCCATAGTTTGAGCAGGATCCCTGGGCCCATATCTGCTCTTCACAATGTTCTTCTTGTAGGTTTCTAGGACCCTCTGGATCCTTCTATTTCCCCATTCTCCCATGCTTCTCTCATCTAGAGCCTCAATAGGATGTCCTCCCCTCTGTTCCATTTTCCTGGTAAGTGAAGACTTTCATGGGACATGGCCCTTGGGCTAGTGTCCAGATATAAGTGAGTACATACCATTTGAATCTTTCTGCTTCTGGGTTAACTCACTCATTGTGATCATTTCTAGTTCAATCCATTTGTCCACAAATTTTGGGAATTCCTTGTTTTTAATAGTTGAATAGTATTCCATAGTGTAAATGTACCCCAGTTTTTTTTTATCCATTCTTCTAGCCAATGGACAGGGCATTCTTAACAGTGGGGTCTGACTTTCATATGAACTCTGGTGCCTCATATTTGACCATGTCCCCTAGATGGGGAGGCCTGGAGGCACTCAGAGGAAGGATAGCAGGCTATCAAAAAGAGACTTGATACCCTATGAGCATATACAGGGGGAGGAGGTCCACCTCAGTCACAGTCATAGGGGAGGGGAGTTCAGGGAAAATGGTAGGGAGGGAAGAATGGGAGGATCCAAGGGATGAGATAACAATTGAGATGTAACATGAATAAATTAATAAAATACACTGAAAAAAAAAAAAGAACACCAACAATGTTCACATCCATCCTGCCAGGACAGCAGACTCAGAACTTTCCAAAAGTCAAATCATTTGTAGCACGACACAAACATAATATGATGCTGATGGTCAAGGAAAATACACCAAGAACAAGTACATGCCAGAATAGTTTTTGAAAAACCCCAGTCTAAAACTTAAGAACAAGCAGATATTAAATGCACACACAAATATTTCCAAGGCAGTGACTGATCAGCTGATGCTTTTTCTTTGCCTCAGCTTTACTTTAACACCCAAGACCAGTAAACAGAACTCTGACTGGAAAGAGACATCACACGTTTAGAGAGTTAAAATTCCAGCCAGTCTCTGCCCCCCTTCTTCTGTCACTCTCAATGACCTATTGTGCTCTCTTTAAGTTTCACAAACTATGACACAGACCAGATTCATCCATCACCCTTCCTCTCTGTGCTCCTCTATACCTTTTCTTATTCTAGTCCCTACTTGAAATTGATCAATTCGGTTTGCTTCTTGCATAGTCTGAGAGCTGGTAACAGGTTTCCAGGAGTATGCCTTTCTGTTCTCCAGGGTGCTTTGGATGTTATTATCATCTTTTCTACTTAGCCTTATAGAAATAATGGGTCACCCTAGATTTGTATTCTTTCTGGGAAAGCTGCTGTTGTACTTCCAGTTATTAGGAATAGCAAATGTTTGGCATACAGACCATCAGAAGAGGATTTTGATTGATGCTGGGCACAAAAATCCATTTTAGGTCCAGTGAAGAGATATAATTTATTTCTCATGTTAATACAGTGATATAACTGAGCATAGAATATATTGATTCTCTATTTCTTATTGTTTTTCATATCTCCCAAGAAAGCTTATGTTAAATCTCAGATTAGAGGCAATTCATGTTTGGTCTTTTATATATGTTCTGAGTTAATATTTTATTTTTTTTGGTTAAAAAATCAGTGTGATATAGTTATTAGATGTGCAAGTAGCAGTTGTAGACATTGATTTTGGTTGTTAAAGATCGTAATAAAATTCTAGTCTGAAAGCAGTGCTGAATGACTTTTCTACAAGGCTAGATCTAAAGATCACCAGGGAATGGGCCTGTACTTCTTTTAAATCAAAAGAGAAATTTAAAATTTGTCTTAAAACACAAGATAGATATACATTTCTGTGTCATATTGTACTTGAACACCAGTTTTTTTCCAAATAAAAACACAAATAGAATGTTAAAAATTAGCTTCCATAAAAACACAGTGATCTTCAGAACATGCCTAGTTGAGACTGGAGCATTGCATAATTCTCTTAGAGTACAACAGGCTAATGACAATAAGTTGACTCACTGCAGAATCATGTGACACGAGGCTGTTAAAATTTGAAGAATGAAAATATTGTTTAAGTGATGGATGTTACATGGTTCTGTCTGGCAACATTTAGTTAAAAGTTTAATTGCTTTTCAGGTAGCGGCACATTTTTGTGGTTCTTAAACAGTAACATCAGTGTAGGCAGTCCTGTCGACTTATAAGTAACAGCAATTAATCAGCCATTAGGCTCGTTAAGTGTATCATCTATTATTTAATGCATATGTGGGAGAGGGGGAGGTAAGGTGTAATACAGTCTTGTTTCACAGCTGTTTGAATAGGTAATCTATTTGACGACACGTTGATCTTACTCATCCTTAGTCTGGCTGACAAACCATGTTGCTGTATAGGATTTGAGGGAGAAAGATAGTTTGGAATCTCTACTGAATAAGTTTTGTCACAGACATATATTTTTTAATTTTCTTATTGATAAAAAAGTTAATATTTTCTTCAATATGATAATTTATGGTTGTGAGCCTAGCCTTTAACAGCTGAGTCATCTAAAAAAATAAGTAGAGAATTGTTTGCTATTTTCATAGTATTTGCATGGTTCTTTTGGCATAAGATATTGGCTTTATCTTCATAGTACCACCATGTAATTTACCTAAGGCCACAGAAAAGATTGGAAGCCACAATTCTGAAATCCACTCATAATATTTATGTTAAACTGAGCTCATTTGTCTTAGTTCCTAGCCGTGCCATATAGCTGAGAATAAGCTGAAACACATTTTGAAGGCCTTTTCTTCTCTAGCAACTTCTTAATATTTTTGTTCTGTTGTCACATTGAACAGTGACATGTAAGAAAAAAACTTCATCTAATTCAATTGTCATATTCCTTTGGATAATTATATATTAATATGACATGCCCTCACCATTTTAGTTATGTCCTCTGTATTCTTAAATATAATGTATTGTGGACTTAATTTTCTTAAACCAAACCAGATTTCTTTATCAATATTTTAGCTTAATTAATATTACACAAGCTGTATTTATGCTTGAGTGTATGCTGACTACTGGTTCTTCTCTGTTTTTTTTCCCTAAATTAAAATGATATACACATGGTGATATAAACATGTAATCTTAGCACTTAGGGTGCCGATGCAGGAGAATTATCACCAGTTGGAGGACATTCTGGACTGCATATTGAGGTCCAGGGTAGTCAAGACTACATACCAAGGCTTCTAAAAAAGCAGAATAAGTAAATAAATAAATAAACAAATTAGATTTTATTATCTTCTCCCTTCAGTGGTTTTTATTAGTTGAAGGATATTATTCAGAGGAACTGTAGTGTCCTGTTTATTGGAAAAGGTGAAAGTCTGTTTTGACAGTGGATGTTATTAATCTTTTCACTTACCCAAAGGCATCTAAAAGATTTTTAATAAACTCTCAGAACCTAAACATACAAACACGTGTTTTGAAATCATGGTTGGTCACCTCTCAGTTCCAGTAGATCAGCTTCTGTTAATGAGTCCCTCCAGGCCACCTCAAGAAGCATGGCTCTGAGTCACTCCAGCCTCTGCTCCATGGAGAGCTCCAAGGAGAGATGCTCATCAGAACCCTGGCCACTGTGGGGAACAAAAGTGATCGTGAGACTAAGGCAGCTTTACTTCCTGGGGAGATATGAACCAAGGCTCTCATCTCACTGGCTCTGGATACTGGTGGACTTCCTTCTTAGCTTACTATATCTCTATTGAGAAAATTCAAACCCCTTTCTTTAATATTACAAAATTCCTTGTAAAGTCAGCTCTCAATTTCCTACTGCCTCCTTCTCTCTGCTGCCCCACACCTTTCCTAGTCCTCTGTTTTTCTTCTCTACTTCCCTTACAAATTTGCTAACCAACTGTCTTCTACCCTGCTGTCTTTGTACGCTGATGCTCACGGTATGGACCTCTAGGACGTTCTGATTTTCTTCCTACCTGCATTGTAGCTAGGTTATACTCTCATGTTTTGGTGCCTTTTTTACGTTGCATATTGAGTATCTCAGAACACTAAGCATTATTCTCACATCCTATCTGCTGAAGTATCCACAGGTGGCTAGTTTAAAGGAAACAGGCCCAAACCTTACCTTTAACAGTGGCAGAAACTTTAAGATATTTCCAGGCATGTTTTTTTTTTTTTTAATTTTAGGTTCATTTTTATTGTTATGTATATGACTATTTTGCATGTATGCCTATATGTGCACTATACCTAACGCGTGTGGAGCCTTCAAATAGGTTTTTTAATCCACCGAGATTAAAGTTAGAGGTGATTGTAAGCCACCATTCTGGGAACTGAACTCTGGTCCTATGAAAGAGCCACATATGCTCTCAGTTGCTGAATCATCTTCTCCCGCTGATACCTCTCCACCTACGCTTTAAAAGTAATAATGTGTTTGGGGCTAGATTCCCTCGCACACATTTGTAATATATCAAACTCATCTATTCCCACAGTCTCTGCAGACTGCTACCCATCTACCTGTAGGAGGAGCACCACCTTGTAGATTGGGTCAAGCTGAGGAGATGAGAGTGGTCTCTGGCTGACAGCTACAAAGAGGCACCTCAGTTCTCTAACCTCAAATGATGGAAGTAGGTTCCTTTCCAGAGTCTTCAGTGAGAATATAGCAGGACACCAGCTATGTGAGCACTAAACAGACCCCCTGCTTAGTCAGGTCAAATCTGTGACCTATAGATATTGTTCAATGATTAGTGAGTGAGTGTTGTTTCAAGCCACTAAATTTTCTGTAATTTGTTTTTCAACAAAAGGTAATAGATACATGAAACAATCATTATTAGCTGTATTAGTTTAATGGCACGGTTGCCGCTCTATAAGTGAAAGCTTCAAACTAGAGTATGTAGAGTTGACTGCTAGGAGCCTGGAAGTTTGCTTAAAATACTTCAATGTAAGTTGAAAATCTGCTTTATTTAGGAATCATGTATTAACCAGCATTGTTCAAAAGCAAGTAATACTTTTAATACCAGGTCTTCATTTCATAATACTACCCTTTAATGCTCACATTTTATACATTTATCTGATCTAAAGATTAAGATTTTTCAGTCGTTTAAATCTGTGATTATTTCACCCATCTCTTGTTTGCCACCACCGCTAGCTTTGCATTTCCATGCCAGTTTCATTTACTGAGTCCCAAAGTAAACAAGAATGTAACTCATTTAAGACAAGAGACTTAATTTCCTTTGAAGCAGCAACTGTTATAATTTCCTCAGCAATCTGGAGTTTAATTTCCTTTAGTACATTTCCCCTACTTTCTCAGTTCTCATCGTAAGGGCCCTCTTAATCAGAGAGGACGGGAGCAAAATAGAGGCCCCTGACTCATGTTTCCCTCTCTCGATTAACAATCTTGTGAACATTTCTCAAAGGCTTTATTGTTTGTACCTTAACTAGAATGCCCTTTAGGTTGCAGGAAGTATTGCTTTTCTGAGTTTGTGTTATTTGTTCTGTACAGAATATCTCTGGTAGGTAAGTGTGTCTGACTATTTATAGCTTTGTGGTACAAAGTTCCCCTGAGTGCACACTGCAGAATGTGTTCTCTGTAGTGAAGTGGCCTCAGAACTATGTCCACTGGACATCTAACACTAACAAAAGTCAGTGCAACGGCTTTCATGGATACAGTGAAGGAAACGAGCAACGGGTTGCAAGAATTACAGCGTGAGATAAAAAAATACTTCAAGGGAGAAGGCTCTAAGACTCACATCCTTTGAACATGAGCCAGACACTAAGCCCCAAGGTGGGACTTAAAAAGGAAAATCTGGATTTCCATTAAAACACCACGTATATAATTCCCAAATAATGGGTAGTGAGGTGGTTTTAGCATCACATTATTAAATGCTGGCTAATCTTTCTGGCTCTCTTCTGATGGGCAAGACTGTAAGAACTGGTGAGGCATCTGTGTCTGTGTGTTTGGGTCCTGCTTCATGATGGTTCAGCATCTGGAGGGAAGGAAGAATGGAGTCTGTTATACAGAGAGGGGGACTAGGTAATTATTTTCTCTTTTTTAGTATTTTATTTGTGTGTATGTATGTGTGTGTTTGTGTGTGTATGTGTGTGTGTGTTTGTGTATGCATATGTGTGTATATGTGTGTGTATGTGTGTGTATATGTGTGTGTGTTTGTGTGTATGTGTGTGTTGTGTGTGTGTGTTTGTGTGTATGTGTGTAGATGTGTGTGTGTGTTTGTGTGTATGTGTGTGTATGAAGTAGAAACCAAATGTTAACATCCATCAGGTCTTGTCCTCAGTTACTCTCTACCTTTTTTTTTTTTTTGAGACAGTGTTTCTTGCTTAACCTGAAACTCACCAACACGGCTAGACTATCTGGACAGTCAAGTCCACGGATCTTGCCATCTTTGTGTCTCCAATGCTAGAGTTATAGCTGTGTTCCAAATGCCATGCCTGGCTTTTTAATGTGTGCACTAGGGATGCAGCTCAAGGCCACATGCTTACATGGCAATCATTTGAGAATCAGCACCATCCCCATGGTCCCAACAGCCTGTTTTTCAGAGAGGTTGCTATCAGATGATTCCATTTATATTGCATTTCCACTTTTGTTTTCTGCTTCTTTCAATTCTGTTATTTTTCCTTTGTTACCTCCTTTTAGGTTAAGCAAATATTTTCAGTAAGTATATTCTCTTTCTGTGCCTCTTTGTTGCTGAGGTTTGTGGGACTGTGCTGGTTTGGTGCCTGTATATTGATTATCTCAGAACACTTTGGAAACCGTCATCTCAAAAATTGTCACTGTTTATGATGATAACTCTTTGAACTTTTCTTTTGGGTATTTTAGATTACACATTACAATACTGTTAACTATCTTCTATTGCAGTGTTTCTCAATCTTCCTAAAACTATGACTTTTTAATAGAGTTCCTCATGTTGTGGTGACCCCCAACCATAGAATTATTTCATTGCTACTTCATATCTGTAATTTTGCTACTGTTATGAATTATAATGTAAATATCTGATATGCAGGCTATTTGCAATTTGAATTCCCCCCAAATGTGTCATGACCCACAAATTGAGAACTGCTTCTCTATGGGAAAAATATTTGTATTTATTCTTAACTGACTGTGTACCTATCAACCATTCTTTCTTTCCCCTCACATCCTGGTCTCTTGTACCCAGTGTTCTCTCTTTAGATATATGTCCTGACATTGTTGTTGGTTGCTCTATAAATTATAATATGCATCATTGAATTTAACATCCTACTTAAGATTAATATCAAAACTTTCCCAATGAAAGTAATATTACCTTACATGTGTGTGACTACAGTAGTCATCTTTTCCCATTTCAACATGTGTACAATAAAGTGTGTATCTGCCATACACCTCATTATTTTGCTTTAGTTATTTTTGTATATATTCTCAGAGAACTAAAAGAAAAAGTGGTTGTTCCCCTCACATATATCATTTTTATATCTTTCACTTGTGTTAGAGTGTCATTGGTTTTCAGTGGGGGAGATTTTAGCTTGCTTCACTTTGCATAGATCTGTTAGAAATATATTGTGTTGGAGTTTCTTCCCATGACATATCCTTCATTTCATCCTAATTTCCAGTAGTTACAACATTCTATGAGGCTGTGTTTCTCTTGGCTTCTAATCACTCAGTCTCTCCTGGCTTAACTCTTCTAGATTATAAAGCTACAGTCTAGGGTATCATTGTTTGCCCATCATGACTTGTGTTACTTTTCCTTGCTTCTTTAAAGACTCTGGCTTTGCATTTTTGCTTGTAGTAGTTTGACCATAGCATCATTAAGCAATGTTCATGTGTGGTGTGTGTGTGTGTGCCAGTGTCCTTGTGTATGCATGTGTGTGTGTGTACACTTGTGTGTCTTATAGGATGTACTTGAGGTTCTTGCATAAGTCAGTAACATACTGTCTTCTGCCAACTTAGAAAATTTATATTGTAAAATTATTTCTTCAAGTAAAATTTTCTTTCCTTCTTTATCATCTCCCTCTAGGACACCAGTTACATGTATTATGGATTGTATACTATCTTCCAATTGGTCTCTGGGCCCTGGTTTATTTTCCCTTAATCTCCCTTCATTAAGTTGGGTAATTGATATATGTCTTCTTGTTCACTGACTCTGTCACCACTCCAGATTTTCTGCTCATGGTTCATGTAGGTTTTACTTTAGAATATCTAGTTTGTTTATTGTATAGTTTCAATGCCTCTGTTTGATTCCTTGTGAATTCACTAATTATTCTTCTCCTTGGTTTTTTTTTTCAGTTTTTGTGGTTTTATTTAAACACAAATAAAACACGCACTCAATCCATCTACTCATTTTCTTCGCTGCGTAGCCTGGCATTGGGATTGGTGACTCGGATGGCCAGCTGTGCTGCTCTTTCTATGATGGCTATTCGGTTCTTAGAGGAAACATTGTGAGCAATCTCAGCACAGTAAGATTTGTTGCACATCAATAGCACTTCTAGCTCCTTGACATTGTGGACCAGAAACTTCTGGAAGCCGCTAGGCAGCATGTGCTTGGTCTTCTTGTTGCTCCCATAATCAATAAAATTTTTTTGTGAATGATTGTTGCTTCCAACATTTGGTTTTAGGTTTGGTTTGCACGCACATGTGTGCTTGTGTGTGATTGCACACATGTGATATGTCTATGTTTTTAAATGTCTGATGATTTACTAATTTATCATTGGAAAAAAGAAAGTGTAGAAGATGTACTGAACAAAGTGATTGATTCAGTTTTCCTCTTTATAGGATATTTTTAAAAAACTTGTTCTCTTCTTTTAAATTTCATGTATGTGTGATTTATTTACATTTTGCCCCCTTATTTGGCATGCTCTAACTTCCTGTGCCTTCTTCTGACCTACCTCAGATTTTTTTGCACACACACACACACACACACACACACACATACAACATACTAAAGCCATTCAGTACTGATTTATGTATGTTTTTGTAGCTGACCACTTGGAATTGGTGTCATTGGCGGAGAAGTCACTATGTACCAGATACCACCTTAGAGCTGTATAAATATGACATATTTATTCTTGAGATTTACACAATAATCCAAGCATTACACTTCCATTGACTACACAAAGGGTTGCAGCTTTGGGTAGGTGGCTATGTTGTTGAGTGTTCATGGGAGCAGCTTCTTCCCTGTCATATGTAGGAAGACAAATCTTCCAGCAGGGATTCTGGCATTCTGGCTTTGTACCGTCTTCCAGAATGTTCTCTGCATGTGGGGGTGGTGTTATTGATGTATTAATTGGTGGTGGGCACCCTATTACCTAGTTATTTCTGCATTTTGACCATCTGTAGCTTTCTTGTAATAGTCTATACATGTTTAGAGGTTGGAGCTATACTTACTTGTAAGCACAAGGGGGAGTATTAAGAATCCAGCAAGAGACTAAACTGATTTGAGAAAGTGCTAGCAATAAGCTCTGCTCTAGGCTCCATGGTCTCACAAGCAACAGGCAGTTGACTAGCATTACAGAGCCAGATGTGAATTCTCTTCTACTGAGAAGGCGCTTACTGTATTTTGGACTTTGTGTGTTTGCTGTCTTGGTTGTTGACGACTGAAACCAAGATTCTTTGAATGCTAGGCGAGCATGTTTTTGCTGAAGTACATCTCCAGCCCAAAGTCATTTTGCCTCAGACCATGAAATCCTTGCTTCCCGTCATGACTCTGCTCAGAGTTTCACTTTCTCAGACTTCACCTCATTAGCTTGTTTCTCAGAGGTGCCCGTCTTGTCTGCATTCTTCCGTGGTAGGAGTTTATACTTGTATTTTGGACTTACCTATTTTGGGATACTGTTACTGTTGAATTGCTTCCCTGAGTGTCCAGTTTTTCTAGTTTTGAGTTTTGCTCTTCCATATTAATCTAAAATATTCATATCAGAGGCTCTTGATCGATGCGCTAGTTAGGGAGCACACACTGAAATTATAAGGCACACATGGGCAAATATAAGTAGGGCTGTGTTATGCCTAAGAGGACTGTGCCCTGCCTCCCTCTGCTCCTTGGGTTCCCCATGTAGATGAATAGTTCAGCCGCATGATGGTTGAGATGGAGGACTGTGAGGGCGAGTGTCAGAGATGGTGGGCAGTAGGGTTGTATTGTTTTTCAAATTTTTATTTTTTCATTTATTTTACTGTGTTTTTTTCCAATTCATTTTTTAATTAATTTATTCATATTACATCTCAATTGTTAGCCAATCCCTTGTATCCTCCCTTTCTTTCCTCCCTCCCGCTTCCCCCCCAACCCTTCCCCTATGTCTGTGACTGAGGGGGACCTCCTCCCCCTGTATATGCTCATAGGGTATCGAGTCTCTTCTTGGTCACCTATTATCCTGCCTCTGAGTGCTACCAGGCCTCCCCATCCAAGGGACATGGTCCAATATGGGGCACCAGAGTTTGTGTGAAAGTCAGATCTCCTTCTCCACTTAATGGTGGAGAATGTCCTGTCCATCGTCTAGACTGGGTAGGGGTTCGAAGTTTACTGCCTATATTTTCTTTGGCTGGTGCCATAGTTTGAGGAGGACCCCAGGGCCCAGACACGCCTGTAGTTTTCCAGGACCCTCTGGATCGTTCTATTTCCTCATTCTCCCAGGCTTCTCACACCTAAAGTCTCAATAGGATGTCCTCCCATCTGACCCACTTTCCTGGTAGGTAAAGTTTTTCATGGGGGCGTGCCTCTTGGACTAGTGTCTTGATATAAGTGAGTATATACCATTTGACTCTTTTTACTTCTAGGTGAACTCACTCATTATGATAATTTCTAGTTCAATCCATATCAGGATGTATGCATGCCAACAAGTGCATGTACAAGTCAGAGGTCAAAGACTAACTTGCAGTAGTCAGCTCTCTGACTCTAACTTGTTTTGGGACTTGAACTCAGAGTGGGATGTGGCATCATGTGCCTTTACCTGCTGTGCCATCTTGATGGACTTTAAGTGTTTAGTTTTACCTCAGGTCTTGTGGGATTTTCTTACATCTAGGATAGTTTCTTTAAACTCTCTGTTCATCCGCTTTAATGTAATAATTTTTTAACATCTACCACTTTGAAGAAATAAGAGGTTTTCTGCTGTTATAGATGAGTGAACTGGGCACATGTCCACACACACAAAAGGTGCAAATCCATGGTTCTTACCTAATGAAATATATGTCTTTGAAGTATAATCTTTTTGAAAGCTCTACTCATTTTTGTCATCTTCTGTCACCTTTTAATTCTGTTTTTAATAAGTGTTCAAGTTTAATAATTATTATCTGATGGATGAATTGTCAGAATTTTTATATTATCATTATGATAAATCCTACCCTTTCAAAGCCCTTAGCAACTTATTTTTGGAAAAAGAGATAATCAAGTAATTTTAGACACTTAGATTTTAATATGAATAATGACTGGGTAGCTATAATTTCTATTTCTATAATTTTTTAAGGTCCATGTATAGAGATTTAGTATAAAAACCTTTCATAATTTTAAAGCTGGAGAGATGGCTCAGCAGTCAAGAGATCATGCTGCTCTTCCAGAGGACTTGTGTTGAGTATCAGGCACCCACAGCAGGCTGCGCACGACCGCCTATAACACTAGCTCCAGAGTGTCTAACACTATCTTCTAGATCTAAAAGCACTGTGCTAAGAGTATTCATGCACATACATACACACACATACACACACAACACAGACATGTGCGCTTGCACATACAACACACACATGTACACCTACAACACATGCACACACAACACACACAAGACACACATGCACACATATACAACACACACATACACACTACCCAAACACAACACACATACAACACACATACAATACACACATAACACATGTGCATACCACACCACACACAACACATATGAACACACAAAACACACAGTTGAAAATAAAATAAATATAAATATCATAATACTGAAGAAAAATATGGTTCTGTTTTACTTGAAGATTATGACGTAAATACATTCAATACTAGATTTTAACTTTCAACTTCAGGATACAGAGAGATATCTTTCTAGAATTAATGTTTTAATTCACATATTATATAAAATTTTCACAGATTACTGATTGTAAACACTGTGAAATATAATTTAAAAAGAACAATGTATAATAATGTTCTTATCATGTACAACTACTGTACTCTATAAGTCCTTATCTAAAATAACTGAGGGAAGAAATTTCTCAAAATGTTGAACCTTTTAGAAAGATCTGTTTTACCCTTCAGTAAACATTTGACCATTGTACCATATTCAAAAGTATTAATATTTAACCTATTAACTAAATGTGTTAATATTTGAATACATGGAATAAACAACTGTTTAATTTCATGTAATGACATTTCCATTTTCCCCACAAATGACTTAGATGAATATGTAAGTTCAAGTTTTCCTTTAATTTTATACTCATGGATTATTCACCTGCATATAATTTTATAGTTATAATAAAATGATCACGTAAGCCACAAGGTCACGTGATTTCAGATGATATAGGTTATTTACTTATTTGGTTGCTTGGTTTTGTTTGTGTGTTTGCTTGTTTTGCATTGTGAGTGTGTGTGTATGTGTGTGTGTTTCTGTATTTTGTGGTTCTGGGGTTTGGATACAGAGTCTTCACATGTAGTCCAAATCTGTTCCTCCTCCCAAAGGCTGAGATTACAGGTAAGTGACAGCATGTCTAGAACTAGAAGCATTTTTGCATTTTTGTTATACTTTCTACCATTTTTTATTTAGATGATGGTGTTAAAATATGATTTAAAGTATCTTACATGATCTGGTGGGCTGACCCAACTAAGGAGGGTGTCTGCTGCCAAGTCTGAGGACCAGACTGATTTTGATCCCTGGGCCCATCATGACGGAAGGAGAGGACTGAGTCCTCCGTGTTGTCTTGTGACCTCAACTCACCTACTGTAGCATGTGCGTGCTCCCGTGCATGCACACACACACACACGCACACGCACATGCACATGCACACATACACACACATGCACACACATGCACACATACAATAAAATATAATAATATGAAAAAAATCTTAAGATGGTTTCATGTAATAGAGACTTTTACTAAAACTTTTTACATAGAGAGCTTTTATATTGAAAATATTAACTATAATACCACTTAGACCACAGGCCAAGACCACCTAGCAACTTCTTACTGTCTTGTGAATATCTGGATTCACTCCCAGCTCATGTTTTCTCATCTGAGCAGTAGGCAGGCAAGCCTGGTCACTGACATGCTCCATTTTCTGACACAAATCATTTACTGTCTGAAAAACTAGATGCTATTGATGTACTTGAAATGGTTGCCTTTGAAAGCCATCCTCTTGCTCACTCTACTCATTCGTTGGTTTAGTTCATGCACTGTGCATAATTCAAAGGTAACCTTCACAGTTAAAGACTGCCTAAAGTTTTAATAAGATTTGTTACAATTATTAACGTATTTTCTTATTTCCATGCACTTTTAAAGCGTGAGTTTTAATTCTCCTCTTCTTGTTCAACTTGTTATTTCAGTAAGTTCTTCTATGCCCTTGGGCATGATTCTTAGTCCTCTTTATCTCCTGGAGTGATTCATCTGTCCTCTTTTGAAGCTGGTATAAAGTTTACAGATGAAAGTCACAGGCAAGCCTAAGAAGGAACCAGGTGACTCAGAACACTGGATTTTAGGGCGGAAGATTCTAATGTATTAACAGTAGGGAGATTCACTTCTTATGGAAAGCCTTCAAATTTTATGGATTCTAGATCTCTAGGAAGAACAAAACTCCATGAAAACTTGGTATTCAGATAATATTTAACATATGGATATTATATGGAAATAAACACATAAGAATTATAGAAAGTATATCAAGTCATGAAATGCTCACCATATGCCCACTCAGGAAGTGGAACAATTGGGAGTTACTAGCCCTGCTAGCTGCTAGATATGAGATTTTTTTTATCTCAGAAAGCATTCCAAATTTTTACATGTTTTTGTTGCATTGCTTATAGCTTTTGAAGCCTGCATACTGTATGTGTCTACTATTTTCTTTGAGACATAATTTTTAACAGTGAGCTATAAAAGAAAAAAATATGTGTCCTTTTAAAATTTGCTTTTGATATAAAGTGAGTGCAATTCAAGTGTATTATTTCTAGTTAGAATAATGGTTGTTATAGGTAAATTTGAAGAAAAGCAAGTCTATATGTACAGGTGTTTCTAGAAGCTTTGCTCTCTGTTGGTCATTTTCTTTTGTTTCATTAACTCAGTAATTCATGTTTTATACTTTGTATATGACATCGCAGCTGAGGTTGTCATCAGACCATTTACAAGCCAAAGCATGGAGGCTATTTTTTATGAGGAAGGAGATCTGTTTTAGTGATTGTGAAGATTGTTCATTTATAATTCTGAATGAGAAAACATTTTTAAGTATAAACTGTTTTGAAATGCATTGAAAACCTTTTGCTCTTACAAAGTTTACTCACTCAGCATCATTAAGGTAGCTTTATTATCGGTGATGGTTGCTCCTGATAGTCTATGTGAACAAACTCAAAGTCTCTTAGGGAATATTGTGAGAGTGTTTTCAAAGGCAGATAACAGAGACAGAAGATCTACTTACTCTCACCATGGTAGTAACTTCTAACAGTGATCCTAGACCAAAAGAGGTGCCAGGACATAAAGTGCACCGGCCTGCCTTCACTTAGAGAACTCATTTGAGTCTGTCGTTGCTTATGCCACCTTTCTGGATTAAACTCCAGATTCTGTAGCCTTCCAGTGTAGACTCAATACGAGAACCTTTCCACGGAATTTCCAGATTGTTAGTGCTATATTGAGGCTGGTGAGACACCCAGCCTTGCAGGCTGAATACTCAGTGTGTTCTTCATCTCTTCACCATGTATATGACCATGACCACACTTGGACTTTCCAGTCCCTGTAATAAAATTCTCTTTTATAACACACACACACACACACACACACACACACACACCACACACACACACACACACACACTCACTGTCATTTCTGTTTCTCTAGAGAACCCTAGGGTTTATGACACTCAGTATAGAACAGTCTTGGGCACTTCTAATTCCTGATAACAGTTGTCATTGGGTGTATATACATGACTTTTTTCATTTCACAGCGGACTCACTGATTGTCCAAGTAAGAGCTCTCATCTGGGACGAGAAGTAAATTTGCCTTCAGACAATATAGTCTCTCTCTGAAAATGCACATGTGGTTAAAGGATTCTTAGAGGGCTGAGAGTGACTGTTTATGTTAAGGTCGTGAACCCAAGAGCACTGGTTTGCTAGAGTCAATGGCCCAACATGGTTCATTTGTCTCATTTGAGAAATGTAAATTCTAGATAAGACTTTCTCCCCCGCCTCATTTTTTTTTGTAGTGTAAAGGTCTATACCTTCAAAATTAATATTATCATACACAGTTAAATGCATTGGATATGCATATCATGTTGTTGTTTTATTTATTAATGAAGAAAACTGGCTCAGAAAAAAAATTGGCTATGTGCAGTCAGTAGGTTATATAATGCTGGGAAAGAGTAGTGTATGAGGCAAAAACTGAAAATGTCATATAGAAGAATAAAATGAACAATCAGATGGAAAAAATGCAACTCTCTCAGTTAATTCCAGTGCAACTGCCTAGTCTTTGACTAGTCTAAATTTGCATAGTTTGATCAATAGCAAGCAATGGTCCCAACATTGGCACATGTCCTGAAAGAACTGGAAAATACTGCCTTCTAGACTGTGTATTTGTGCATCAAAATATATGAATCTTTTCCCATATCAAAGTTTGGAACAACATTCTAAAAATAATTATAGTTTTATGGAAACTGAAAGATCTTCTTGCCTCTTTTTTAAAAGTTCTATGACCAGAACTGTATTCTCCAGAGAACTGCCAAGCCCCAAAGCATCCAGAGCACACGCATGACTTGACATTTGTAACTGTTGACTGGGCTTTTGAAGTAACCTTTAAAAAGACCAGTGTGCTTCTTGGTTTTAGAATATTTATTGTACATTAGAAACATGTGAACTTAGATAATTGCTTAAAATTTATCTTAGTTTTACACTTAGAAATGTGAGACATTTTATGATGCTTGAATGTATGCTGCATTTTATGGGGACCTAACCTGCAATGTTAGAGATGATAAAGTTCAACACTAGGTCTTTAATACATACATACATACATACATACACACACACATACATATATATAAGAATATATATACATTCTCACATACATTACATTCTCAAATTAGTTTCCCCTTCTTATACTCCTGACAGTCCATATTCCTTACCTCCCCTTTCTGAAGACCCACTACTCTCCATTTCCTTTCCAAAAAAAGAGCAGGTCTCCAAGGGAACTCAACTGAACATGACATAAAAAAATAATTGACAATAAGACTAGGCCCAAACTTTCACATTAAATTTGTGTAAGGCAACACAATATGAGGAAAAGGGTCCTGAGAACAGATGAAAGAGGCAGAGTCATACCTCACTCCCACTGTTAGGATCCCACAAGAGCACCATGCTATATAACATATATGCAGAGGACCTAACTCAGACCCATACAGGCTCCATGATTGTAATCAGTCTCTGTTAGCCCCTATGAGCCATGTATAGTTAATTCTTTGGGCCATGTTCTCATGGTGTCTTTGACTCCTTTAGTTTCTGCTATCCTTCCTTCCCCTCTTCCTAAGCTCTGCTGAATGTTTGGAAGCGGGTCTTTGCATTTGCATCTGTTGCTGCATGAACTCTCTCTGATGACAATTATGTTAGGCACTGATCTATAAGTATAGAAAATATCATTAGGAATAATTTCATTGACTTTTATTTGCCAGTCCTGTTTGGTTCAATCTTAAGTTTCTGGGCTAGCTAGCCTCTGGCTCCTGGCTACCCAGGTGGTGTCAGTCATGGGTTCCCTCTTGTAGCATGGACATCAAATTGTGCCAGTCATTTGTTGGTGTTTGCTGAAGGATAGTGCTATTTCACAGTGGCTAGGAATTTTGGGGTCATGGCAGAAAGACCATATTGGCTGACAAAAATATAGGTTAGAAAAGATGGTACACTTCTACTAAATTAGTCCATGATTTGGCATGTCTTAGTCATATTACACATTCGCAAAAGATACTGAAATAACATGACTCTGTCATTAATCCATCCATATGTTACCAAGGGCACTGTAGGATTGAAAAATATGTCTTTATTATAAACATGATTTACACTAGATTAGTAAATTTGACAAGCAATGAGCTATGTCTGTGGTTTAAACTAACATTCAGTGACAAAGCTCTGTCCTTCCTGGTAGAGTATGATGAGGGAAAAGTTTTCCTGGACATTATTTTGTTTAGGTAATGGAGAAAGTACATATCATTTTCTTATTGTCCACTTTTATTTTTGAGTGTGGGACATCCTACTAACTGGTGTATTCATGCCTCCTTGACAGAGTTTAGCTCAATAAGCTATATCTTTAAGTTATTCGTTGATTACTATTTAAAATATGTGAATTGAGTTCTGCTAATATGTTTAGCTTTTGATAGATTTGGGGTTTTTTCGAAAATTTTTGTTATGTTTCTTTTTTAACATATACATTTATATTATTACATATGAGTAAAATAAACTACATACAGCAGGAAGAACCATGAGACAATCAGGAATTATATAAATGTTACATTCATAGTGATTTGGCTACTTGTATTTGGCAAACTTGAAGTAAACATCTTTCCTACCTTGTTGGGTCTAAATTTCTGCATGTAGATTGATATCTATCATATCTCATCTCTACTAACTTAAAACATCTATCTTGATCTAAAGACATCTTAACCCCTAAACTACTAAGCATAATTGAAAGACTAAACTATCTGGTCTTCAAGCTCATTGGAGACTTAAGAAGGGCTAAAACTTAAATACTTGAGTGAACCTGGAGTGCGGGTTAGCAGCTTCCAAAATAAAAACATAATGAGACAATGTCCTGCCTGAACAGTCACCCAACACTCTCTATAACATTGGAGCATTATCTTAAGTATTCACCATGACCAAGTAGGCTTCATACCAGGTATGTGGGGGAGGGTGGTTCAATATATGGAAATCCAGCAACAAAATCCACCATATAAGTAAACTGAAGGAAAAAAACCCCACATGATCATCTCCTTAATTGCTGAAAAAGCATTCAACAAAATGCAACACCCATTCATGTTTAAAGTTTTGGATAGATTAGGAATACAAGGCACATACCTCAACATAATAAAGGCAATATACAATAAGCCAATAGCCAACATCAAACAAAATGGAGAGAAAATTAAATCTATTCCACTGAAATCAGGGACAAGACAAGGCAGTCCACTCTCTCCATATCTCAACATACTACTTGAAGTTAAAGCTAGATCAATAAGACAACTAAAGAAGATCAAGAGGATAAAAATAGGAAAGGAAGAAGTGAAACTATCATTATTTGTGGAGGACATGATAGTATACATAAGTGACCCTAAAAATTCCACCAAGGAACTTCTTCACCTGATAAACACCTTCAGTAAAGTGGCCAGTTACAAAGGCCACTCAAAAAAAAATCAGTAGCCTTGCTCTATACAAATAGCAAATGGGCTGAGAAAAAAATTAGGAAACTATACTGTTCACGATAGCCACAAAGGGTATAAAGTATCTTGGTGTAACTCTAACCAACAAGCGAAAGGCTCATACGAAAAAATCTTCAAGTCTCTAAAGAAAGAAATAGAAAAAGATATCAGGGAATGGAAAGACCTCCCATGCTCCTGGATCAGGAGAATCAACATAGTAAAAATGTCCATCTTATCAAAGGCAATCTATAGATTCAATGCAATTCCCATCAAAATTGCAAGACAATTCTTTACAGACATTGGAAGATCAACTCTCAACTTCATATGGAAAAACAAACAAACAAAACCCAGAATAGCTAAAACATTCGTGTACAATAAAAGATCTTCTGGAGGAATCTCCATCCAGGATCTCAAGCTGTACATATAGCAACAGTAATAAAACAATATGGTATTGGCATGGAAATAGGCTGAGTGACCAGTGGAATTGAATAGAAGACAAGATCGAGAAATAAAACTACACATCTACAGGCATTTGATTTTTGCTAAAGAAGCCAAATCCATACAATGGAGAAAAGATAGCATCTTCAACAAGTGGTGCTAGTCTAACTGGATGGCTACATGTAGGAAAAATATATATATATTATGTTTATATATGTATGTATATGTATATATTTATCAACGTGCACAAAACTAAAGTCCAAATGGATTAAAGACCTCAACTTAAAACTGGACACCTTAAATATGTTAGAAGAAAAGGTCAGGAAGAGCCTTGAACTCATTGCCACAGGGGACAACTACCTGAACAGAATACTAAGAGCCCAGGTAGACAATTAGTAAATGGGACCTCATGAAACTGAAAAGCTTCTGTAAGGCAAAGGAAATAGTCAACAGAACAAATTGACATCCTCCAGACTGGGAAAAGATCTTCACCAACTCTACTTCTGACAAAGGGCTAATATCCAAAATATATAAAGAACTCAAGATGTTATGCACCACAAAACCAAATAACCCAATTGAGAAATGGGGCTCAGAATCAGAGAATTCTCAATAGAGGAATATCTAATGCAGAAAACCACTTAAAGAAATGTTCAACATCCTTAGTCATCAGAGAAGTGCAAATCAAAACAACTCTGAGATTCCATCTTACACCTATCAGAATGGCTAAGGTAAAAACATCAAGTGACACCACATGCTGGCAAGGATGTGGAGAAAGAGGAACACTCCTTCATTGCTGGTCAGAGTTCAAACTTGTACAATCAGTTTGGAAATCGATCTGGCACTTTCTCAGAAAACTGGGAATAGGGCTTCCTCAAAACCCAGCTATTCCACTTCTGGGAATATACCCAAATGATGCTCCACCACACAACAGAGACATATGCTGAACCATGTTCATAGCAGCCTTATTCGTAATAGCTAGAATCTGGAAACAACCTAGATGTCCCTCAGCCAAAGAATGGATAAAGAAACTATGGCACATTTACATATGCTTTCTATGTTAAGTTTTATTGTCAAAGTTTGAGTTTTTCATCAAGTCATATACTCATTTCAAGGTTTGAGACTTATAAAAAATAAAAGTCTAGCTATTTCTGTATTTTTTATTTTTACTTAAGTGAAGAAGTTACATTATCTCACTAATTTATCTGGCTATCATGTTGTCATTTTTCTTTGATAATAACTTTCAGAGAAAGATGATTTGAAAACTGTGAATTAACTGACAAGTTTATTTACCGTCACTTCTGTAATTTTGAGTCTAAGAGTGAAGAAGAGGAAAGCCACTCTCCAGCTATATCAAATTGAATAGAGTCAAAAGAAAATTATTATGTGAATTGGAATAACATTTTGATCAATTCAGTATTACATTTATTTACTGACAAAACATGACTGTTTTTAATTTGTACCTAACATTTTCTTTGGAAGTATTTCAGCACATAAATCAAGTGACACCATATGCTGGCGAGGATGTGGAGAAAGAGGAATACTCCTTCATTGCTGGTGGAAATGCAGTCTAGTGCAGCCACTTTGGAAATCTATCTGGTGCTATCTCAGAAAACTGGGAATAGGGCTTCCTAAGACCCAGCTACTCCACTCCTTGGAATATATCCAGAAGATGCTCCAGCATACAACAAGAAAATTTGCTCAACCATGTTCATAGCAGCCTTATTCATAATAGCCAGAACATGGAAGCAGCCTAAATGTCCCTCAGTAGAAGAATGGATAAAGACACTATGGTACATTTACACTACTCAGGATACTACTATGGGATACTACTCAGCTATTAAAAACAAGGAATTCTCAAAATTTGTGGATAAATGGATTGAGCTAGAAATGATCATAATGAGTGAGCTAACCCAGAAGCAAAGAGACTCAAATAGTATATACTCATTATATCTGAATAGTAGGCCAAGGGGCATGTCTCATGAAAGTCTTCACTTACTAGGAAATTGGGATAGTGTTGAGGACATCCTAAGGTGAGAGAAATGTAGGAGATAGGGAAATAGATGGATCCAGAGGGTCCTACAAACCTACAAGAAGAACACTATGATGGGCAGAACTGGGCCCAGGGGTTCTGCCCGATCTATCGCACCAACCAAGGACAATATGTGCAGTCATCATCAAACCCCTAACCAGACCAAACCAAGGGACAGAATATTCTCCACAGTTAAGTGGAGACTGGGGACTGACTTTCACATGAACTCTGGTGCCCCTTATTGTCCCCTTGATGGGGAGGCCTGATGGCACTCGGAGGAAGGATAGCAGACTACCAAGAAGAAACTTGATAACCTAGCATCATATTCAAGGGGAGGAGGTCCCCATCAGTCACAGTCATAAAGAAGGGGAATGGGGTGAAAGCAGGAGGGAGGGAGGGAGGAATGTGAGGATGCATGGGATAGGATAGCAATTGAGATGTAGTATGAATGATTTTATTTTTCAATTAAAAAAAATTTAAAATAAGGAAAAAAAAGAACAAAAAGCCTATTTTTAATGTCTATTCTGTCTTAACCAAAAAAAAAGATAGAATAAAAATGTAGCAAATGTGTATATAGTTATACACATATATAGTAGATATAATTAATATTTATAACTAAGACTGTGACTATATATAGACAAGCACACACACACACACACACACACACACATACACACACACACACACACACGTACATGGGTGCGTCAAGCACTCAGTCAACTAAGTTCTACTCTTTTTTAAGGACCTGAAAGATCCCAACAAAGAAGTAAGCATATTAGGTTTTATTTCAGAACATGGTAAATAAGAATGGAATATACACAGTGTTTTGCGTAGTCGTTTGACTGCTGATATATATTTGTATAAATGTGAAAGTAGACACCATGCAATGGAGGTCTGCTCACATCCAGGTGAGATGGAGTAAGTGGTGATCATGGGGGTTATGTTGAGTGAGCAAGCCCAGACTGAGAGGGCACAGGGAGATGTATGTGTGGTATGCAGAGATGGAGAGGGAGGGTGACTGCCAGGAATTGCCTGGCCTCCTCAAGTACGTTTGTGTGATTACATGGATGGTTTGAACTATGGTAAAGAAGAAAGCCAATAATTTTATTTCAAGATGTTGGCCAAGATTTGAAAATGCTGGGAAGTCCTGATTTAAATCAATCTAGGTCTCAGATGAGGTCCTTTTGGTCTCCCAAAGTTGTTTCTGATGGAGGTTGTGATTCTCTGACCATGTGAGGATGGTCCCATCAGTGGGATGACTAGATATGTTCATAAAAGACATGACTTATGGGGATGAGTTCTTCAACTGCATACTATTACCTACCTTTGACTATTACTTTGTTTCATTTATTTTCTTCCCTGTCAGCTGCCTAGCATGGGCATGGGCAACACTGATATATTGGAACTATTTTTAAGGTAAAGATCATTTTAGAAAATTTGCTAAAGGAAGAGAAGTGCAAAAATTCCTCTATTGTTGTAAAATGCTGGCACTATGATTTGGATTTTAAAGTCTCTACTGTGGGCCACAAAATGATATTTGTCAAATACTAAAAATAGATGTTTACAGTTATAGAGAGGACATCAGATTACATTAGATACTGTGCAGCCATGGACCACTGCACTTAAATTCTAGAACCTGGTGCTAACACTCCAAGAGTTTAAGACACTTTCAGAATTTGAAACACCATCTCTGCAAAAGAGTTTCAAATGACATCTTTGAAGGGTTGCTAAGGGATTATGTCCCCATTTATTCCTCCTGTGAAGATATTTTCATAGTTGCTTTTCTGACACATGAATCAGAATATAATTCCTTATATTAGAAATTTTTAAGAACACTCTTCCAGAGTGAAGTACAGAGAAGGCAGATGACAATTATTTATTCATAAATGACAGAAGTGTCAGGGTTATAAACCTGGTTCAAATATCTTCAGGATAGTTTATTTTTTTGTGAATTTTAGAGGTTACTATTCTCTAGGAACATAAACTATTCATTGGGAGATTTTTTTCCATTGGGAGATTTTGTCTCCTAACACAAACCTACAGTTCAGCAGCAAACTTTGGGTATCTTGGATTGTAATAGATTGCACTTAAAAGTAACTTTGGCTTAAAATTATAATATTCCCTTTTAAATCTCATATAATTTAATTTAAATGATTGTTCATTACAGATAATTAAAAGGTACAAACTATGGCAATTATAATATATACTGATATCTTCAAAATACTTTTAAAGTTATCATATAACAATGGAATTTAATTTCTAAAAATAAAGCTGATCTATAGCATAGGACTTGGAATCAGCAAACTAAAGAAACACCAGCAAGAGATTTTGAAAGGGAAATATTTTCTACCAGGATTTATTCTTTCCTTTCTAAGAGTAGCTGACTCCAGACAAAAATACTCTTAAGTGTATTTTAGAATCTGTAATTGGTCACTGCCTTCATGAATGCTATTTTTGAAAAGACATGATTAAGAAATCACCCATAATATTGTTGTGCCCACAACTATCTGAAAACTTTCCTGGCCCTGGGTACATCATGGATGTGTGTGAGTTTATCACTACTGGCCAAATCTCTCTACTGGATTTCTGAGCTTGCAACATCCAAGGCACTATTAAATTTCCACACTTATGCGCCATTACTTTGGAGACTTTATGGGATAATATTAAGTAGAGTTGAAATCTATAATTCACAATATTTATGGAGTTGCTGAAAAACAGCTTACATGCACTTGCATACAAGTTTGCTATTAATAATGCTAATCCATTTGAAGTACCAATTTTCCAAAGATTTAATTTGTCTGATAAAAAAAATGGTTAGGTCACATGCATTCTTTCTAATAGGTTTTTATTTTAGAGGAGAGCATTTGACATGCTTTGTTGTCAGATATTTCAAAGCATTCATCCTTTCAAAAGTATTTAATTCCTATGAAATCCAAGATACTTACCATGCAGATAAAACTAAGATGAGGTTTTTCATTAGTCCTGTTGTGACTGCATTTTCACACCCTGGCAATTACTGTTTGGGGACCTGGATATAGCATATTATAGAGTCATCAGAGACATATCCTTTCCCATTCCAAGAGAACTTGCATTCTATCAACAATAAGAAAATGCTGCCACAGCTGCTATAGCTGTATGTTAATCCTGTGTTAGATGAGGTTGAAAGTCTGGAAAGGTGTTCAATAATGGTCCTGGTTCCATTTCGACATTTGGTGATGACAGCTTGCAGGGCCCTTCACATCCCTCTCCCCTTCTGCTCTACATCTGAGCAAACTGATATGCAAACCTGGATGTTCCTCACTTTGGCATAGGCAGGAAGTTAAAACCATGCAAAGCCTTATCTGTGCTACTGAACATGAATATTCGTATAAACCCCACTGTCTTACTAAAGACCATTGCCAGTGTCTTTTGCACTTGCTCATGCTTTGTAAAAACTTGCTTATCAAATATGTGCTGTCCTTTTTAGAAAGCCTTCTTACACTAGTTTTCATGTCTTTGTGTGCGTGTGGATGTGGTTAGTTTTAATGTGAGAATTAAATTTTGGTTGTGGCAGGATGCTACTCAGTAGAATAAACCAGTGTCTGGACTGGAAAGAGTATGATTTAGGGGAGAATTGAGGCAGAATGTCTCACTGAAAAGACGTTATTAATGGAAATGTGAAGAAATTAGTAGGCTGTGAGCTCATGCATCTGTAGGGAGGAAGATAGCCCAGGAAGAGAAACAGGTTGTGAAAATGATGACTGAATGTGGTGAACTCAATCATCAGTCAGAGAGATGGGATGAGATGCTTGAGATGAAAAAACTGAGGAGGAACTCAACAGTGTATACAACTAGAGTACTCACAGTGCAGGGAGTGGATGAGGCAAAATCTACTGGAATATTTTTGGGTCTATTGGTTTTTTTTTTCTCTGAGAAAAAGACTTTGAGAAAATTTGAGCAAACCAAGGTTCCTAACTTTCCATATATTGTTATTGTCTCTGTCTTTATGTTCAGAAATGTTAAAGTTGCGACTGTATGTGTGAGCACGAGAACTTTGGAAAGAGGAACTGATAAAAAGAAAGTCCACGAGAAGGTAGATGCACTGTTCAGAGTTCTCTAAAGCAACATTTTACAGAATGGGTATTTATATAGATAGTAAGGGAATTTATTAGAGTGACTTACAGACCGTGGTCCGGCTAATCCAAGAATGGCTGCCTATGAATGGAAAGTCCAAGAATCTAGTAGTTGCTCAGTCCACTAGGCTGGATATCTCAGATGATCTTTAGTATATGCTGGAATCCTAAAGAAGTAGGTTCTAATGCCAGTGAAGACGGGACTTGCCAGCAAGATGAGATCAAGCAGGCAAAGAGCAAAAGCTTCCAATTTCCACATCCTTATATAGTTTTCCAGGAGAACGTGTGGTCTAGATTAAAGATGGGTTTTCCAAGCTCAAAAGATCAGCATTAAAGTCATGTCTTTCTTATAGCTTAAAAGATCTGGATTAAAGGTGTGTCTTCCCATCTCAAAGAACAGGAAGTAATCAAGTTGACAACCAAGAATAGCCACAGTGCTTAATACTGTAAACCTGATCAAAGGCTTGTTGCTGGGAAGCATATAGCCTTTTTTGAAGTAGGAATATAGGAAAAGAAAAGGAATCCTTCCCAGGATTGCAGGATAATGACTTGTAACTTTACCTTGTCTGCCTTCTTCCAGCAGTTCTCAGTTCATTCTTTCCTGTCCTGTCCAAAGATTGTATACAAAAGCTATGGCTTCTCCACATCAATGAAGGCCACCTTCCTCTTAATGGTCTAGCAGAGCTCTCTTCCATTTAACTGTTCTCCAGAAAGCTATTGGTCAGGGCATTGTTACATAGCAATTGATTTGAACACTTATGAAAGAAACTAGCTAATGATGTGCTAGAAATATATACCTGATGATAGAATGTGAAGTCAATACTAATTCATAAAAATCTACGTAGATATTCTGGCTGTGGGATTTCTGACCTAGAATCTTATTGTCTAGGAATTTTGCAGACAGAGATCAAGTGCAACAGAGAATAAATCAGATCCTGGGAGAGTTGTGAGAGTAATATTTAACTATTGAAGCCAAGGACATTGAATATGGTTTCTGCTATCTGAAATCTGCGTTGATGATGTGTCTATTAGATCTATAGCAGGTGCTAGTAAATATCAAGGGGCTATAATTACCTGGATCGTATATTTGTCCTTGTAGCTTTGTTTTCATTTTTGATACAGAGTGCAGATCCTTCTGCTTGTTGCAGCATATCACAACATACACTTGTGCTTTCAATTATTGACTTTTTGCTAAAGTCCACATTAGTTGCTTCATCCTGATAATCTGTAGTGATGTTCTGGAATTAGGCAGTGGGAGTTGTTGGACACTTTTTGAGGATTTGAAAAGATTCTACTGGGTTGTATGTTCTAAAATGGTAAATTTTATAATGAAGAATATACCTCAAGAGAAGGTATTCTGTGTGTGAAAAGATAAAAGCACCTCATATGAGCCCCTATCCTGCTGATCATCTTGCAAAGGAATGTTCTGGACAGCATGAGGAATATCTCAGGCTTTGTCATATTTTATGAGCACTTGGGAATCAGTGGGACATCACTGAATGATGACCATCATCATGTTCAATAGGAGTGCTTCCTGCTCTCTTCTTTTCTCTGCACTCAGGGTCATAAATAGCTAATAGGTATTTTATATCATATCAATAGCAGAGTGGGAATGTGATTTGCTAGTTTTGACCTCATCATAGAATAGTAAGTACCCAACTTAAATAGCTGTCTAAAATTGATGTATGGCTATACCATAATGTCCTCATGAAACTGATGGCAGTATTTTGCCACTAAGCAGAAATAAGAATAATGTTTTAATATTTATTTAAGGCTACATGTCAGCTGTAAAGCTCAAGTTGCATAAATATTTGCACACTTTGTGTGTGTGTGTGTGTGTGTGTGTGTGTGTGTGTGTGTGTGTGTGAATAAGCTTTTGTTTTTGTCTGTTTTGCTAGTATTGAGAGAAATTAATTCCTCAGGATAATTAAAGGTAGTTACTTGACAGATTGAAGTTGCAAACTGGTCATTCATCAGTAGGTTTTTATACTGTTTCTTGTTTTCTTTGTGTCTTAGGGGACAATAAGAAACACAGACTTGTGAGAACTTAACTCAAACTGATTATATGTTTCTATTATTTGCCCATCTTACCAAATTTGTGAAATGTATATCTTTCAACAAGCTGTACCTTCACCTTGAGCCTGATGCTGTGGCAGTCCTAAAGCTCAGATGGCTCTGGGTCTGTTCATGATAGCCACTGCTCAGATGACTCCTGTGTCTGCTCATGATACCCACTGCTCAGATGGCCCTGGGTCT
>OU015749.1:41904719-41933492 GCA_907169655.1 Acomys percivali | reverse complement strand
CTCCTGTGTCTGCTCATGATACCCACTGCTCAGATGGCCCTGGGTCTGCTCACAATATCCCCTGCTCAGATGGTCCCTGTGTCTGCTCATGATACCCACTGCTCAGATGGCCCTATGTCTGCTCACAATACCCGCTGCTCAGATGGCCCTGGGTCTGTTCATGATATCCCCTGCTCAGATGGCCCTCGGTCTGCTCATGATACCCACTGGATGATAATGGTATCTCACTCCAGAATTTTTTGCCACCCTCCCTTAACTTAAAATTACTGGAAAAATTGATCCCATAGTTAACATCAGGTTCTCATAGCAATAACTTTGTTTCTGTCTAAACTGAGTAAGGTTTTGGACAATTCAATGTTTTTTTTTTCTTTTATTTCAGCAAATATCCTGTTTTCTCCTCTGCAGTTTCAACAACTTTGCGGTAAGACATTATATCATCTGTAGCCTTGAAATTAAAAATGACATTGAGCTTAATCTGCCTAAAAAGATGTTTGGGCAAAAGAGTTTGTGGCATTTGAGGAATAAAGATAATCACCCTAACAAAGTCTTTATTTCCATTTCTTCTCACCCTCCTTGACAGGTTCAGGCATTTTATAAAATATTATGAATATTTCATTCCAATCTACAACCCCAAGTCCACACTTTTTATCTCTGCTCTTGAAAAGGTGTCTCTTAGTTACTTAGTTGCTAGCTTAGAATATTATCTTCAAAGTTAAATTTTATATTAAGAGAAAGAGAGCATATGCACATCCTTTTCATAGAAGAGGACACTTCAGGACGGTGTGACATTCTGTTAGCGAGTGAGGATAAAGATGAGGCCTTGTTTCTGAGACCTTTCTACAATCTCATCCCATCTTTCATGGCCCGCTGATCTACCCTCTGGAAGTATAGTGCAGAATCTGCGTGTGTGTGTATGTGTGTGTATCTGTGTCTGTGTATGTTGTATATGTGTGAGAGAGAGTGTGTGTAAGAGTGTGTGTGAGTGTATGTGTGTATGAGTGTATAAGTGTCTATGTCTGTGTATGTATGTGTGTATGTATGTGTGAGAGTGTGAGAGTGTATGTGTATGTGAGAGAGTGTTTATGTATGTGAGTGTATGTGTGAGTGTATGTGTATGTAAGTATGTGTGAGAGACTTGAGAGAGTATGTGTGAGTGTATGTGTGTGTGAGTGTGTAAGTGTCTATGTCTGTGTGTATGTGTGAGTGTGTGTGCAAGTGTCTGTATGTGTAAGATAGTGTGCCTGAGTGTGTTTGTGCATGTGTATGAGTGTATATGTGTATGTGTATGTGAGTATGTGTGAGAGACTGTGAGAATGAAAGAGAGTGTGGGTATATGAGTGTCTGTGTCTCTGTGTGTGTTAGAGAGAGTGTGTGAGTGTGTTTGTGCATGTGCATGAGTAGTTGAGTGTATGTGTGTGAGTATTCACAATTTTGAGGACTGCAATTTGACCCAAATATTTTACTTTCCTCTAAGTAGCAGCAGTGCTCAGCTCTAACATTCGGGAGATAAAGAAACCCACCTCCCACCCTTCACATCCTCCCTTTTGCCTTTCTCAAAGCCTGAACCTATCTGATCACCCCATCTTCCTTTATGTGAACTGCTTTCACAGATACTTGTTCAGAAATATGCTCTTATATTCTTATATAAGTTGGAGTTTCTTTTCATTCAGTCCTATCCTAGAGCTCAGGTCTGCTCACCACAGTATGAATAACGGTTCTGGCAGAAGCTACGTTGTCTCTACAAAACAGATGCTACAGCTTGAAGTCTCTGTGGCAGCAATAGAAAAGGGTTATATATTCATAACAGAAACTACCAGCAAATGCCAGAGACAACCAGATGGCTAAAGGCCAGTGTAAAAACACAGTCAACAAAAGCCAGAGCAATATGACACCTACAGAACCCTCTTATCCCACGGCAAGCAGTTCTGGATACTCTGACACAACTGAAACACAAGAAAATGACGTTAAGCAAAATATCTTAAAAAATATGAAATTGGAGCTTGTCGTGTGAGGTTTGAGAGGGTAAACACAAGCAGCCTTATCTCACAGTGTCTAATGTGCTTGTTTGTTTCACTCATCTGAGAAGCCTGCCTTGACTTCTTACCACCCGAGACTAGTATGAGCCTTTGCTCTGTGACAAAGAGTGCCAGGTTCTACAATGCATTCAGCACAGTAGCAGAGGCAGGGCTCAGGCAATCCTCATGAGTTCCAGTCTAGATTTCTTGTGCATATCTGATTGGCCTTATGCTCTTATACTATGAGCTTAGCATCTCAAATGGATATGCATTTATTATCTCAGAGTTCTGTAAGGCACAAGTTCAGGATGGCTCAGATAGGTTCTTGATCAGGTTATTATAAAGTCAGAATTAAAAAAAAAATCTTAACAGGGTGAACTTTTACCTGCAGGCTCTGAGAGAAAACTGTGCTTATAAGATCATTCACATGGCTGTCAGAACTTACATCTCGGCAGCATTAGGGCTGACGTGTCTGTTTTCTGACCGGCTGCCAGGTGAAGTGTCCTTCTCAGCCACTTACTGTCCTTTGCACATGGATCTTGCCATCTCAGAGGTTAAAATGTCTGGAGTCCTGTGTTTCTAACCTTTCCTTTTCTTCAAGCCAGAGGCATCTCTACCTTCAGAAGGTTCATGTGTCATGGGAGACAACCTAATCACAGCTGTAGGTTTGACAGCAGGGACTGAAGGTCAGGAGACCCAGCCAGACAGAATGCAAGCCTGTAGGTTGGGAAGATTAAGACATGTACTTCTTTCACTGATTAAATGCAGTGCTTCCTTGTGTCAGATTGCACTTAGTGGGGCCATTAAAAGAAAATTGATCAACCCACTTTTTGTAATTTGGTCAGGCTGAAAAAAAGAGTCATGCTTAATTCTGGAAGGGTAAAAATTTCCCAAAGCAGACTCTGTTAAAATTTCATAGATGTGTCAGCAAAGATTTTGCTGGGCATTTCTATCTGATTTCTTCTTGTGGTAGTTTTTATATATCCTCAGCTTGTATTAACTAGAAACTGAAATATGTTTCTTCTTAAACTGAATTAACAGAAAAAGTGATGGGACAACATGACTAAAAAGAGATTTAGATATAATGTTTCCAACTCTTTCTTCATTAAATTCAAAAAAGAAAGTGACAGACATACCCTGGCTACTTCTAAAGGAAAGCCAAGTTGAGAGCCCATGTTACAGAACATGTCTGAAATGGGAGGACATGTCACCTCCTCTGTTTCCTCAAAAAGGCATGTTTTTTCCTGTCATACTTGTGTGATGACCCTGTGTCTTTGGGAAGTGAAGAGTCCGAGCCACTGGTAACTATCTAAACAGTAGCATCTACAACACACAGCACACGGGCAATGGGAACTAACCAGTTAAAGCAACCAAACTCAGTTTATAAATACTCCTTACAGACCTCTCTCATTTTGATTCAAATTATCATCCTTGTACCTAATTGGTTCATTGGTCTCCCATAGCTACTGCAATGAATCTGTGACCAAGACTAGGTACTTAACTTAAGCAGCAAGGCTTTTATTTTAAGCACTCTTACTACCTAATGACTTCTCTCAAGAGCTCTTAGAAAGTTCAATTACCCAAACAGGGTGGTGCCAATTGACAACTGCCTCAAATACGTTTGGACTGAATGCTACTACATGAAGCTAACCTGAGCTTTACCCTATCTTAATTGCTTTCAGGGGTTTTCCTACTCTTTCTGTGTTCATCTTTCTTTTGGTTTCTCTCATCTCACTTTCAAATAAAGCTTTTTCTGTACTTCTTTAGTTGCTCTCTACTACTTCACTCAGCTAATGATGATTTGCTTTAGCCAGTTAGGCTGCATCCTGTCTTGTCAAGTGATCAAGATTCCTTGTCCACACTCTTTAAATATATAAACATCTAGGAAATACTACAAAACAAACAAAGTAAACAAAAGAGTTTAGCCGTTATATGTGAATACTCTGTATTTATGATCTAATATTAACACGTTAAATGTTTCCTAAATCTGGATTCCAATTTCTTTTTTTTTCCTTTTTATTAATTTATTCATATTACGTCTCAATTGTTATCCCATCCCTTGTATTCTCCCTTTCTTCCCTCCCTCCCACTTTCCCCCTACTCCCCTCCCCTGTGACTGTGACTGAGGGGGACCTCCTCCCCCTGTATATACTCATGTGGTATCAAGTCTCTTCTTGGTAGCCTGCTATCCTTCCTCTGAGTGCCACCAGGTCTCCCCATCCAGGGGAAGTGATCAAATATGAGGCACCAGAGTTCATGTGAAAGTCAGTCGCCACTCTCCATTCAACTGTGGAGAATGTCCTGTCCATTGGCTAGATCTGGGTCAGGGTTCGATCACAAAAGCAATCTTTTTCAGATGTTTTACATGCTAGAATTAAATTAATTTAATTGTGTGCTTGCTATAGTTTTCTATATAGCATTTTATTTAATCTCACAACAATTTGCTAAGGAAGATCAAGTATAAAACAGAAGTTTGGGGAAACGTGGTCCATGTTACTCTCAGCCCATTTGATCATTTGATAGGGTATTGGGGAACGTGCTCTCAGCCCATTTGATCATTGGATAGGGTATCTCCTGGCCCACGGTCCTCTCAGCCTGTCTGATCTTTCTACAGCTTATCTCACTGCCCTGAGACTCTGACTTTCCTTTCCTTTAGCACTTTGGAAACTAGTAATTACATTTTTCCCTACTCCTTTGAGATGTTAATTTTCTTTCAACCTCTTGTCAGTTTTACAACCCAGGAAATGTTTCTCTCAAGGACTTAGAATCTATGTCTTCAGAATATAATTATTCAGAAAGACAGTGTCTCCAGTGGCCAGTCTCTGGAGAAGAGCAAGGTTCTAAAGTGCCACTTAGAAAACAGATGGTCTAATCAAGCTGACCTTCTTCCCCACAGAACCCTTATGTTACTTTCATATTAGATCCACAAGCTCTTAAAAACTTCCTTCTATATCTATCCAGTGGGTATCTGGGAATTATTGGTGTATGTGTGTATGTGGGAGGGTGGTAAATAGAGAGGGAGAAAGCCAATGTACTACATGAGAGGGAAGATCAGAGTGTGTAAACATATATATGCCCCCCCATCTTTAACTTACCTTTCTGATATACTCACCAATGTATAGATTAGATGGTTTGGCTTATAACTCTTTTTGTTCTGTTACAATAGACCTCCATGAAACCACTTTAACATTGGAACATTATATTTGGAGAGATTGAAATATATGGTGCCAGGCCATGGTCACTCATATTTGCTCTAGAAAACGCCTTGTCTTCTATTCCTTTGAAATTATTTTGAGTAGAGTATACAAATTTACTAATCAAAACTGTTATTTTATATGCAAGGTAAAAATAATAAAAATGATCTCTCTTACCTTTTATTAATATAGACTTGATAAAAACACTTTCTATAATAGTATTGGTTAATATTTAATAATTCTGTATAAAATGCTGCTTGCCTATTTAGTTAATCCATAACACCTTTCCCCTTGACAACTATTAACATTAAGTAACAACTCTGCTTTAAAGGAAATAAGGAAAGCATGTTTACTCTGTAAAAAATGCAAATGATCTGAGATAATCTGTAGGACAAGTTCTTATAGACACAGAACTAAAATTGCTACAAACCAACACAGCTAGTAAGTGAACTGACAACAGCATCAGGCAGGCATCAGGAATCATAGGTTATAGCATCTTTCAAGTTAAGTTTGATGGAAGCTTGAATCCTGCTAGGCTTAGAGGTATATCCTGAAAGTCTACCTAAAAGGATGTCAGGTTAGATAAAAATTTAGGAATTAAGTTGTTATTAAAAAGCTTGATATACAGCAAGTTAATTTTACTTCTCAACCTGTAGCATTTCCATCTATCTAGGACCCCCATTTTAGCTTTAGTATAGCCTCTTAGAGGAAGATTACTTAGGTCTTTAGATATACTTGTGTTTGTGTCTAAAGCAATTTTTACCATAGAAGATATTTGGTGAGACTGTTTGGTGAAATAGGACCCTTAACTCAGCCAAGGATGAGGAGTTTCTAGAATATTCTGTTCTGTGATTCTCTAGGCCAAGTGAAGCCTAATTTCTATATAATACTGGAAATTATCACCCTTAGAAATAGACACAGTGTATTAATTTTCTGAGTGGAAAATATTTCTCCACAGCCATTGGGCAATTATTAGTCATGGAGTATTACCATGGCAACCTAAAATCTGATCTCCACGAAGAATCAAAGGAATACAGCAGATACTAGAGAACGAAAGCCATATTCCAAGGCAAAATTGGCAACATTTCCTCTTCACCCAAAGCATACAAATTCAATTTTAAAAGTCTTTTTTTTTTTTACAGTAGGTTATGTTTACAAAATTATCCAATAGAAGGTACATTGATTTCTCACATACACCTGCAACACATTTACAAAACTTCATGGCCAACATCTTTCACCAGAGTGATGCATTCATCAGGACTGATAATCCAGTACTAGCATGTCATTGTCACCCAAACTTTGTGGTTTTCAATAAAGGTCACTAGTTGCGATCCATCGTAAGGGGTTGGATGCATATCTGTTTGTAATGCTCCTCTCAGATAAAGAAACAATGTTTCTGGGTGGGTTTGAATTGTTGGGAGAGCTTGTCAATCAACTGTAAATGACACAAAATTGGGAGCACTATGAATTTGTATTTATTTAATGCGTTTGGCTACGTGTATGCTTGTATGTCTGTGTGTTGGTGTCAGAAGCCTTGCACCTGGAGGTACAGACAGTTGTGAGCTGTCATGTGAGTGCTGTGGATTGAACCTGGGTTTTGTTTAAGAGAAATTAGTGATCTTAACTACTGAGACATCTTTCCATCACAAATTTTACTGTTCTATGTGAAATTGTTTTGAAAGGTATGTATTTTAAACTATGGTAAAAAATTATGTAACAAGAGATAGATTAATACAAAAACCAAACACATACAACTTGTAGTGAATCCTTGCAAAGCAGAATGATGAAGGGAAAAGTAAACATAGGCTAGTATTTTTATTTAAAAATATTAAAGATAAATATTAAGAGTTCATCTGCTGTGGGTTTTTTCTAGATATGTGACATATATGTTTTGTGGCCAGCAACCGTATTAGTTATTTTTCTTGCTATTGTGACCAAATACCAGGAAAGAAGCAACTGAGAGGAGGAAGGTTAATTTTGTATTAGAATTTAAGGAGAAACTACCCATAATATCAGGAGAGCAGTTTGAAGGGACTGGTCCCATTGAACCACAGTCAGGAAGATTAATGAGACACACATAGGTACTCAGCATATGTTATCCTTTCTATTCAGCCTGATACCACAGTCCAGGATATGGCCCCGCATGCACTGCGGGTCCTCTATAAACACCTTCACAGACACATCCACAGGCTTATACTTTACGCGATTCTAAGTCTACTCTAGTTAAGAACCATGGCTAATTATCATAGTACAATCCTAACAGATAGTATACAAAACCAAATCTGGTGACCAGAAATGTTTGCATGTCACCCAATGAGCAGAAGAATGTTTGGAGTCATTTACAGTCCAACAGAGAACCCAGTCATCTTTAGATGGAAGATATTTGAAGAGAGTATACTCATACATACAGCACCCTTTAAGAACTGATAGCTTAAAAAAAAAGAACTGATAGCTTGCAGTGATCCCTGCTCAGTTCTCTGTGCACCGCACTCCTGGCCTACAGCCCAGCCTCTATCCTTGAAAGCCTGCGGCCACCTGGGACAAAAGGGGAGATCTCTATGCCCCTGTTCCTTGCCTGCTGGGTGGCCCTAGACAAGCTCACCACCGTTGAGCTATGCCTTGCCCCCTGTATGGTCAATCTCCTGGACTGCAACTATACCTACCTTCCCAGAGACCTATGGCCATTAAGGATCAAACTGGACCTGCTCCCTGGCACTCCATTTTCTGGTCCACAGCTCAGCCTGCTTTCCTTGAGGACTACCAATACCAGAGACAACCATATGGCTAAAGGCCAGCACAAAAACACAACAAGAGCTTGGGCACCATGGCACCATTAAATCACAGCTATCATACTACAGCAAGCCCAGGATGACTTAATATAACCGAAGCACAAGAAAATTACTTTTAAACCAGTCTTATTGTAATGTTAGATGCATTTAAAGAGGAAATGAATAAATCCCATAAAGAAACACAGGAAAATATAAACATGTAAATGACTCTAAAGAGGAAGAGAATACTGACATGAACTCTGGTGCCCCGTATTTGATCTCTGGGTGGGGAAGCCTGAGGGCACTCAAAGAAAGAATAAGCAGGCTACCAAGGTGAGACTTTATAGCCTATGACCATATAGAGGGGGAAGAGGTCCCCCTTGGTCATAGACATAGGGGAAGAGAATAGGGTGAAAGCAGGAGGGAGGGAGAAATGGGAGAATACAAGTGATGGGATAACAATTGAGTTGTAATCTGAATAAATTAATTAAATTTAAAAGAAAGAAATAGAGGAAGAGAATAAATCCTTTAAACAAATACAGGAAAACACACTTAAAAAAACAAAGGAAATGAACAAAACTGTTCAGGACCTGAAAATGGAAGTAGAAACAATAAAGAAAATATAAAGTGAGGGAATCCTGGAGATGTAAAACCTAGAGAAGAGGATAGGAACAACAGACAGAGCATCACCAATGGAATTCAAAAGATGGAAGAGAAAAATCTCAAGCATCAACAATAAGACAGAAGAAATTGATACATTAGTCAAAGAAAAATGTTAAATCTAAAAAATTCCTCACACAAAGCAACCAGGAATTATGGGATTCTATAAAAATACCTAACCTAAGACTAATAGGAATAGAAGAAGGTGAAGAGTTCCAGCTCCAAGAATCAGAAAATATTTTTAACAAAATCATAGAAGAAAATTTCTTCAACCTAAAGAAAGAGGTACCTATAAACATACAAGAAGAATACAAACCACCAATTAGATTGGACCAGAAAAGAAAATCCTCCCACCACATAATAATCAAAACGCTAACTACACGGAACAAAGAAAGAATATTAAAAGCTGCAGGGGGAAAAGGCCCAGTAAGTTACAAAGGCAGATCTATCAGAATTACACCCAACTTCTCAACAGAGACTCTAAAAGCTAGTAGGGCATGAACAGTTATTTGGCATCCTCTAAGAGAATACAGATGCCAACCTAAAATACTATACCCAGCAAAATTCTCAATCACCATAGATAGGGAAAACAAGTTATTCTAAGACAAAAAGAAATTTAAATAATATCTAACCACAAATCCAGACCTACAGGAAATACTAGAATGAAAACTCTAAACTAAGTAAGTTAATTACATCTAAGAAAACACAGGAAATAAATAGCTACACACCAGCAAAAACAAAAGAAGGGAAGCACACACCAACACAATAGCACCCCCAACATAAAAATAATAGGTTTTAACAATCGCCATAAATATAGCTCGACATCAATAGACTCAATTCACCAATAAAAAGACACAGGTTAACAGAATGGAGGAGAAAATAGAATCCATCATTCTGCTGCATACAAGAAACACATCTCTTCAACAAATATAAATATTACCTCAGATTACAGTGCTGGGAAAACATTTTCAGCAAACAGGTCCAAGAAGTAAGCTGAAGGGGCTATTCTAACAGCTAATAAAACACACTTTCAACCAAAAATAATTAAAAGAGATGGGAAAGGACACTTCATACTCTTCAAAGAAAAAAGCCACTAAGATGACTTCTGAAATCCAAACATCGATGTCCCAATGGAAGGGCACTCATGTTCATAAAAAAATTTACTAAAGCTTAAATCACTTTCTGAATACACTATCACTGAAAGTAGGAGACTTCAATATCCCTCTATCACCAGTGAACAGAAAATCAAGACAGAAACTAAACAGACAAATAATGAAATCAACCAACCCTATGAATGAGATGGACCTAACAGATTTCTACAGAACATTCAATTCAAATACAAAAGAATATACCTTCTTCTCAGCACCTCATGGAATGCCCTCCTCCAAAATTGACCACATACTTGTTCGCAAACCAATCCTCAAGAGATATAATAACTCCTTGTATTTTATCAGACCACCATAGATTAAGTCTGAACTTCAACAACAATAAAAAGCCTACAGACTCATGGAAACTAAACAGTTCTCTACTCAGTGACCACTGGATAATGGGGGAAATAAAGAAAGAAATTTAGGGCTTTCTAGAATTCAATGAAAATGAAAGCACAACATACCTAAACTTATGGCACACAGTGAAAAGAGTGCTAAGAGGAAAGTTCATAGCACTAAGTGCCTTCACAAAGAAATTGAAGAGATTTCCTGCTAGGAACTTAACAGCATACCTGAAACCCATAGGAAATAAAGCAGACACACCGATGAGGAAGAGATGACAGGAAATAATTAGGCTGCAGGCTGAAATAAATAAATTAGAAACAAAGAGAAGAACACAAAGAATCCTGAAAGCAAGAGCTGGTTCTTTGACAAAAACAACAAGATAGGACCAGCCCAAAGCTAAAGTAACTAAAAGGCAGAGAGACAGTATCCAAACTAACAAAATTAGAAATAAAAATGGAGACATAACAACAAAGATTCATTAGATCTTACCTCAAAATCCTATACACCACAAAATTGGAAAATCTTAAAGAAATGGATTTTTTTTTTAATAGATACCACTTACTGATGTTAAATCAAGAGCGGGGACTGACTCTGACATGAACTCTGGTGCCCCCTATTTGACCACTTCCCCTTTGTGGGAGGCCTCATGGCACTTAGGGAAATAATAAGCAGGCTACCAAGATGAGACTTGATAGCCTATGACCATATAGTGCGGGAGGGGACCTATGGGAAGGGATTAGGGTGAAAGCGGGAGGGAGGGCGAAACAGGAGGATACAAGTGATGGGATAACAATTGAGATGTAATCAGAATAAATTAATAAAGTAAAATAGAAAAGATAAGGCAAAAAATTTAAACTGACCTATAACTTCAAAGGAAATAAAACCAGTCATTACAATTTCTCAACCAAAAAAAAAAAAAAAAAAAAGCCCAGGGTAGATGGTTTTAGTGGAGAATTCCTCCAGACTTTCAAAGAAGACCTATTACCATTTACTTCTCATACTTTTCCACAAAATAGAGAAAGAAGGAACATTGTCAAACTCGTTCTATTAGGCCACAGTCACCCATATACCTAAACCACACAAAGACTCAACAAAAAGGGGGAAATTTAGGCCAATCTCCTTTATAAATATTGATGCAAAAATACTCAACAAAATACTCACAAACTGAATCCAAGAAAACATCAAAAACTCCATCAACCATCAACAACTAGGCTTCAACTCAGGGATGTGCGCATAGTTCAAGACACAAAAATCCATCAGTGTAATCCACCATAAAAAAAGATGAAAGAAAAAACCCACATGATCATCTCATTAGATGCTGAAAAGCTTTTCATGAAAACCAACACCCCTTCTTGTTAAAAGACTTGGGGAGATCAGAAATACAAGCCACATACCTAAACACAAAGGCAATATACATCAAGCCAATAACCAACATAAAATTAAATGGAGAGACAGTTAAAGCAATTCCAATAAAATTGGGGTCAAAAAGGGCTATCCATTTTTTTCTGTATCTCTTCAATATAATACTTGAAGTTCTAGATAGAACAATATGAAAATTAAAGGTGATGAAGGGAATAGCAATTGGAATAGAAGAAGTCAAAGTATTGCTATTCACAGATGCAATTACAATATACATAAATGACCCCAAAAATTCTACTGTGGAACTCCTACAGCTGATAAACACCTTCACAAAGTGGCTGGATACAAAAATAAATAAAAATAAATAAATAAAATCAGTAGCCTTCCTGTTTACAAAAGAAAGACAAACAGGCTGAGAAAGAAATTAGAGAAACAACACCTTAACAGTAGCCACAAAAACCATATTTTTGTGGAACTCCAGCCAAGTCAGAGAAAGGATTGTATGAAAAAACTCTTCAAGTCTCTGAAGAAAGAATTTGAAGAAGATTTCAGAAGATGGAGACATCTATGCTCATGGATCTTGATCAGTAGGATTAGCATAGTAAAACTGGCCATCTTACCAAATGCAATCTATAGGTCCAGTGCAATCCTCATCAAAATTCCAACATAATTCTTTACAGAATCAAAAGAGCAGTCTTCAATTTCATATGGAAAAATAAAATACCAGAATTGTTGAAGGATTATTAACATTTAATGTTCAATTATTTTTTAGTGAAGTCAGAAAATCAAAGGTTACTCCTTAACCACCTTTATACACAAATAACCACACAGAGAGCCTAGGATTTATTTAGTTAGCATATAGCTCAATGCTGCACAATAATAACTCCATCCTAAACCTCCATGCTAGTATATTTTCCTCCCATTCTGATTTCCCACTTTGCACTTGCTTTTTACTCATATCCTAGGTCCAGCATATTCCTCCTGGTGCTTTCAGTCATTTCTGAGTGTGGTGAATGAATCAATAATCTGCCCCCAGCAGCAATGCCTGTAAAAGATCACTTACTGTTAATTAAACCAATAACACTTCCTAGTGAGGGGCTGGAGGCCCCCGTAGAGTGTTCATGCAACCCAAATATTATGAGGGATGTCGTGACCATGAAGACAACAAGCAGGTAAAAATTCTACAACAGCCTGAAGTGCTCAGGACATTTAGTACTTGGGGCTCTGTGTCTTTCTGGCTGTGTTAACTGGTGGTACACATTAGATGAGTCCTAAAGCTGTTCTGTTGTTCCTCTTGTACCACCTTGAACATATACCATTATACTATGATTAAACATTTTGTCAAACTATTCTAATGCTTTAAAAAGTCAGGCATGCAGATGAAAAATAATCTCATGAAAAATGTCACGTATTATTAGCCATTAGAGAAGTGGGAATTAATACCACAATGATGTGTTGAAATGGATAAACTGTCACTTACCAGGAAACCGGGACAGAGAGGAGGACATCCTATTGGGACTGTAGATGAGAGAAGCATGGGAGAATAGCAAAGTAGAAGGATCCAGAGGGTCCTGGAAACCTACAAGTAGAACATTATGATAGGCAGATTTGGGCCAAGGGGTCCCGCTCAAACTAAAGCACCAGCCAAGGACAATACAGGCGGTAAACTTTAAACCCCTACCCAGATCTAGCCAATGGTCAGAACAGTCTCCACAGTTGACTGGAAAGTGGGATATGACTTCCTCACATACTTTGGTGCCTCACATTTGACCATGTCCCCTAGAGGGAGAGACCTGGTGGCACTCAGAGGAAAGACAGCAGGTTACCAAGAAGAGACTTGATACCCTATGAGCATATACAGGGGGAAGTAATCCCCCTCAGTAACAGTCATAGGGGAGGGGAATAAGGGGAAACTGGGGGGGATGGAAGAATGGGAGGATTCAAGGGATGGGATAACCATTGAGATGTAACAAGAATAAATTAATTAAAAAAAAGAAGCGGATAAACTGATAAAGACTGACAAAAATTAAAAGTTGACAAATATGTAGAACGGTGTCTTAAGTTATGAATAAGATGGTAGAAAATAGTATGACTAATGAGTAGTCTTCACTTTCCTAAGAAACTAGACAGTCCACATGACCAAAAACTTCTGTTTAAAGATGGTTGTTAACAGATTAATGACAGTATGTCCTCACAAAGATATGACCTTGTGACCTTGAATATTAATGCATACTTTGTTGGTATTAATTGTTGGAAAAAACTTGCATCTAGAGACTGGATCAACTAGAACATTTTGCCAGGTGTTTTTGACTATGAAAAATATGTGCATGAACAGAACACCAACAGCCCAGGCCTTAATGTCAACAATTAATAAATGGGACCTCATGAGACTGAGAAGCTTCTGTAAGGTTGGAGACACTGTCAAGGGAACAAAGCGACAGCCTACAGACTGGGAAAAGATCTTCACCAACCCTTCATCTGACAAAGGTCTAATATCCAAAATATATAAAGAACTCAAGAAATTAAACACGACCAAACCAAATAACCCAATTGAGAAATGGGGCTTGGAACTAAACAGAGAATTCTCAACAGAGGAATATCAAATGGCTGAGAAACACTTAAAGAAATGCTCAACTTCCTTAGTCATCAGGGAAATGCAAATCAAAACAGCTTTGAGATTCCATCTTACACCCATCAGAATAGCTAAGATAAAAAACTCAAGCGACACCACATGCTGGCAAGGATGTGGGGAGAGAGGAACCTCCTTCATTTCTGGTGAGAATGCAAACTAGTACAGCCACTTTGGAAATCTATCTGGTGCTATCTCAGAAAACTGGGAATAGGGCTTTCTCAAGACCCAGCTCTTCCACTCCTTGGAATATACCCAGAAGATGCGCCAGCACACAGTAGGAAATTTTGCTCATCCATGTCATAGCAGCCTTATTCATAATAGCCAGATCATGGAAACAGCCTAAATGTCCCTCAGTAGAAGAATGGATAAAGAAACTGTGGTACATATACACTATGGAATACTACTCAGCTATTAAAAACAAGGAATTCCCGAAATTTGTGGATAAATGGATTGAGCTAGAAATGATCAGAATGAGTGAGTTAACCCAGAAGCAGAAAGACTCAAATGGTATATACTCACTTATATCTGTATACTAGCCCAAGGGGCATGTCGCATGAAAGCCTTCACTTACCAGGAAACTGAGACAGAGGGGAGGACATCCTATTGGGACTCTAGATGAGAGAAGCATGGGAGAATAGCAAAGTAGAAGTATCCAAAGGGTCCTAGAAACCTACAAGTAGAACATTATGATAGGCAGATTTGGGCCAAGGGGTCCCGCTCAAACTAAGGCACCAGCCAAGGACAATACAGGCAGTAAACTTTAAACCCCTACCCAGATCTAGCCAATGGACAGGACAGTCTCCACAGTTGACTGGAGAGCGGGATATGACTTTCTCATGTACTCTGGTGCCTCACATTTGACCATGTCCCCTGGAGGAGGAGACCTGGTGGCACTCAGAGGAAGGACAGCAGGTTACCAAGAAGAGACTTGATACCCTATGAGCATATACAGGGGGAGGTAATTCCCCTCAGGAACAGTCATAGGGGAGGGGAATAAGGGGAAAATGGGGGGGAGGGAAGAATGGGAGGATACAAGGGATGGGATAACCATTGAGATGTAACAATAATAAATTAATAAATACTAAAAAAAAGTACAAACTTGTATATAAAACTAAAAAAAAAAAAGAAAAATATGTCCAAAAAATCTTAAAGAGGGAAGTGTGTGTGTGTGTGTGTGTGTGTGTGTGCCGCGCGCACACAGGCATATAGAGGCCTGAAGTTGATATCCTATTCGATATCGTTCTCATTGCTCTTGATTTTACTTACCATGTTAGAATTCCTGTTTGAATCCAGAGCTCATTAATCCAGATAGTCTAAAGAGCCTGATGTTTCTGAAATTCATGCATTTATTCTCTTTTCCAAGTGCTGGTGGCCATTTATGTCCAGTTTTTGTGGATACTGACATCCAACCTGCAATCTTCTTGCTATCCTTTATTTGTCAAACTATCTCCCAAGTCTTTAGAGGGTTTGTTTTGGCTCGTGGTTTTAAATGTTTCAGTCTAGAGTCAATTGGATCATTGTTTTTCAATATATGGCAAGGGAGAAGAACCATTATGGAGGAATGACATGCATAGCAAGAAGAAAATTATTCTCTTCATTGTAAAAATGAAGCAGAGATAAAAATAAATGATCAGAGCTTTGTCAGTTTGAGTAAGAATGGCTCCTATAGACTCATGTATTTAAATGCTTGGCCCATAGTGAGTGGCACAATTAAAATGTGTGGCCTTCCTGGAGTAGATGTGGCTTTGCTGGAGGAAGTATATGACACCTGGAGGGCACTGGGGGCTCAGAAGCTCAAGTCTGACCATTGTGTCTCAGCCTCCTTTGGCTGCTTGCAGATGAAGATGTAGATCATTCATCTTCCTCTCTAGCGCCATGCCTGGCTGCATGCTGTAGGCACAGGTGCATGGACTAAACCTCTGAAACTGTGAGAAAGCCCCATTTAAAGGTTTTCCTTTGTAAGAGCTGCCATGGTCAAAGTGTCTCTTCACAGCAATAGAAACCTGAAGACAAGAGCCGTGGGGAGGAACCTTCAAAGGCACACTCCCAGTTGCTTCTTCTGACTTACTTGCCCTCATTTGGTAAAATTTGCACCGTTTTCAAATGCAGCACAACCAAGTATAGCAATCCTTCAGCACTTGAGCTCCTTAGGGGCATATCAGGATCAGTTTCCCATCAATGGCTTTTTACCCAAGACAACAAAACAGTGCTCATGCATACAAGTGCTATGCAACGTGAAAAAGGACATAGAAATGAAATCTACTATCTACTTGGTTTAAACATGATATTCTCAACAGGAGCATTACAGAGTGAAAAGGCAGATTGGTTATTATTCTGAACAAGGAATCGATTGACTTAAAGAAGCACAAAGAGACATTTTGAAATGGTTAGAATATTTATGTCATTATCAAACTCTGTATCTTTGCCCAAACTCATCAAATTGAAATGTAAACTCATGAGCTGTATATAAATTACAATTCAGTATAGTAGGCTGAAAAATCAGGAAGAAGCTAAATGTTTTTCCCACTATGGTGGACCACTAGGGACTTAAACAACTATTAAGTGCTTAGGTCAGAAAAATCTTAACTGGCTTATAAGAAAAAACTTCATTAAAATGTAACAATCTGTAGGGTTTTTTAAAAAAGAAATTCAGACTTAATTCTGTACTCTGTTTCTGTTTGTGAGAGCTAGTAGCTTTTCCTTGTAACAAAAGCCAATTGATTCTCTTTTTAAAAGGAGTTATTTTTAAAATTGTATTTATTTATTTATTTATTCATTTTATATCCCAACCACAGCCCTCTTCCTCCTCTCCTCCCAGTCCTACCCTCTCTATCTCTTTGCCATGTTCCCTCTCCCTATTCCTCAGAAAAGGAGAGCCTCCCTCCACCTAGCCATCCCGGCAGTGCATCAAGCCTCATCAGGGCTGAGGGCATGCTCTACCACAGTGGCCTAGCAAGGGAGTCCCACCAGAAGGAAGTGACCAAAAACCATGTTAGAAAGTCCTCATCCGAGATAGCTCTTGCTCTCTTTACTAAAAGTGAGTCATTTTTATTTATTAATTATAGCTGTGTGCTTAAGTCTGTGTGAGAGCAAGTGCATGCAAGTACAGGTACCTTTGGGGGCCAGAAGAGGGTGGTTGATCCCCAGGAAGGGAAGCCACAGGCACTAATGAGACCTCCCTCACTGTGAGTGTTGGGAACTAAAATGTGGTAAATTCAGGTCATCAACAAAAGCTCTTAAACTTTAAGTCATCTTTCCACTCTAGGCCTCTTGTTTCTAATATAGATTTTTTTGTTTTTTTGAGACAAGGTTACTTTGTGTAGCCTTGGCTGTCCTGGACTTGCTTTGTTGACCAGACTGTCCTCGACTCACATCCGCTTGCCTCTGTCTCCCAAGTGCTGGGATTAAAGGCGTGAGCTACCATGCCTGGCTTCTAATAGAGATTTATTTGTTTGTTTGTTTGTTTTTGTCATGTAATTGCAGACCAGGCATTTCCACCCTAGAAAAGAAAAGCTTAGTCAGGTACTCCACTCTAGTTGTTAGTTCTTGTCCCCTCTATTTTCAGTGGAGCCCTGTAAGAAAGATTTCTATTTTTTGTTTTCGTTTTGACCATTTTATAATGTGCAGGAATTAAGGCATTACCTACACTACTCCACACTATCTACATTACTCCAGAAACATCTTCCAGTTCAACAGATCCATCAGTGGTCCATTTTATTCACTTTCAACTCACTGCCATTCTTTTTCTGGTCCTCAACCTCCTCAGCTTCCTTCCATTTGTAATAACAGCTCCCTTTCAAGTTTGATGACATTACCTGGTCTTTGCATCTTCCATTATCACTGTATGCACTTGTATTAGTCCCTTTTCTATATGGTAAACAGGCAGCTTATTTTATTCTGGCTGTTTGAAGGGATGATGGAAGTACAGTTTCTAGTTGGTTACTTTTTAGTGGAAGCCAGAATATAGAGATCAAAATGGTTACCCGGATTCCCAAGACCTCTTTTATAAGAGCACTCACCCCATTCATGAACATTCTGCCCTCATGACTCAGTCACTCAAGGACACCTTAATACTGCATTGGGACTAGGTCTTAACAAGCATATCTGTAGATGTTCACAGCCATATAGGATCAATATTGTCTGAACAGTTAAAAGCAGATAAGGATAAAGCAGAAAATACAGTGGTGAGCAGAGAAGAGTGATATGTGAGCAAAGGCAGGAGATGGAGGTGAGATTCAGGGAGAGCAGCTACTTATCTGAGGTACTTTAGGGTGATGCAGGCATAGGAGATGGATTCAGGTCAGATCACTGGGCACTATTTGGAACAGAGTGGAACATCATTAATGATTTATTTTCAGACCGAAGACATGGCCAGAATTACATTCTAGGGAATATCCTGAGAATCAGCGAGCTGGTTTATTAGAGTGAATATAAAGAAGGCAAGAAGTTATACCAAGAGACTTTTAAAATATTGCAAGAACTAATGAGAACTACTCCAGGGAAATGATAAGTAGAAATAGAAAAATGAAGTGAGATGCGATAAAGAGCATTAAAAATGTGCACATTAAGGATAAATGCGATGCACAAATAAAATATCTTTACAAGTACAACAGCAAAACATGCATGGGAGTCCGTGCAGGGCAAGTGGAGAAAATCAAATGTTCTTATAACCCTTTACTCAAGAAATGAGCTGAAACTCTTAACTATTGAGAAACACTGAGGCAGTGTAAAATCACTGGCTGTAAAACTAAAGCTTGGTTATCTGAACTCTACCCACAGGAACTATATGGACACACACACACACACATACACACACACACACACACACACACACACACACCACACACACAAAAGTACTTTAAATAGATATAATGACCATTAATCTTAAAACTATTTTTGTATGGATGTCTTTAGTAAAATATCCTTTGAATATATATTCTCAAATTAAAAAAAAAACAAGTTGTAAAAGCTGTATATTGAAATATTTCAGTTATATAATGTTCTAGGGATAGTAGAACTTTTGGGGGTAGTAACACGATAATTGGTTCCCAGCAGTTTGAGAGCAATGAGGAACCCACTGATAACTGGAGCATAGGGAATGCTATAAGTCAGGGAAAATAGGTCTGTGTGGTACTCTAATTACTAAGCAACCCATAGAAGATACAATATAAAGAATAAAACCTAATGCAACCTCTCATGTAATTTATGCAATGCTGTTAATTAGAAAGATTCAATATTCATTGCTTGTATTGATGTTCATTGCTAATGTGTTAAACTGAGGTGTGATTGATTGTGAGAAAATATGTGGAAACTTGTAATTTAGGCCCGTTTCTTTTTTAATCTCAAGACTGCTTTAACATTTAAAGCTATTGATAAAGAGTCTGCCTTCATGTTCATATAGTTTGCAATAGGATAGATATAATATCTAGTCTTAAGAAGTTAAAAATACAATGTGAGTATATGTTTTTCCTTTCCTTTCAAGGATACAGCAGTGTCAGCTAGTGTACAATTTAGATCCCAGAAGAAGGAGAGCTCGACATTAGATCGTTTTCATCATTGAGAAAGACAGATGTAAAGAATACTCACTTATATCTGTATACTAGCCCAAGAGGCATGTCCCACGAAAGCCTTCACTTACCAGGAAACTGGGACAGAGGGGAGGACATCTTATTGGGACTCTAGATGAGAGAAGCAAGGGAAAATAGCAAAATAGAAGGATCCAAAGGGTCCTGGAAACCTACAAGTAGAACATTATGATAGGCAGATTTGGGCCAAGGGGTCCCGCTCAAACTAAGGCACCAGCCAAGGACAATACAGGCAGTAAACTTTAAACCCCTACCCAGATCTAGCCAATGGTCAGAACAGTCTCCACACTTGAGTGGAGAGTGGGATATGACTTTCTCACGTACTCTGGTGCCTCACATTTGACCATGTCCCCTGGAGGGGGAGACTTGGTGGCACTCAGAGGAAGGACAGCAGGTTACTGAGAAGAGACTTGATACCCTATAAACATATACAGGAGGAGGTAATCCCTCTGAGGAACAATCATAGGGGAGGGGAATAAGGGGAAAATGGAAGGGAGAGAAGAATGGGAGGATACAAGGGATGAGATAACCATTGAGATGTAACAAGAATAAATTAATAATAATAAAAAGAATCCTACTCTAAATCTAAGAGATCACAGCCTGTAAAGCCTGGCACTCCTGCCCACTTCTCACACAGCCAACACTATTACAGGGACTTATTCCAAGGGGAGAAGACATTTCCAAAGAATGTTAGCTATGGATAAGAGGCAAATGGAAAAATGACCTTCTGAAAACACTGTGTATTCTCTGAGAATTTATTTTGCTAATGCTGTTTTCTACATGTGGAAATACTTCTTTCCTGCCCCTGGAAAAATAACTAAAGTTTTTAATCATATCAGTCTCTGTGTGAAGCGTCTTATATGACATGTAGATGTCTGTTTACTAAGATGCAATGTGAAAAGCAACTGTCCGTGCACTGGGTGAGAATGCAGTCTTTTATATTTTAGACACTTTGGCATAAAAGGAAGGGATTCAAATTAAACAATGAGGAAACAAATGCAAGATATCAGAGCAATAAAAGGAAAAGTTGAAACTACAAGTGTTAAAACCGTCACAGAGACACAGAAGTAATCCATAAGGAAGATGTCTCACTTCATCAATGGAACATGCTTTTTTATGGGACATACTTATTTTATTTTTACATATACATTAATATAATTATACATATATACAACAAACTACCTATACTAAGAATATACAGGGAGAGGTAATCCCCCTCAGGAACAGTCATAGGGGAGGGGAATAAGGGGAAAATGGGAGGGAGGGAAGAATGGGAGGATACAAGGGATGGGATAACCATTGAGATGTAACAAGAATAAATTAGTAAAAAAAACAAAAAAACAAAAAACAAAAAACAACCAAACAAACAAAAAGAATAAATATGACACAATCGGGAATTATATAAATGTTACATTCTTAGTGTTTTGGCTGTTTGTATTTGACTGCCTTGAAGAAAACATCTTTCCTACCTTGGTGTGTCTAAAATTCTGAATGTAAATCAATCCCCTTTGCATGCTGTCATTATCAATTTAAAACATCTATCTAGACCTAAAAACATCTTAACGCCTAAACAACTGAGCTTCATTGTAAAAGTAAGCTACCTGGTCTTCAAATCCATCAGAGACTTGAGAAGGAATAAACTTGATTATCTGAGTATGCTGGGAGTGCAGATTAATAGCTTTCCAAATGAGATGACAGAGACAGTTTTCTATTTGAATAGCCACCCAAAACTCTCTATGTTGTTGGAACAACTTCTTCAGCCTTCTGGCCTAATATATCTGACAGACATATTTGGGAGTCAGAAACTATTGAGGACTTGCTTACCCTGTCTTGGCAGAGTTTGACTGCTGACTCTGAAGGCATCAAAGCTTGCCCTTTTTAAGGCAGAATTCTGACTGTGGTAGAAACAAGGACATTTTGTCCAGTGGCTTATTTGCCACACTTGATGCTATCTTCATAAAGAAGGTTCTTTAATGCTCATAATACTTGTTGAGGTTGGCTGGGTTTGCCAGGAGTTAACCTGTCTCATTGTCAGTGAATCTTTAAAATAATAAAAACATTTTTTAAATGCCATATTCTGCATGTCTCTGAGGATTTTGAAGACCTTATATAACTATCCTATCTTATTTTTCTATAGAATTATATCTATTTTCCACATCTAAGATATATATTCTCATGATAAAAGTAGACTAGTGATGGATATGACCATGACTTCATCAGCTAACAATTAACTTATAACTTATTTATCCTAAGCATCCTTCAATAATATTTTCAAAGTACTGGAAGTAAACATTGTATTATAATTGAGTTATATGAGTACAATACCTCATATTAGAGTGTAAATAAATAAATAAATGTAATGTGTGAAGAATAAACTTACATTTGAATTCTGTACCACTGTATCTAGAATTAAACTTATTTTGCGTCTATATAAAAATCTATACCAGTGAATTGAAAATAACCTTATGAGTGACAATTGAGGCATTAAATAGAGGAGTAGATTCACTGATCTACTTTTTGCTCTATATTCCCTATATATTTCTGTATTCTTCCCCCTTCTTTGTTTTCAATCCCTATCTGCAAACCTAAGAATGTAAGATAAGGAAAAGAGGGACATCATAAGTCTAACCTTGTTTTCTTTCTAAATAAGGCCAATAATAACTTGTAAACAACTCCTATTGATAATAAACCTCTATTGCCCAAGAAAGCAACCAAAAACCTACCCAACCCCCCTTAAAGCAAATGGGGTGTCGTTCTCTTGAAGTTTATTCTGGCTGATTTGGGATGAATAATATCTAGTTTGGGCCCACATAAAATTGAAGAAATGGTTTAAAAAGCTAGGAATCTGCCCATGGCTAGATACAGGGGGAGGAAATCCCCCTCAGGAACAGTCATAGAGGAGGGGAATAAGGGGAAAATGGAAGGGAGGGAAGAATGGGAGGATACAAGGGATGGGATAACCATTGAGATGTAACAAGAATAAATCAATAAAGATATATAAAAAAAGAAAAAGCTAGAAATCACATTTGTGGTTCAGTTTCTAAATGTTGAGAAAGTCCAGGCTTAATTAGGGTCCTGTGTGGGACAGTCTGAAATGCTGTACCGATTGGCATTGGAAATTTTGTTTGAAAGTGTCCTGGGAACGATCTTTTTTTTTTTTTAACGTTTTTTTTTATTTTTATTTTTTATTAATTTATTCTTGTTACATCTCTATGGTTATCCCATCCCTTGTATCATCCCATTCTCCCCTCCCTCCCATTTTCCCCTTATTCCCCTCCCATATGACTGTTCCTCAGAGGGATTACCTCCCTCTGTATATGCTCATAGAGTACTATCTTGTTCTGATGGGAGCAGCAATTGAAGCACTTGGTGCTGGAACATGAAGGATATAGGATATCAGTGTCCAGCATGCTGAGAGGAATGCATCCTGTCTGGTCTGATCCAATGTCAGTGTCCAGTTCTTTTGTGCTGAAAACATATAATTTCTCACAAGCATTATACAGTCCTAAAATTATAAGTTTATAAGTTGTGTGCGATGCACAGAACAATTAAGGCTGGTTTTCTGTTTTTTTTTGTATGAGCAGAAAAAAAAAGACATCTGTAAATCTTCATTCATGCCATATGAAGAATGGCATCTGATAGTAATTCATAGGGGTTCTGCAGCCAAAAGAAGCATTGTCTATGCCTAGACATTCATGTCTCAGCCAGTCTCAGAGATATTCCCATATAGTGGGATTAGCAATACCAGTTACCTGCTCGTTCTGCAGTTTAAATTCTTCACATCCCAATGGTATTCCCCCTCCCTCATTCCTTCCCTCACCCCCTTCCTCCCTCACCCCGTCTTCCTCTCTCCCTTAGTACTCAGAAAGAGGAGACCTCCTCCCCTAACATCTGACCTCAGCCTATCAAGTCTCATCTGTAACACCTGTAACCTCTTCCTCTGTAGCTTGGCATGTGCAAAGTAGTCCCTACTCTCCACACGTGGGACCCACAAGGTGTGCTACTATATCTGAGCAGTGGGTCTAGGTACACATCATGCATGGTCCTTGGTTGATGTTTCACTCTCTGTGTTGTAGTGTAGTTATTGTGTATTATGTGGCTAATATCGACTTATCAGTGAGTATATACCATGCAGACACATATGGTGTATACTCACTCATAAGTGGACATATTCGTTTCATAGTTACCTGTTTTATTTTATAGGTGCAGGAAGTCTTTGTTTTTACCCCATTTTCATTGAATTCTAATCCAATAGGTCTATGAAATATATGTCTTTAGGAAGCACAGCAATGTCCCAGCTTACTTCTTATCCATAGACTGTAGACCTAAGATTCCCATTAGACTTCAAATTCTGTGACAGCTTGTCTGGACTTCTGAAATACCTGGATATGATATGATGCTTCATAAATCAACTGACTCCTGATCAATTTCCCTATATTGGGTCAATATACAAGAACTACACTGGGATATTTTTTTCTTTTGTGTTCTCGTTCTCTCTCATTGGAAAATGGCCAACCAAAGATCAATGAATTTTGCTTCCTGTGAACCTTAATAGACTGTTACTTTTTTTTTTTTTTTTATGGATTGCAATTTTATTTATTTATTTTTTATTTTTTTTTACCAGTAACATTAATTTTAATAATAGTTTGTTGAGTTATAAAAGATGTATGGAAATGATTTTTACATAAATATATACATATTATTTCATTTAGGTGTAAGTTAGGGAAATATATAAGTGTCAAAATGTTTTTTTTTTTAATTAATTTATTCTTGTTACATCTCTATGGTTATCCCATCCCTTGTATCCTCCCATTCTCCCCTCCCTCCCATTTTCCCCTTATTCCCCTCCCCTATGACTGTTTCTCAGAGGGATTACCTCCCTCTGTATATGCTCATAGGGTATCAAGTCTCTTCTCAGTGACCTGCTGTCCTTCCTCTGAGTGCCACTAGGTCTCCCCCGCCAGGGGACATAGTCAGATGTGAGGCACCAGAGTACTTGAGAAAGTCAAATCCCTCTCTCCACTCAAGTGTGGAGACTGTCTTGTCCATGGGCTAGATCAGGGTAGGGGTTTAAATTTTTCGGCCTGTATTGTCCTTGGCTAGGGCCTTAGTTTGAGCGGGACCCCATGACCCAAATCTGCCTATCATAATGTTCTACTTGACTGTTACTGATGTGCCTTGAAGTCATACCAGCTAAAATGAAAGTCAAAGAGAGAATGCTGAATGCAGTAAGGAAAGGGAAGTCTGTCTCATACAAGGAAGCTCATGTAAAGTTAACCAGTGGGTTTTACAGCAGAAACTTTAATGCTAGTAGGGAGTGATGTCACACAGTCAAAGTTTGAAAACATATTGTTCCTCCAAATCAGTATGTGGTGAGGATAGCCTTCAAAAAATGAAGAATAGATGAAGAATGCAAGAAAACAAAAATGGAGTGAGTGGATAGCAGGGGCAAATAACTTATAGGCAAGGCAGCAGAGATGCCATGCAGTGGAAGGTCATGGGCATCAGCGAGCCCTTAAGTACAAAACATAGGCAACACAAATGCACACGATACAGAATGACTTGTAATGGCAAAGGTAAACAAAAACTTTCAGGTAATAGTCCAGTGCCATCTCTAGCCCAGTGCTATTCTTTCTTTTTTTTTTTTTTTGAAATTTTTTATTAATTTATTCATATTTCATCTCAATGGTTACCCCATACCTCCCTCCCTGCCATTTTCCCCTTACTCCCCTCCCCTAAGACTGTAACTGAGGGGGACTTCCTCCCCCTTTATATGCTCATAGGGTATCAAGTCTCTTATATGAACTATGGAACTTATAGTGTAGCCAGACTTGCCTAGAATTCCTTATGTAGCTCAAGCTGGTCTCACACTCAGCAGCTATGCAGCTTTAATGTCTTGTGTCCTGGTATCAGGGAGTTTTCTCCTTCTCCTTCTCCTCCCTCCTTTCCTCCCTCCATCTCTCTCTCTCTTTCTCTCTCTGCACCCCCCCTGCTCCGTGTGTGTGTGTGTGTGTGTGTGTGTGTGTGTGTGTGTGTGTGTGTATGTGCACTTGTAGACAAAACTGAAAGCAGAGTGGAGTTTTTTAGGAGCTAGGGAATTGAGGAAAGGAATTCTGCTACTCAACGGATACAGAATCTGAGTTTAATAACAGGCCTGCAGTAAAGCACTAGGGCTAACACTACCATACTGCACCGTGTAACTAAATGTCTCAGGACTGTAGGTTTTGTGATGTTTATGATAAAACTTCCCTAATGTGAATCTTATGGTGAACATTTTTATTTTTTATATTTTTCCTGAGATGAATGTTGTTTACAATGAATTCAATTTTCTACAGTATCTTACTAGTGATTATAAATTTGTCATCTCGAATTCAATTGATTCCAATTGAAGTTAGCAAGAAAAATCTATGTATTTATTATTTTGTTTCTCAATACTTTTAAACCGTGGTTTTTTTCCACATTCATTTATACCTTTATCTTCCCCAAAAGGGAAAAAGACAAAGACCTAACAACTGACTATATCATACAGTGATGGTGATCTTCAGGCAATAAATGCTCAATTTTTCTAGAATTTGTGGGAATAAGATGGATCCACACCCATCCACACTTCCTCATAACTGTTGCCTTGAGTCTGTCTAGACTTTGGATATCATTACTATTCTATGGCTGACCAAGTATTAAATTCTGCCTATGTTTGCATAAAATTGTTGTTATATAGACCCTTTTCCTTATAAATTAATTTTGGATGCTCTTTAAAACTGCAAAGCCAACATATTTTGACTTCAATTTAGAAATATGCTTATGAAAATTAATATTCCCCTAACAATTTGTAGCAGTACTATAATGAAATTACCCAATTTTCTATAAATTGAGCTATCCTCTTGGTTATTTTAATGGCATTCTCTTACAACATGTTTCTAATATTTATGAATTAATTATGACATAAATTTCATATCTTTAACAACATTGTGAATTGAACTTGGTAACAATAGTAAAATAAATTCACAACATGGACTAATAAACTCAGAAATCATCATTCAGAGTCAAAGTTCTATGGCTGCAGATGGCATTAAACTTAATCCTCTCTGTAGAAGCACAATCTGGAGTAATATATTTGAAACAATACTTAAGTCCTTTGGCAATATATTTAATTATGTCATGAACTGTCTTACCTCTATCCTAATGAATATATTTTAAAATATTATGCTAAATCAAATTTATTTTCCATTTCAGTGTAAAGTCTGTGTTTGGTATAAATATTAAGCTTTTCCAAATAGGAGTTTAAAACTTTTAAGATGATAGCAATGAAACATCACAATTTTATTGAAAATGATATATGCATATATGTATATATACATATATAAATCATATATTTACTTCAACTTTTGTGGAAGCTTTCCATACACTCAGTCTTTATCACAATAGGGAAACATATTAAAGATGATGATGTTATTACTTAGTGTCATTTCATTTGCTAGATGTCATTTAATCAAGACAAGTTGGTTTGCCAGCTTAATTTTCACTTGTTACATTTTCTGTTTTTAATTTTTAATTGTATCCTTCTCAGCCTTCCTGTTTGGTGTATGAAATGTCTCATTATGAAAGAGACCACTCACTGTCAGTATTTTTAATCTCTGAGAAAAGCTTTGAGATTGTTACAACCAATTTATAGCCTTACTTATAACCCTTATTATTTTCTCTCCCATGTACTGAGAATGCATGAGCCTGAAAAACAGGCATAAATAACATCAGCCGTTCAACCCACAGTAAGGTTAGCATTGGAATGATCATACTTTTATCTAATGGCTTTTTTGAGTCATGTAATGACTTTTAAGTTTCAAAAATACCTTAAAATAATGTGTAAAATTTGTTGATTGAAGTTGGTTGTCTCAAAGCAGCTCCTCTGCCTTATCTATAGATCAAGGCAATGAGGAAAAAACTCGAAAGCAAATTTCCATTTATTCCAGATGCCATTGTGGCATTCACTGTTTTAGCAACTTGATGAGCAATGATTTTACTTAATAATTTAAATTTATTCTGGTAATTATGAAGTGAAGAAACAAAGGTATCTGAATTCCCTATTGATGAGTTCTCATTAGAGACTCAACCATGTGTATATTTTCTGAATATCCTTTGTCTTAGACACTCTTTTGGAAGGGGGTGATTGAAAACCTTTATCAGAAGATCCTTCAGGACAGTTTCTATGCTATGAAAGTGTGAATTTAATGTCTTTCGAATTCCACGCTTTTGTAAAATTTTTAACATCCTGCATTTATTTGGAACCAGTAAAATTACCAAAGTTTAAAGTAAACAATCATTGCAATAGTTGCTGGGTCTGTTGCTCCTTTTATTAGCTTTTTGATTCTACAGGAATGAATGAATTTTCCTAGAAATAATTATTTGAAACATGATAGGAAGCTTAAAGAAAAGATATTTTTGACATTGGACTAACCTCTGAAGTCTCAACTAAAACTTATCAAATGTTCTCACATAGATTAAAAATATTAAAAATTTTTTATCAAAATATATATTTGATCATATTCTTGTTTTTGTATTGGTCAATGTTATATTGCTGTAAAGAGTCACCTTGTGCATGACAACTCTCATAAAAGAAAACATTTAATTATTGTTGCTTACCATTTCAGATATTTAGTCCATTATCAGCATGACAGGAAGCATGGTGGCAGGCACAGACACGGTGCTCCAGAAGTAGTTGAAAGTTCTACATCTGCAAACTCAGGCAGCAGGAAAAGAGAAACTCTGGGCTTGGAATGGCCTTCTTGGAACCTCAATTCCCACCCCTGGGAACACACTTCCTCCAATAAGACCTCCAAATCCTTTTGAATACTGCTACTCCCTACTGACCATGTCCCATTGGAGGCCATTCTTGTTCCAACAATCACACTCCGCACCCCAAAATTCTCAGATCCTCCCCATTTTCATACTCATCCAAACTTATAGTTCATGTTCCTCTCAAAAAGAAGAAAAAGAAGGAGGAGGAGGAAGATGATGAAGAAGAAGAAGAAGAAGAAGAAGAAGAAGAAGAAGAAGAAGAAGAAGAAGAAGA
>OU015749.1:41890851-41904709 GCA_907169655.1 Acomys percivali | reverse complement strand
GAAGAAGAAGAAGAAGAAGAAGAAGAAGAAGAAGAAGAAGAAGAAGAGGAAGAGGAAGAGGAAGAGGAAAACAAAGAGAGCAGCCACTTGGTAAGATGTGGAGGATGGAGGGATGGAGGTGGTTGTGTCTACTACTCCTTCTTCATGATTTAATTTTCAGTTTTGTACCTGTGGGCTCTTGTGCCTGATGACACAGTCTATTTGAACTCATATGTATATTTGTCTCATGGTGTCTGTAAAATACTGTTCCTTGGAGATATCCATCACCTCTCGGTCTTACAATCTTAGCTCCTTCTATTAGTCAGTTTCCTTAGGTTTGAAAGGATAGCTTGATAAATACTTCTCTTTTAAGGCTGGGTGCTCCAAAGGTTCTTACTCTCTTAATTTTTCTACATGTAGGCCTCTGTATTAACTATCATCGGTTTCAAGAAGAAATTTCTCATTTGAAAGCTTGGTGATACACTATTCAATGCATGCATTAATACAACAATTGACATCATTTTATTGTTGTGTTCCTTTAGCATGATAGTAGTAGTAGGTTTTACTGCAAGTCCGTAGCTTATGGAGTCTCAGGTTCTTGACTAATTTAATAGTGCCAGGTACTGGTTGCATCTCATGGAGTAAGCTTTAAATGTAAATTAAACTATGTTTGATCACTACCATAACATTTGTGCTACTATTGCACCAATATATATTTTTAGGCAAGTCACTGTTATAGGTTACAGGGTTTCTAGAAGGGTAATAGTATATGAATGATTATATGCCTTCTCAGCTACAAGTAAACTATTTCCAGCACCATAAACAATAATTGATAGTGGCGAAACTTATAGTTTGCACAAGTTTTGTTTCTCCATGTTTGATGACATAAGTGGTATCTTCAGAAATAGCATCCTACCATCAAGTTGTGGAAAGTAACCAACATCCTTGGCAATAATTTGTGATGTTTAGAGGGTTCCATGTGATTCCTTTGGCCGGAGACTCATAAAAATACCCAATTTTATGTCACTGTGTTGTTTTATTTTGTGACATAAGATGCCTAATTGGGACATTGTCTCCTTCGTTATATGATGACTCAATTTACATTTCCTTTATATAAGTATATATTTAGGAAACATCTATAACATGAGGCTTACATATGACTTTCAAAAAGCTATCCTTTGCATATTCCCTTATTTATTTCACAACTCCTCCCCACTTAATTCTCCCATTAGTTTCCCCTTTATATCTTTATAATACTATTTTTTACTTACCTTTCTTTGGAAGATGCGCTTCTCACTCTCCCTGGTGCAATACTAGCCACCTAACTGGTAGCCAGTTAGATTAGATTGATACACAAATATCTAAAGTTAAAGTTAAGATGCATATATCTGTTTGTATCTCTGTTGCCTCAACCAAGATGATGGCTTCCAGCTCCACTCACTTACCTGCAAATTTCATAATTTAATTTCACCTAACATCTGAATAATATTTCATGTGCAAATATACCACATTTTCATTAGCTATTCATCTGATAATGGGCATCTAACTGCTTCTGATTTATGACTACTGTGAATAGAACAGCAATCTGGTTGACCAGGTATCTCTGTAGGAGGATGTACAGTCCTTTAGGTATATGCCCAAGAGTGGTGTAGCTGTTTTTTTGCAGTAGATGTATATTCAGCTTTTTGAGGAACTTATGCATCATTACTACAGCGTCTTTACCAGTTTTCATTTCCACCTGTAGTGGATATAAACATGTTTTTGTTTTGATTCCAAGTGTGTGATGTGAAACTGCCTTGTGTGAGGGCATTTGATGTTTGTCCACTGAAAACAGACTTGTGAGAGAGTGGTGTGTGATGTTTGTCAGCTAGAAAAGGAAATGCCTCTTGTAGGAGCATGATCTTTGCTAGTGGCAAAATATTACATATGGAGTATGAGAGTATAAATAGTCCAAACTGGAACTAGAAATGATCATTCTGAGTGAGTTACCCCAGAAGCAGAAAGACTCACATGGTATATACTCACTTATAATTGAACACTAGCCCAAAAGGGATGTCCCATGAAAGTCTTTACTTACCAGGAGATTGGGGTAGATGCGGGGACCTCCTAATGGGACTCTAGGTGAGAGGAGTATGGGAGAATGGGGAAATAGAAGGATTCAGAGGGTTCTAGAAACCTACAAGAGGAACATCATGATGGGTGGATCTGGACCTAGAGGTGTCTGCTCAAACTACTGCACCAACCAAGGACAATACATGCAGTATGCATTGAACCTCTATTTAGATCAATCTAATGGACAGGACATTCTCCACAATTGTGTGTGTGACATGAACTCTGGTACTCCATATCTGATCACTTCCCCATGGTGAGGAGGCCTGGTGGTACACATAGAAAGATAGGCAGGCTGCCAAGATGAGACTTGATAGGCTGTGACCATATGGTGGGGAAGGAGGTCCCCTTCAGTCACAGACCTAGGGGAGAGGAAAAGTGCGAAAGAGGGAGGAAGGGAGAAACGGAAGGAGACATGCAAGGGGATAACAAGTGAAATGTAACCTAAATAAATTAATTTAAAAAATTAGTCCAAACAACAAAGACCAATCACTTTTGCATCACTTCACATTGCCTAGCTTTCCATCGCTCTTCCTCAAGATAGTCCTCGGGAGAAACTCCAGAGAATGCTTCTAGGTTCTACCTACTGCAGTTGCTGTCACTGTTGCTGTATTTAAGGCTTTTTATATAACAGGTCTTCTGGAATATTGGCGATGATGAAGAGTGGAATCGCCCCATCAGTCTCCTTTCTCTCCTCTCTAGGGTAGGTGAGTTGGAAGGGAGGTAGAAGCATTAAAGAACACTAAATAAAATAGGTTTTAAAAAGATCAAAGCCTAAACCTACCAGCAATAAGTAAGTATTCTTTCTCCATAGCATCAACAGCATGTGCTTTCATTAGTTTTATTGATCTTGGCCATTCTAGCTTTGATAAGATGAAGTTTAAATTTGCATTTCCTTGATAGCCAACAGTGTTGAAACCTTTTAAAAGTGTTTTTTAAAAAGTTATCTTTGTTTCAAATTTTAATAATTCTTTATTTCTTACTATAGTTCATTTGTTAATTGGATTACATGTTTTCTTGTCATTTGGTTTTTGAATTTTTCTTTATATATTATGGATATTAATCCTCTATCAATGGTAATGATTTTTCTTATTCTGTAGGTTTTTTTTTTCATTGGATGGTGTTATCCTTTGCTGAACTGATTAATTTAGCTTGGTGAGGTCCTCTTTACTAATTGTGCTAATTAATGTCTGTGCCGTTGGTGTCCTATGCAGAAAGTCTCTTCTGTGTTTATGAGTACAAGCCTTTCCCCCCACTTTCTCTTCTATCAGATTCAGAGTATCGGGTTTTAAATTTAGATCCTTGATCCATTTGAAGTTGAATGTTGTTCTGGGTGATAACTTTTACTTATTTCAATTCTACATGCTGATTTCCAGCTTGATCAGTACCATTTGTTGAGGATAGTGTTTTTTCTTCAGTGTGAATTTTTAGCTTTTTGTCAAAAATGAGTGTCTGTAGGTGAACTTATCTCTCGGCCTTGGATTTCATTGGTCTTCTTATCTGTTTTATGTCATTAACAAGCTGGTTTTATAATGATAGTTCTGGAGCACAATTGAGATTGGGGATGGTGATACCTTCAGCAGCTCTTTTCTTATTCAGAATAATTTTATCTATTATATATGTGTGTCCTTATGATGTTAAGTTTCTTTCTGTCGCAATTTTGATAGGGATTACATTAAATATGCTTTTTGGGATTGCTTTTGGTATGATGGTCATTTTCATAATACCAATGCATGAGCATGGAAGATATTTTTTCATATTCTGGTATCTTCTTCAGTTTATTTCTTCAGTATTTCTAATGCTTTTGTTATACAAGCCTTTCACTTGGTTGGTTAGAGTTTTCTAAGATACATTTTTGAGGCCATTATCTCAGTACTGTTTCCGTGATATCTCTCAGTCTGCTTGCCATTTGTATGTAGAATGGCCATTGTGTGTGTGTGTGTGTGTGTGTGTGTGTGTGTGTGTGTGCGCGTGAGAGAGAGAGAGAGAGAGAGAGAGAGAGAGAGAGAGAGAGAGAGAGCCATGTTACTTTACTGACATTTTATTAGTTACAGAATTTTTCTGGTGGAATCTTTCAAGTTTTTTTGTGCGTAAAATCTCATCATCTTCAAGGATAATTTGGTTTCTTCCTTTCCTATTTGTACCCCCTTGATGTTCAGTTGTCTCACTTTTCTAGTTAAGTCTTAAAGTGCTATACTGAGTAGATGCAGAGGCTGGGTTAGAGACTTCAAAAAGTAGTTTATTTTCTCCAACCTTCCGTGTATTTACCCAGGCATTTTGGCTTCATGGATTAGGATAGTAATGACCAGACTGTAATGTACTCAGCACTTAGAACATTATTATGTCTAAGGATATTATTCCTTGCAGGAATCCTGAGGAAAGCATTATGATTGTAGGAAAATTAATCAGCACATCCTGGTACATGCATTACCTGGTGCTTTTTTATGTCAGTGAAATTATGCATTGAATTCTGAATATTGTGCAGTGTGTAGCAATTACATAGCATCTCATATTGTCTGGTAAGCAATATTTTAATTTAAGTGTTAAAATATAAATGTGTACTCATCCTGATTTAATAATAAAAGTCAATGAGTTCAGTCATATACTTTAAAGAGAATCATTCTGTTATGACTTATTTCAGAAAACCGAGACATGACTTACCCATGGTATAGTTATTTTAAAATGTAAATTATTTGAAATACTGTTTAAATTTGTTTTCAGGATTTGTTTAATGATTGTCTTCTCTATTTTCTGTCTCTGTCTCTGTGTCTCTGTCTCTCTTTGTCTCTCTCTCTCTCTCTCTCTGACTTCCACTACTGTTTGGGTATTATTGATGATAACTGTGAGAATCCCATGTGTAAGTTATCATTTAAATTTTTTAATTCAATTTTTAAACTAAAATATATTTGCATTATTTTTACCTTTACCTTTTCTCACTACAATTCTTTCTACATTTTTACCCTTTGCTTTCTCATATACATGTTATATACGTTAAGGTTTCATTGCTATATATATTCATATATAATAATATAAATATATAAATGAAACCTGTTCAGTTTTTTATTGTTGCTTGCATGTATATGATCTCTGAGCTGACCACTTGGCATTAAATAACCAATTAACCATCTTAACCTTTGGGGCAAAGTTTGAGTAATTATAGTGTTCTAAGCATTCATTATTTGCCTGTAGTTCTTTTGCGGTGGAACCCTGAAAAATTGCCTTCTTCATGGTGTTTGTTAGAAAGTGAATATTTCAGGAAAAGTCAAAACACATATAGAAGGAGACAAGAATCACAAGTAAACTGATAATCTCTCTCTGAGACACTACTTAAAAATGTAATCACGCATCTCCTAATAGCAAAAGTGATTAGATAAATGTTTGTAAAGTTGCCATCCAACTTTGGTATCTTTTAATTTTTTCAATTTTTTAAAAAAAAAATAAAGATATACTGGGTCAGAAGGCTGAAGATGATGCTCCAACTTTATAGAGAGTTTTGGGTGATTGTTCAGGCAGCAAACCGTCTCTGCCACCTTCTCATTTGGGAAGCTGCTACCTGTACTTCCTGTATACTCAGGTAATCAAGTTCATTCCTTCGCAAGTCTCTGATGTGGTTGAGGACCAGATAGTTTAGTTTTATAGCTAAGCTTAACTGTTTAGGGGTTAAGAATTTTTATGCCTAGATATATGTTTAAAGTTAATAATGACAAGATATGATAGATATTGATTTACATTCAGAATTTTAGACTCACCAAAATGGGAAAGATGTTCTCTTCAAGGCTGCCAAGTACAAATAGCCAAAAAACTATGAATGTAACTTTTATATAATTCCTGATTGTTTCATGGTTCTTCTTCCTGTAGGTAGTTTGCTGTATATATATGTAATAATATAAATATATATGTAAAAAATAAAAATATTTAATAATAAAAAGAAAACAAAAATCCACAAAAATAAAGATAAGAGTTCTTTTGTTTTAAAAGGGTTGACAAATTTTTGTCATAGCTCCCACTTTCCTTTGCTGCTATTGTTTTGAGGCAGTAATTTCTAATGTTTACTCAGTATTTGTTACTAGACAGTAGAATAAATACTTTTCATATTAAAAAAGACATTTAATTTGTTATACAATTTAAATCAGATTTCTATTAATCAAAGTTCTCCTGAAATTAAATATTTCATTCATAAACTCTTTGGACTACAATTAACAGGGGTTTTTGTAAAATAAAGTTAGTGGAGGCTATTAATTAATTAATTAAACTTGCCTAATTGCTTGGGCCAGTGACTGTCTTACATTTTAACTTAGTGCCTTCTTCTCCTTAGGAGTTTCTACCAACCACACAACTGCTCTCCTTCATCATGTAATGTCAGTGTCGGTCTTCCTGTAGTCCTTTTAGTTACCAGCACCAAAATATTGTCTTTTTAAACACTCCTGCTGTTCTGCAGTTCTTCTTTTTTCATTCTCACCAAAACTGATAAAAAAAATACAAATGGCAAAGTGAAACTTAAGGAAGAACAGAAGTGAAGGTGTTTCAACTGAAGTGAGTGATAAGCTGTAAACATGTAGCTTGATAAGGATTTAGTATCGAAAGCCAAAACATTTTCTATTCCACTCTTTCTGAGAGTATTGGTTCTTCTTCTCATTGATTTGCCTAACTGCCTGACAGAAACAACATATGGATGAAAGACTTTGCTTATCTCATGGCTTGTGAGGAAACAGAACAAAATGATTGGGAAGGCATGGCAGTGTGGATCCGCAGGAGCTCATGGCTGACTTCCCTCCCACTTGTGAGAGCCGGAGTGGAAGAAGAGACTAGGTTGTAAAGCTCAAGCCCTGATTCTCTGGTGATATATATTCCACATATTCTTTGTGCCCAAAGATTCTAAAACCTTATAAAGTAGCGCTATCTCCTGGATCATATATTCAAGCACGTGAGTAGGTAGTGGACATTTCATATCCAAACTGTAACTGAGTTACTTTAAAGAGGTCAATTCTTCCAGTTTCTAATGTATCTCCACATCCTAGACAGAAGTCTTGATGTTGTTCTCTATTTTAGAGCTGAACAATTTTGAATAACGAATTTAATACAGACACTGGCTGGCTAAGTGTGATGATGTGTGAGAAAAACCTGCCCTTTGTATGTGTCCTTTAAAAGTGATGACATAGTATAATTGAATAGCCATTCACCTCCTCTTTCAACTATGATGATAGCCTTTCATGAAATGAACCTACAATGACTGAAACTAAGCAGTTTAAATAAAATGTAAAAATTGGTTCCTTCTTGATAGAATTGTTAACTGCTCCTGTGAAGACTAAAATTATATTCCCAATAAATATAATAACATTAAATTATGAAACATTGGGAGTAATACTTCATTCAATGCTCTATGTGAAATAATAATGTGTAAAATAAGTATAATTTATTTGCTTCTAGAGAAACATTTTAAAAACCCTTTGAAGCCAGGAATCCCATCTGTACTTTGTAGATATGCCGTAATTTATTCTAGAATTGTATTCATGAAAATAAATGCAAATATCTACTTCACAGTACATTTTAACCTTGAAACAAAAGAAATAAAACACCTTGCTTCATTATAACTATAGAACTGGTTATTGGGTTATATCAAACAATGATATGAAGTTTTAAACACTATAACTCACCTCAAACTCAAATAGCTTCTTATAATTCAAAAACAGGAAGAAAATGTGGATTTATAGAGCTGCTATATTATGCAAGAATGCCAAAAGTAGTAATTTTGGGACAGAGGGAACTAAGTTACCTTCATTTCTTTTTATGAATCAAAGCTGGTTAGCTTCACAAATTATCTCCAGAATGGTACAAACCCCTCAAAATACAACCATTGTTCATCAAAGGGAAGATGCCAGAAGGATAAATTCTGTGTTCACAAGAATAAGGTCATGGTGACACTCAGATCTTGCCAGGGCATTCGGCCTTGATTTCTGAACGATGTGCATGACAACTCAGCTCTTCCCATCTGTCTGAACTCCACATTCTACCTTTTCTCTGTAGTGATTGAGGACACAAATGAACAGGTGAACAAACAATAAGTTAAATGCTAGACCTGATGAAGAATTATGCAATGGCACGGCCTGAGTGTGGCTACCCTAGTAGCTCAAGGTTACAGTTAATTAAAAGAGAAAGACATGTTAAAGTATGTTTATTTTTATTTTTTTTAACTGTTCAAAATTATTTTAATGAGAATGGCTCATCTTAGCACACTTGTTTTGAGACCCGATGAACTGCTATTTTTTTTATTTATTAATTTACTCTTGTTACATCTCTATGGTTATCCCATCCCTTGTATCCTCCCATTCTCCCCTCCCTCCCATTTTCCCCTTATTCCCCTCCCCTATGACTGTTCCTCAGAGGGATTACCTCCCTCTGTATATATACACAATGCACCAAGTGATTGCAGATATGGACTAGGAAAAAGGGACCAAGGTTTTACCCCTAAGTCCTTATAAGATAAAGAAATATAGGAAATGCCCATTTGTTTTGCACAGCTAGTTTAATAGAACTTCTACTAATTAAATTGTTTTGTGTGGTTGGTATTAAAAGTTATAGGCTGTAAAAGCCTCAGATTCTTCATATTCCAAATCCAAACAGAGCATTCATAAGGGCAAAAATAATTGAAGATAAAGAATAGACTAAGAAAAGAAATAGTGTCGCCCTATTTTGTATTGAGAAAATTAAATCTTCTCCAAGACAACTTAGGGACCTTTTCCTGCTAGCAGGAGAAAATGGCACCTTCCAATTAGAGAAAACAGCTGGCTGGAGTCATGCCTGCCCTGTTGGTTGCTACCTACTGGTCCAAATATACTTTATTTTTCAAAAATACTTCTTTTATATTTTGAGATCATAATTATATCATTTTTCCCATTCTTCCTTCCAAATGCCCATATATATCTCTCATTGATCTCTTTTAAATCAGTGAATTCCTTTTTCATTAACTATTGACACACATACACACACACACACACACACACACACACACACCTGATCACATATATACAATTCAGTCTGCATAATGCTACTTGTAGAAGAAGATCTCTCTTGCTCTCAGAATTCCTTAGTTTTCCCTAGTTCCTTCTATCTATAAACTATTATTTGTAATTATTAATGAAAATAATTAATTTCATTTTTCACTATTGTGTTTCCATTATAGTAGCTGTTAATACTGCAGAGAGGTATTATAGCATTTTCCATATTTTCAGCAAGACAAAATAAGACCTCTGGGTTGAAAAAATACATTATTCAATACCCAAGTTCCAATACAGAAGGCCAAGAAAACTTTGTACCAAGTTCAGTTTGTCACAGTGCAGTGTGGTGAAGCCCAGAGTTTTACAGGTATATGTGCACTAGCAGCTTAACTTATTGTATAACTTTCGTGGATCAGTTACCATAGTTATGGATAATGTGTATGAGTAAGCAAGCAATATTAAGAATTACTGCTATATTGAAAGCAATCGAATGTTTTCTATTAGTTACAAGGATGATTAAGATACTCAAAGGATACAGGGCATTTGGCCATCTGCTTTTGTTGGAGGGGGAGAGGGAGATTGAATCCTATCCTTACTCTAGAATGGAGTAGTGAAATGTAAGTGTAGAAAAATGTCTTTAGATCAACAACTCATATCATAAGCCAATATGCCCAGACAAACAAAGAAGAAGGTACCTGTGAGTTTATGACAATAACCTTTCTTTAAGAACATTCCTTTTTCTCACCAAACACAACATTGTGCACCTGAAACATTCATGGAGAATCATCTTTTAAAGGCACCAGATCTTTCATTAAAAACTTTTCCAAGAAGCTTGCACATTCATTTCTCCTTCTTTTGTCCTTTTATTGATCTGTGACAAATTTGACTATGTGGCTAAAGTGCTATGCTAGGGATGACAAGATGCACAGCATAATAGATTCCATTGGCTCATACAGCCATTATTTGTCCTTTGCACAGAGAAATCTGTTGTTTTTAATACACTGAGTGGAATGTTAAATAATCAAAAAAAAAGTACATTCCATCTCTGGTTAACAGTCTTTACAGGAAAAAAATTCATTTCTACACACATCTTTATACTATGTAAAAGCTTTCCAAGTCCCACTGGGCAAGTGGTCACACATTTAATTCCTCTTCAATGTATGAACATCTCAAGTTATGTCTGTTCTATGTACCTACAACAGGTGAGGCAATCAGATATACAATGATTGTGACCACACAACAAAGTAATGAGTTATGAATTCGCAAAGTGTGGCTTTGACTGTCTTGGTTATCAGGCCAGTTGCCATGAGTAATTTCCCTGGCATGTTCAATTTTTTTAGTTTCAATTGTGAACTGAAATTTATAAAATATGAAGCTGTACAATTGATGTTTTACTTTATTTTTGACAGGGCCTTGCTATGTATGCATGTTTGGCTTGAGACCTGCTATATAGACTAGACTGACCTCAATTTACAGAGATCCACTTATGTCTTTCTTCTTAGTGCTTGGATTCATGGTGTGTGGCAAGAAACCCAAGAAAGTTTCAGATTTTTAAACAAAAACCTATATAAAAATCTCCAATAATTTTAAGTTAATTTATAGTAGGTAGATTTAACACATAAAACAAACATAAAAGGAAGTGGTTTAAATCCTAATCTACGTAAAGTGAGGGCACAGACTCCTGATTAAGAAAGACTTATGGCAGATGTTTCCTATAATATTTTTCATTCTATACTCATAATTAATCTGAATTTAATAAGAAGTACTAAGCTTGTTCTCTTTTTTGTAGTGAGACATTGTCTCTAAAAATGTAGTTATTCAAAAATATAATGAAATGTGGTAAACTATTTTAAAGCAATTTTAGTTTTGAACACCTGTGTTTATTTTTCTTTTTTAAAATTTATTTATTCACTTCACATCCCAGTCATAGCCCCCAACCTCCTCTTCTAATAGTCTCACCCTCACTACCTCTTCCCCCTCCTCAGAAAAAAGAACCCCCCCACACACCCTAGCTCATCAAGTCGCATCAGGACCAACTGCGTCCTCTTCCCCTATGGCCTGTCAAGTCAGTACCACAGGAAGTTCTCTGGAATGCTTCTCTCTGTGAAGAGAAGACCAGGGAAGGTCAGCAAAACATTACATGCCCTCTCAAAAAACATCTTCCAGAAAATACCACGTGACACAACTGAGTCTTCAAAGAATCCAGAAATTTCCATTTCACTAGATATCAGGTGTTGAGCACAAATTGAAACACAAAGATAGGTACCTGGTTTATTCTGTAAATCAAGCACTTATGTATTACTTACATTCCTTATTCATAAGCTGTGCAAGACACCTAACAGAATATCTTTAAATTTTTATTATTTTTTTATTATAATTTATTCATATTACATTCCTCTTGGTATTCCCTCACTTGTATTTTCCTGTTCCCACTCTCACACCCTCTTTCACCTTATTCCCTTCTCCTAAACCTCTGACAGAAGGGGACCTCCTCCCCCATCATACAACCACAGTCTATCAGGTCTCATCCAGATAGCCTGCTGCCCCTTCTTATTGTGTCACTGGGCCTCCCTACCAAAGGGAAGTGATCAAATTGGGGCCACCAGAATTTATTTCAGAGGCAGTCACTGTTCTCTCCACACCCACTGAGAATGAGCTGTTCATTGCTACATCTAAACAGGGGGTCTAGATTTACTGCATTCACTGTCCTTGGTTGGTACAACCGTTTGTGCAGGGCCCCTGGGTCCAGATCTGCCAGCCTTGATGGGCTCCTTGTGGGGCTCTTGAATCCTTTGGGTACTTCCATCACTTTTTCTTCCATACCATTATCACCTGGAGTCCAGCATTGAGTCTCAGCATCTGTCCCAGTGCCCTGCTGAGTAGAGACTATCAGAGGACATCTATGTTGGGTTAATATCCACTTATAAGTGAGTATATACCACATGTGTCTTTCTGGCTCTGGGTTACCTCACTCAGGATGATTTTTTCTAGTTCCACCCATTTGCCTACAAAGTTCAGACTTCCTTGTTTTTAATAGCTGAGTAGTATTCCATTGTCTAAATGTACCACAGTTTATCTTTAGGTAGCACTATTTTCAATTTTCTGAGAAAGCACCAGATTGATTTCCAAAGTGGTTGTACAAATTTGCACTCCCACCAGCAATAGATTAGTGTTCCTCTTTCTCCACATCCTTTCCAACATGTACTGTCACTTGAGTTTTCCATCTTAGCCTTTCTGTCAGGTATAAAATGGAATCTCAGAGTCACTTTGATGTGCATTTCTCTGATGACTAAGGACATTGATCATTTCTTTAAGTGTTTCTCAGCCATTTGATATTTCTCTGTTGAGAATTCTGTTTAGCTCTGAACCCCATTTCTTAATTGGATTATCTGATTTGGTGGTGCTTATTTTCTTGAGTTCTTTATATATTTTGGATATTAGCCCTTTGTCAGATGTAGGGTTGGTGAAGGTCTTCTCCCAGTCTGTAGGCTGTTGTTCTATTCTGCTGACAGTATCCTTTGTCTTACAGTGGTTTTTCAGTTCAGGTTTCAGGCAGGTTTCTTTTGTCTTCGTGGGTATAGCCCATTACGTGTTAGAAGGCGTGGCAAGGGGAGAATCTCTGTCCATGGTGCTGAGAGCACAGCATGAATGGGTTGCTTATTAATACAGCAATGGGCAGAAATAGAAAATAGAGAATAAGCACCCATGAAGACAAGACAGGTAAACCCTCCAAAGCCCCATCTCAGTGATGAGCTCATTAGTTAACTCCCTGATTTAAATGATCTATAAAGTGCCAAAATAGTGCTACTGTGAACCAAATATTCAAACATAGGATCCAACCAAGGATTTCATATCCAGTCTGTGACAACGCCTTGGCACCAAGATAATTCCGTGTGGAGGGGACCTCTATTTCATATATTGTTGCTTAATTTTTCTTTGTCTAGGAGCAATGGTTTTTAGCAATACTAAAACAGCATGTGTCTTACAAAAATATAAGGAGTCCAACATAAGAAAACCAAAACTTCAACATTCTTGCCATAGAAGATGAGTCAGGGAGAAATCGAATGGTGCCTGATAATGAGAATGTATAAAAATAAATATTCTCTACACAAATATTTTCAAAATGTGGACATTGAGGGCCATTTTGGGGTAATTTAACATCTGATATCATGAAAGATAAGAATAAGATAAAATATTTGCTAGCAATGTCATCATTAAGTAGACCAATTAAATTTAACAGTTTCTGGATTATAAGCACTGGATTATTTTACCTGGCACACTCTTTATTTGCAGCATAGACTTATGTACACTGGCTACTAACCTCTATTGATAAAATTATACCCCTTCCCTATGTGACTAAATGAGGTTTCTGAGATTCTTTTCTAACATAAACCCTCTGCTCTTTATAAAACAGAAAAGAATCTCTAAAATAAAAACACCTTCGCTCACTGCTGTCTTGGCATATATGAGAACTAGTGACCTGGAGCAGAAAGGCTTGGTCTTCCCTCACCAATTATTCCCCCAGTTATCTATTATCCTACATACTCATATTACCAGTTTCCCCCTCACCCAACAGGGGCTTCACTCTAAAGGAAGGTTAAGGGTTTGTTTTCAAACTATACCCTGAAAAACTAATGTCATTTTATAAAACGCTTCATGCATGAAGGGTGACCACAGTTCCACTTATGACTCAGTACCTTGACATACTGTGACACAAACACAGACATGCACACACACAGACATACACACATGTGTGTATAATACATACACACAAT
>OU015749.1:41876046-41890841 GCA_907169655.1 Acomys percivali | reverse complement strand
ACACAAATACCCACAGAAACAAGCATACACAGACACATGCACACACATACACATACTCAGACATATGCACACACATACATATAGATAATATATACACATGCAGACACATAGAAATATACACATACATACACATACACACATATACACACTCAAATGATATACACATACAGACATGCATATACACACATATACTTATACTCACAACACATACACACATGTATACACATACACACATGCATATGCACATGCACATATACACACACATACAAACACACATGCACTCAGACATACATACACAAATAACTTGCTGTATTTTGAGAAAAAAGTTCCACTCACCCTAGCTAATTAATTAATCAATTAATGAAAATAATTTTTTATAGTAAATATATTATTATGGCTTTCTCTTCACCAACTTCTCTTGGATCCTCCCCAAGGGGATCCAAAATTCACACTCTTTATTCCTCTCTTTCATTAGTAAACAAAGAATCATGTAATAAATAATACTAACAATGATAGTAAAAAAAATAATATAAAAACAAACCTGAACAGTTCAAAACAAACAGAAAAAAACAAGCCAAAGAAAAAAGAACAAGAAACATTGAATCAGGGACACACATTTGCACACACAAAAATCCCATAAAAGCACAAAATCAGGAACAATAATATAATAGCAAAAAGAATTATAAGGGGAAATTTCATACACAAAGCACCATAAAAATTCTCCAAAATACCAAGTTCCCTTTGTGTTGTGCATCTATTACTTGGCGTGGGACCTTCTCTTAAGCGAGGTTTTATTCACAGTGAGACCCCACTGGAGCGTTTGCCACTTGGAGATAGATTCTGGGTTGGAGCTGAGAGCTTGTTTTTCTTCCTTTCTCAGTGCTGCCATCCCATCTAGCTTAGGCCCAGGCAGTCCCTATGCATGCTGCCATAGTCTCCATGAGTTCATACATACGTCAGGTCTGTTGTGTCTAAAAGGGCATGTGCCCTCCACTTGCTCCTATGGCCTTTCTGCCACTTTTCTCTAACTGTTCCCTGAGTCCTGAGAGGAGGGATTTGATGGAGACTTCCCATTTAAGACTGAGTGTTTCAAGGTCTCTCACTCTCTGTACATTGCCCAGCTCTCAGGATTTGTTCCCATCTACCGCAGGAGGAATCTTCTCTGATATAGCTGAGAAAGACACTGATGTAGCAAGGAATTGTTCCATTGCTACATCACTTAAGCAGGACAGAAGGCTTTGTTTTCCCCCTTGGCCTACCTAGTCTCAGTGTTGGGTGTGTATTACACCTCATGGAGTGGGCCTTGATTCCTGTCAGATAGTGGTTGGTTACTCACACAAATTTTGTGTAACTATTGCAACAGCATATCCTGTACATATCCTCCATTGTATATTGAAGGATTTATAGCTTGCTTGGTATTTACCTTTCTCCTCTGGCATCATGGGAAATGCCTTCTAGTACTGTGAACACTAGACAGTGAGGGTGAAGGTTCCAGATAGGCAAGAGCTCACTGCTGCATGTTCAATGAGTTGTATAGGTGTTGTCTTCTGGAATGGAGCCTTACAATCAGTTGTGGCGAGCGCCAAAGATGTCCTGGCAACAAACGGGGTTGTTTAGTGTTTCCATGGGGCCCCATGGCCAACAACTCAATTAAATGTAACCGATTCCTACCACCGGATATTTCTTTTGGTAGCAAGAGATGTCTAATTGGGACTTTGTCTCCCCATTATTTAGTGACTCTATTTGGATTTATTTCGTGTATGTATATACTTTAAGAAGCCTTTACTGTTGTAGGGTTCCACAGGACTTATAAAATGGCCCTTAGGTTTAGCTGACCATCCTATATTCTTTCCCTTCACTGTCTTTCCCAATCCCTTCCTGTTTGCTATCTTTTATTGCAGTCACCCTTCACAGTCTATCCATAATAATCTATCACATTTCCTCCCTTCTAGGGAGATCCTTCACTCACCATTAGACCCTTGTTTATACCAAACCTCTGTAGTTATTTAGAATTAAGCCTACTTATAGAAGACTTAACAGCTAATACCTATATATTAGCGAATACATACCATATACCATATTTATCTTTTTGAGTCTGCATTACCTCATTCAGTATGATTTTTTCTCTAGCTCCATTAATTTACTAGCTAATTTCAAAATTTCACATTTTAAAGAGTAATATTACATTGTGTAAATGTACCATATTGTCTTTATCCATTCATATATTGACAGACATTAAGGTTGTTTCCAATTTGTAGCTGTTATGAATAGAGAAGCAATTAACATGGTTGAGCAACTATCTCTGGGGTAGCACATCGAGTCCTTTGGGTATTCCAGCAAGAGTGGTGTAGAAGGATATATATTCTTGAGGCATATATATTCCTGGCTTCCTGCAGCACTGTCACTGTGATTTCCACAGTGGCAATATAAGGTTGCATTCCCACCAGCAATGGATGAGTCTTCCCCTTACCATCACCAGCAGGAGGTGTTACTCGTTTTGTTAATCCTGGGCAATCTGACTGGTGTAAGTAAAAATTTCTCAAAGTCCTTTGCATTTCCTTGATGACTAAGATTTTGAGCACTTCTTTAAGTGTTTCTCAGCCATTTGTGGTTTGCTTCACTAAGTTTATAACCAGATTTTTTGACACAAGATTGTATGAATTTTCATTTTTATTCTGCTAATACAAATAAGCTGTGAATGCCACTTTATATGCTATCAACTTTGAGAATGTCAAAATGTAATGTGGAGGTGTATGAGTCCCTGGCTTTTCACAGCCTCCATATCTTCCTCAGATACAGAGGACATCAGGCAATATCTGGTAGCTTTCTTCAGACATTGGTGTATCCCAGACCTTGGTATCTATCTTTCTAATCTTCTGGAATGTAAAGATACACACTTAGCTGTGTGAGAGAACTCTGAATTAGATTCTCTGGTCCCTGACTTCCTGCCTAGTTCAATTCCCAGGTAAACAATTACAAATACTGACTTAGGGAGGCACTTTCCTTTGTTATATGGATATATAGTCCAATGGATGAGGCATTAATGGCGGGACAAATACAATTGCTGGTGCCCTTCTAAAGCTCCGGCGGTGCTGTTGCATTCTCTTAAAGTACAACTGAGCCACTGTGCATGTTAATGCAAGATCACAAAGCTGCTTCTAAATATATTCTTATTTTTATACACAAAGATGAATTCTTACTAATTTACACACTGTTAAGAAAAGAATAAAATAATATGTTATATACTAATATTTCATTTGACATTCAGATTTTTGGTTCTTGAAAATGACAGAATCTGACATCACTGACTCATCATCTCTGCAATGTAAATATTGGCTTGCCCAAGTCCAGATGCCTTTAATCAAATGCAATACAAACTACTTACAGGTATAGAAGTTGATTTTGACCTCGCTTAGGTTTTTTCTATCCTGTGTCAGAAACAAGAAATATTTGAAACTGTGACTTGCCACATTGCTCTGAAAGGATTACCCCTGTCTATCTTATTTTTAGTGGGTTCTGTTTGTTTTTTATGTTCTTGAGACAGGTTCTCACTGCATCTCTGGCTGGCATAGCCCTCAATACATAGAATGAAGATCCTTCTGCCTCTGCCTCCCAAGTGCTGGAATTAAAGGTATGCACCACCATGCCTGGGTGTTTTTGTTTTTGTGGTATTTTTTGTTTTGTGGTATTAGTGCAATAACATGGGGAAAAATCCTTTCATGGTTCTACTTTTTAATGCCAATGATTTATTATATATTCTTTGTTATTTTTTAACAATTTTGCTTATTTTAGATGAAAGACTGCATTCACAAAAAACAGACATATTTACCCGAATAGAGAACTACAGAGCACATAGAAGAGAGAATGACTAGGAGATATCAAATAATACATTGAAATAAAATGTAGTAGATATTAAAATTTATAATCACTCATCAGTAAATATTTGCTTTGTACAATTTATTCACTGAACTGCCATTTTGTGTATAAAATACATAATTATGAGACTGAAGAAAGGTCTGCTATGGAAGCATGGATAGTTTCAGAACACCATGCAAAAGTCAGTTTGCAGCAACTATATAGTAGACTATGAATTAATGCAAAATATCAAATTAGATAATCAGACCAGCATCAATTAACCATATTTTCCTTAGACACATGACAAAATGTCATACAGAAGTGTGAGATGTCATAACTTATACCCAATCAGCAGACCTGTTTGTTGACTCTGTAGGGTGGCAGGGCATCTTGGCATTCCTCCCCAATTCCTCAGCCTGTAGGGACTTATTTTCCAGATGAAAAGGAAAAAGAGTAATGGAGAAGTAGGTTTGTTAACTGTGGATTTTTATTTTTTCTATTTTATATAGGACAAATTAATGTATTGATCTTTTAAAAATCATCACTATTTTAACACTCATAATTGAAATAATTATTATTTTGTGTTTGTCATATGCATCTAATTTTAAAATTAGATATTCTGCAAGCTTCTAAGAGGGAAATTTAATCACTGTTTCTACTGAGCTATGCATCCAACGAGCTACAATAATCACCTCCCTAGCAAGATATATCCACAAGAAAAATAATGGCATGGATATCATGGTGATAAGCAATCACCTTCTCTTAGGATTTGAAGCATGTCTCACTGGAGTAATTAATGACTGATACTGTAAACCTGGCCAAGAACACACAGGTAAAAAGATCTTATATCCTAGGAAAAATAATGTACTATTGTTCTTTGGTTAAAGGGGTACGATATCAAACACACGTCTAAATACTTAAGTTTATATCTATAGGTTAATATAGATTCATACTGGTTTTAACCTTCCTTTGAGAAGTTGCTTTTGTAATGGGCAGTGACTAATATAGAGAGACACAAGGGATAAACACATGGAGAATAAGTGACATTGGAGCCCTTGTTCCTGAATGGAATATCTCTCTCACCTGCTCTAAGATTGAAAGAGCGTTGTTGAAGAAACAGGAGGAATGCAATAGGTAGCAGTTGGGGAGCAGTGCTATCAAACATTGTCTTCATTGTGCTTTTATTGTGGTTACCTGCACAAGATGCAGCCATCATCACTTCATCAGTCGCTGGGGGAGGACCCCTGAGGCTCTCTAACTCACAACGGGACCATAGACAGTAAATGAATGCTGAGGTGGGCCATCCTTTCTTTCAGCACTGTAGCCATTGGGAATCGCCCATTCTTTAGCAAACAAGCCATTCCACTTATGCTTATGTAAGCAGCCATAATTAAACCCAGTGAGTGAAAAACAGAGACATCAAAGTAAAGTGGGGCTTATTAGGAAGAAGAAGGGTTTAAATGGAAAAAAGACCATGGAATGGAAGTAAGCAAAAACAACACATATTATATTATATTTACTGAAACTGTCTAAGGATAAAAATTAATTTAAAATATGCTCTTAGGATTATATTCTGAAATGTCCAACTTAATTTCAAGTTAGTAAGAGACTAATTGTAAAGTAAGTGAGAAGAATAATGTTTCACATGTAAAATGAAGACCTATGTCTATATGGCATTTACTCTATGCAAAGTCAAATTCAAAATGAATAAGAAATAAATAAGATACATTTTTCGAGAAAAGGTGACACAAACAGGAGCCCTCAAAGATGTAATGCACAGACAATTTCTAAGTAGATATATATGGATCTCTATGGAATTAGAGAGAATTTGGAAATAATTATGATCAACTCTTGCTGGAAATTTGAGGAAAAATAGGAAAAAAAACTTATTCAGGCCACTGTTGAGTTATGTGTTCAGTGTTTTGGCTTATGTATAAATGGAGACAGGAAGCTACAAAAGATTTAGACAGAAACAAAAGCTGGTTATAACTGTTCATAGTGATTTCTGTATCCCTAAACTAGTAGATTTTTAAACAAATGAAGATAGGGGCCATTCAGTTATTGTTTATACGACTGTGGCCATTGTATTTTATGGAGCTAATTATATACTAGATTTCAAAACATCCATAGCTCAACTGCATTATCTAACTTTCCACTTAATTCATAATTTGGTTAACTCCTAAGAAATTGATTATATGGGAGATAAGTTTATTCCTAAGACCTAAGACTTAGTAAAAATCATTATGATACACAAGGCATGTACTGAATAAGAATGACACAATGAAATAGATAACAGTCTTTTTCTAAGACAGTTAAGTGCAAAGGTTTCTAATCAAAAAGATTATTTAAGATTACATTAAATTAAATTAAACAATGTTGAACACTCTTCATCTTTGTCATAGAAAACATAAGGGCTTAACAGCCTTACATGATAAATAACTGCTGTAGTACATAACATGGACAAGAGTTACATCCATCATCCAAGGACATGTTGTTGGGCAGTGCTAGTCTAGAAAACACAGGGGTGAAACAACCCTATCCTAACATAGCCGATACTTAAGGCAACTTTAACCTTGGTTTAGGGACATCTATGTTTTTCCAGATTCTGACTATTATGAAAAAAAGTTGCTATAAACATAGTTGGGCAAGTGTCCTTATTGTATAGTAGAATATCTTTCCACACTAAATCTGTCAGAAGAAAAATTGGTGAAGAGCCTTCATTGGCACAGGAGACAACTTCCTGAACAGAATAGAACAGAATAACCCAGGCCCCAATATCAACAATTAATAAATGGGACCTTATGTAACTGAAAAGCGTTTGTAAGGCAAAGGACCCTGTCAACAGAACAATATGACAGCCTACAGACTGGAAAAAGATCTTTACAACCCTATATCCAACAAAGGACTCAAGATATTAAACACCAACAAACCAAATAATCCAATTAAGAATGTTGCTTGCTTTTTTTTTTATCATTCCCCCCCTTGTGTGACTGCCTTGCCAGGCCAACAGGGGAAGAGGACACTCTCTGTCCTTATGTGACTTTATGATGGTGGGTTTTTAGGGGGGTCTCCCCTTTTCTGAGCAACAGGAAAGGAGTGTGTGGGAAGATGGAGGTAGTTTGGGGCTTGGAGGGGAGGAGGTAGGGGGCTATGACTAGAATGTCAAGTGAACAAAGAAATAAATGAATAAAAAAGTGTTAGTTCTGAGGGGAGGGACAAGATGGCAGTGCATAGTATGGGCTGTGTCTAGAAAGCAGAGTAGCTTATTCCGGGAAAAGGACTGATTTGTTAATCAGCAGCACCAAGCTCCGCCTCATTGCAGCTGGACAACTCCCCAGTTCAGAAGGCACAAACTTCGAACACCCTGCTCTCCTCTGAATACTGGAAAGAGCACAGATCCCCTGAGGAACACAGGGTCTGCCACCCGTGGCTGCAGAGGTGGGCCGTGGCCAGCGGTGGCTCAGCACAGCAAAACAGGTGAGAAAACAGGCCACTATCGAAAATAGAGATTTGGGGAATCCCTAGTTTAAACAAATGGGGAGGATAAAAAGCAGCCCCCCCTCACTCCCATCGTGGCTGGACTTCCCCTGATGCTGGGAACCTCAAGCTCTACGAAAATTACAATCTTTTGAGTACTGGAGCAGTGTAGGCCTACTACGGAACAAAGCATCAGCACAGTGGAAGCCACACAGCATCTGGCATTTAAGCCACTGTTCTACTTTGTGACTGATTCCTCTGGGAAGAACAGGTAACCAGAGGAACCCTACAAAATCACGAATCCTAGGTGGCAGAGATTGGACGAATATAGATACAGGAAGACAGTGTCTGCCAAGCCAGTATATGAAGCAGCTCCTTTCAAAGGTACTCACCACAGTGACTGCCTGCTCAGGAAGCCCAAGCCCTCTCAGCAGATGCATAAAGGAAAGAATAAGAAGACAAATAACAACAACAACAAAAAAAAACCAGGAAAGCGCAGACATCAAAAGATACTCTAAAACAGCTGAATCTCAGGGAAATTACCTCAAAACTATGCTTATTCAGTTATTTGAGAATGTTAAAGAGGAAATGAATAGATTCTTCCAATAATTTCTGGAAAATACAAACAAACAGAGGCCATCCAAGAGAAACAAGAAACAACAATCATACAGGTGAAGGAAATGAGCAAAATGGTTCAAGACATGAAAATGGAATTAGACAGCATTAAAAAAAACTCAAATTGAGAACGCCCTTGAAATGAAACAATTAAAGAAGGAAGTAGGAAACTAACAGACAAGTATAACCAACAGAATGCAACATATAGAGGAAAGAAGATACAATAGAGGAAATTGATAGGGCTCTCAAAGAAAATATTAAAACAGAAAAAGTGGTGACAAAAAGCATCAAAGAAATCAAGGACATCATGAGAAGGCATAACCTCAGGATTATAATAGTAGATGAAATGGAAGACACAAAGTCCCAAGGACCAGAAAATGTTTTCAAGCAAATCACAGAAGAAAATTTCCCCAACGCAAAGAAAGAGATACCCTTGAACATACAAGAGGCCCACAGAACACCAAATAGTCTAGACCAGAAAAGAAATTCTTCCCATCGCATAATAATCAAAGCACGAAATCTGCAGAACAAGAAAAGATATTAACGACAGCAAGGAAAAAATGTCAAATAATATATAAAGGCAGACTCCTCAGAATTACACCTGACTTTCAACTGAGACCATGAAAGCCAGAAGGGCCTAGGCTGAGGTCATCCAGACACTAAGAGACCACAGATGCCAACCCAGACTACTGTATCTAGCAAAATTTTCAATCACCATATATGTAGAAAACAAGATATTCCATGACAAAACCAAATTTAAACCATATGTAACCACCAACCTAGCTCTACAGAGGATAGTATAAGGAAAACTCCATCACAATGAGGCCAACCACACCCAAGAAAACACTATATAGATAATCTCACAGCAGCAAAACCAAAACAGGCACTGCCACACACAATCATCACCAACTCCACAATACAAGGATCCAATAACCATTGGTCACTAATATCTCTCAACATCAATGGCCTAAACTCCCCAGTAAAAAGACACAGGCTAACAAAATGGATGCAAAAACAAGATGCATCACTCTGATGCATTCAAGAAACACATCTCAGTAACCAAGATAGATATTATCTGAGAGTAAAGGGCTGGAAAAAGATTTGCCAAGCAAACACACCCAGGAAGTAAGCAGGAATAGCCATTCTAATATATGATAAAGTGACTTTCAATTAAAATTGATCAAGAAAAATGGAAAAGGACACTTCAGTCTCATCAAAGGAAAAACCCAGCAAGAGGACATTACTATCCTGAATATCTATGCCCCAATACTACAAACTCGTATTCTTAAAAGAAATACTTAGATTTTCAAATCTAAGTGCTATGGACAATTCCCTTGATAAATTCCACTTTCGAAGTTGAATCAAGGTCAGGCAAACAAATTAAATGGTCCTATATCCCCTAAGGAAATAGAAGCAGTCATCAAAAATCTAAAAAAAAAAAAAAAAAAAAAAAAGTCCAGGGCCAGATGGATTCAGTGCAGAATTGCAGAATTCTACCAGACCTTCAAAGAAGAATACCAATACTCCTCAAACTATTCCACAAAATACACAAAATAGAAACAGAAGGATCACTACCAAACTCACTCTATGAGGCCACAGTCACCTAAGCCACACAAAGACCCATCAAAGAAAGAGAATTTCACACCAGTCTCCCTTCTGAACATAGATGCAAATATGCTCAATAAAATTCTGGCAAACTGAACCCAAGATCACATCAAAAATCTCTTCTATCATAACCAAGTAGGCTTTATACCAGGCATGGAGGGATGATTCAATATACATAAACCTATCAATGTAATCAACCATATAAACTAACTGAAGGAAAAAACCCCACATGATCATTTCTTAAGATTCTGAAAAAGCATTGACAACACCCTTTCATGTTAAAAGAGATCGGGGATATAAGGCACATGCCTAAACATAGTAAAGGCAATATATAGCAAGTCTATAGCCGACATCCCTGATCTCAAGTTGTACTATAGAGCAACAGTAACAAAAATGGAATGGTACCAGCATAGAAGTAGGACAGTTGACCAATGGAATAAAATTGAAGACCCAGAAATAAATCCACACATCTATGGTCATTTGATTTTTGACAAAGAAATCAAAACCATACAATGAAAAAAGGACAGCATCTTCCACAGATGGTGTTAGTCTAACTGGATATCTACTTGAAAAAAAAGTGCAAATAGATTCATATTTATCACCCTGTACAAAACTGAAGTCCAAGTGTATTAAAGACCTCAACATAAAACCAGATACACTGTATTTGTTAGAAGAAAAAGTGGGAAAGAACTTAGAACTTATTGCCACAGGAGACAACTTCCTTAATAGAACACAACAGCTCAGGCTCTAAGATCAACAATTAACAAATAGGATATCATGAAACTCAAAAGCTTCTTTAAGGCAGAAGACACTGTCCCAGAACAAAGCAACAGCCTACAGATTGGGAAAAGATCTTTACCAGCCCTACATCTAACAAAGGGCTAATATCTAAAATATATAAGGAGCTCAAGAAATTAATCACCACCAAACTGAATAACACTATTAAAAATGTGGTACAGAACAAACCAGATAATTCTTAATAGAGGACTATCAAATGGCTGAGAAACACTTAAAGAAATGCTCAACATCCCTAGTCATCCGGGAAATGTAAATCAAAATGACTTTACACTAATACAAATGGCAAAGATCAATAACTCGAGTGACAACACATGCTGGTGAGGATGTGGAGAAAGAGGAACACTCCTTAACTGCTGGTGGAAGTGAAAACTTGTACAAATACTTTGGAAATCAATACTATGGCACTTTCTCAGGAAATTGGGAATAGTTCTACCCTAAGATCCAGCTATACCACTCCTGGGAATATATCAGAAAGATGCTCCACCATACACCAAGAACATTTGCTCAACTATGTTCATAGCAGCTGTATTCATAATAGCCAGAATCTGGAAACAACCTAGATGTCCCTCAACCAAAGAATGGATAAAGAACCTGAAGTACATCTACACAATGGAATACTACTCACCTATTAAAAACAAGGAAATATTGAAATTTGCAGGCAAATGGATGTAACTAGAAATGATCATCTTAAGTGAGGTAACCCAGACCTAAAAAGACACGCATGGTATATACTCACTTATAAGTGGATTTTAGCCCAATATAGATGTCTTCAAGAGACTCCAGCCAGAGGGGGATAGGGACTGTTACTGAGACATGAAGCTGGACACTGGGCAGAGTGCTGAGATTTGTAGGTAAGGGTAGGGGAACAGACAATCTGGGAGGGAGCAGAAGCTCCACAGGGAGACCATCACGGCCTGTGGGTTGAGACACTGGAGGTGGGTCTCCACAAACTGATGCTCCAATCAAGGACAACACATGCAAAGAACCAAGAGCCCCTTTTCAGGTGTAGCCAATAAACTGTGAATTCTCTGCGTGGGGGAAGGGGGAGACTGCTGCTGAACCTCTGCCATGCACTTCAGGGCCCACTACTTGGCTACTGTTCCTTGGCAAGATGGCCTATTGGACACACAGTGGAAAGGGAACAGACTACCCTGATGATAGGCTGTTTCCAAAGGTCTAGAGGAGTGGAATTAGCAGAAGAGGGGGAAGGGTGGCAATGGGAAGATGAGAGGGAGGGGATAACAAAGGGAGGGGGTAAAGTGAGTAAATTATAATAAATAAAATGTACACTTAAAATTCTGAATGGAGGAGAGGGTGGCTGCAGAGACTGATACACCAACCAAGGACCATGCAAGGCAGGGATCTAGACACTCAGCTCAATTGTAGTACATGGGAAGCACAATCTCCTTGTGAGTCCCACAATATGGGGAGTAGGGACTACTTCTGACATAGACTCAGACCTCCTAATGTTGTTCACTTCCCCCCTGGCTGGGTGGCCTTGCCAGGGCACAGAGGAAGAGGACACTGGATAAGCTGAGGTCAAACACTAGGGGAGGATGGCTCCCCTTTCTAAGGCCTAGGGGAGGGAGTGAAAAGGGATGAAGGGGGGATAGGATCAGGAGGTGATGAGGGAGAGGCTGCAATAGGGGATGTACACACTTCAAACTACAGAACAGGAAGGTAACTATATTGCTAATCCCACTACTTGGGTATAGCTCTGACATTGGCTAAGATACAATGTCTATGCATAGACAAGGCTTCATGTTAGTTACAGATTCTCTGTGACTTATTAGTAGAGGCCATTCTTAGTATGGCATGAAGGAAGATTTGCAGATGTCTGACTTCTGCTCATCAATGAGCAGAGAACCATCCTTAATTGCTCTGTACATCCTGCATACCTCATATAATTATAATGTTAGAACTGTATAATGCTTGTGAGAAATTATGTTTTCAGAGCAAAAGAACTGGACACTGACATGGGATCTGACCTGACAGGATTCAGTCTTCTCAACCTGACATCCTGCATCGTCCATGTTCCAGCCCCAGGAGCCTCAGTTGCTGTCACCCATCAGAATTTGACAGCATTGTAGAAAGCATCTGATCCAATTGGTCCAGCATCTCAGACTGTCCCACACAGGACTCCTATTAAGTCTGGAATTTTTCAACATTTAGAAACAGGACCACAGATGCTATTCCTGGCTTGTTTAACCATTTCCCCCATTTTTGGCCCCTTTAAAGGTATTATTCACCCTAAATCAGCCTGAAGAAACCTTAAGAGAATGATGTTCCATTTCCTCTAAGGGGAGTTGGGTAAGCTTCTGTATGCTCTCTTGGTCTACAGATGCTTATTCTCATTGGGAGGTGGTTGTAAGTTATTATTGGTCTTACACAGAGAGAAAACTAGGTTGGAGATAGGGACTTCTCTCTTTTCCTTTCTTTGTTTTGTAGGTAAGGAGATAGGAGCTGAAAAGAAAGAAAGGGTATATAGAAATCTTGATGGAGGATAGAACAAAAAGTAGATTATTGAATCTACTCCTCAACTCAAGGCTTTAATTGCTATGCACAAATAACTGTATTTTTAATTCATTGGTAAAGAATTTTGTACATTGATGTAAATCATGATCATGTCAAAAACTAGTCTAATTTTATCACAAGAATATATATCCTCTGTTTAACAGATAGATATGATTCTATAGATACATACAGTAAAATAGTTAAATAAGGCCTTCAAAAGCCTAAGAGACCTACGGAATATGGCACTTAAAATGTTTTTATTATTCTAAAGATTCTTTGACAACAATACAAGTTAACTCTTGGCAACACCTAGTCTACCTCAAAGAAGATAATGAGCATCAAAGAGCCTCCTTATGGGGTTGGCTTCAAATGTGGCAAACAAGCAATTGGGTAAAATATCCTTGTTTCTGCCACTGACAGAATTCTGACTAAAAATTGGCAAGCTCAGGTACGTGCAGAGTTGATGGCCAAACTCTTCCAAGGCAGGGCAAGCAAGTCCTCAATAGTTCCTGCCTCACAATTATGGTTCTTATGGTTCTTCCTGCTGTATGTAGTTTATTATATTCATGTGTAATAATATAAATGTATATGTGGAAAAAGAAACATAATAAAATAATGAAAAATAATATTAGTTCCAAATTATTTTTCTGAGGTCTTTACTTCTAGACTAAAGCTTCTCCATGACAAAATCACCCTCCAGCTAATCTGTGCGCTATTGTCTTCATTCTTTTCTGTTTATGAAGAGAAAAGAAGTTCATGTTAGTATATAATTGGAGCGCTGATTTTAAAATAAGAATTATAAACAGGTAACACTAGTTATTTTTAGCCTAAAAGGACAATCCGATGACATGCAGGCTTTCCTGGGTGTGAGAACTGCATTCCTCTTATCACTGTTAGAGTCAGATATGAAACTATTTTATGCTTACTGCTGTTTAAGTCACTGGAAACTACAGTCCAATTTATAAGCATAGTAAAAAAAAAAAAAAACACTGTATAGATCCATTTCACCATTCAAACAACATTGCTATGGCTCCTGCGTGTGCTCTAGTGGGAGAATTGAAAGCTCACACAGCTAGTAATTGGTAGAACAGAGACACAGATTCTAATGGTGAGCTCCCAGTCCCTCGTCTGTGCTGCCTGCTTGTTTCCTCATGATGCTGAAGTGTCAGAGAAATCTCAGCGTCACATTGGCCCTTCTGTTTACTAGCTTTTGGAGACTTGGGTAACTTCCTTTCCTGTGAAAACCCAGATTCCTCATCTGTAGAGTTGTGATAAGCACAGCAACCCCTCACAATGGTTTTGCTTGAATTAATGAGAATAATATACATCTACCACAGTGAACGCAGTGAGATGTCGTAAATATCATGTCACTGCTCATATACACCTGAGAAGATTCAAATGCAAAGTAATATAGAAGTTATTCATTATTTTTCCTTTATACATTACTGTTTTCCACTGATTTCATATCGGTTTAATAGGGTGTAGCATTTCCTACATTACCCGCTCCCCTCAGACGATTCAATTGTTATCTCATCCAAGAATTATTATGTCGATTCAGCCATTATCATTATGATATAATCACATCTCAACAGTGCTGTGAGCTGGGATTGGTGATATTTCATATCTGTGCTAATTGTTAGCCCAACAGGATCTGGACTTATCTGGGGACAATCTCTAGGAACATGTGTATGTGTGTGTGCATGTGTGAGTGTGCCTGTGCCTGTGTCTCTGTGTGTGTGCCTGTGCCTGTGTCTGTGTCTGTCATATGTTTGTGTGTGTGTGTGTGCGTGTGCTTGTATCATCTGTGTCTATGTCATCTGTGTCTATGTGTGTGTCTTTGCTTGTGCCTGTGTCGGTGCCTGTACCTGTGTCTCTGTCTGTGTCATCTCTCTCTCTCTCTCTCTCTCTCTCTCTCTCTCTCTCTCTCTCTC
>OU015749.1:41824201-41876036 GCA_907169655.1 Acomys percivali | reverse complement strand
TCTCTCTCTCTCTCTCTCTCTCTCTCTCTCTCTCTCTCTCTCTCTCCCTCCGTGTGTGTGTGTGTGTGTGTGTGTGTGTGTGTGTGTGTGTGTCTACCTGTGCCTGTGTCATCTGTGCCTGTGCCTGTGTCTATATGTCTGTGTCTCTGGCCCTATCTGTGTCTGTGCTTGAAGAGGGTAGATTAGCTTAGTATGTGGCTCATGTCTGTAGATAATTAGCTTAACTGATTTACTGGGGAATATCCACTTTTAAGGGAGTGGAACACTTTTCTGGGCTTGGGTCCTTGTCTGCAGAAATACAAGAAAGCCTACCTAGTATGGTCATTCTTTGTTTTTTCCATCTAATTGAAAATCTAAGTGAAAAAACAATGCAATCAACAGCATCAAGTTTTTTCTTTCTTGACTTCCCACCATGATAAATTATATCCTTGAACTATGAGCTAAAATGACCTATTTCTACTTTAAATTGTTACCACCAGAGTGTTTTATTATGGCAACAGGAAAAGTAACTAAGACAACATTCAAACCATACCAGGTCCTGACCTTTACAACAGAACCTCATATAGCTGAAATTTGTATTCAGAAAAAAGTTTGCCTATGGTTCAAGTAAAGTAAATACAAATCCCTTTTCATAAGTCATCTCTTATATAGGATCATGTGTCAATGAGGATCTGCCTTACTTCCTAAGTGGAGATGCCCTAATGGTGTTAAATCTGGTTTTAAACTCTAAAGCTATATTTACTTTAGTTCTTCTAAGTGTTCCTCATAAAGACACAGACTAATAAAGCTTCACTTTAACTTAATGTATTCTGTGTTTCTATAGTTGAAAGTTAGACTAGTCCAATTCTGAGACTGGTTTAAATAGCTATAAATAGACTATATTGCATACTAAAGTGCAGCGATCATTCAATGGTTTGGACTATTGTTAATTTGGGTTAAATAATATCAATTTTGCATGATTACCCTTATCTTTAACTTGAAAGAGGTATCACCCAAAGTTAAAGTGTTACTGGACTTAGGTAAAATCATTCTTATTATCTCCAATCTTTTCCAAACATTTCTACTAATCATGGGCTAAACAGTCAAAATTATGAGTCTATAGAGTTCATTCTCACTCAAATCACCGTGTGTGTGTGTGTGTGTGTGTGTGTGTGTGTGTGTGTGTACCTGCTTGTGTGTGCATATGTGTGTGTGTGCATGTGTGCATGTGTGTGTGTTCCTCTAAAATTCCTTTCTTTGGAAATCTTGTGACCCTGATGAAGCTGTCTACTCTAACCTGAGCTCATTCATGTCCCAAGAGAATTCAATGCCAGGCAGCCCCACTCACTAGCAAGAGCCCAAGAGCCAGCTGTGTCAGGCACACTCCAAAGAGATTGCCTGGAGATATTCTCAGAGTTCTGCCAAGGTTTTACCTGCTGTGTGAGGAGAGCTCAATAGTGGTGTAGCAGTATGGAGCAGGCTGTGCTCCATGTTCAGGACAGAGAGGCTGTCTGGTGACAGAAACCTCCCATCTACCACTTTTAACCATCAAACCTAAGCAATTCTACTGTTAGTAGAAGTGTCAGTAATTATTTCACTAGTCACCATGAACGTTATCATACCTCTCCTACTCTGGGATAGAAAGCAAGAGTTGGAAAGAAATTCCCAACAGAGTCACACCTTTATCTCAGTCGAGGGATTGTCTTATATTACTTTCAGTGAAGAAAAGTTCCACGATGGGGGCACAGCTGACCAAGTGGCACCAAATGGTGTAATAGGGGTAGCCTGCTTTGAAACATGCCACAGATGAATGAGTACATCGGTGAAGAAGAGTGGCCCCATGGAAGACAGGGTAGGTAGTATTTTGTCAGGAATTATAATTCATAAGAAAATGTATATGGCTTTGATTTTAAAGTACAATTATCTTATTTATTTATTTGCTGAACACCTCAGACACATATTTAAAGCATTCTAGTTATATTCACCCCTAGTGTCTCCCAGATAGCCTTCTTTTTACAACTTCATTTTCTCTTCTTTTAAAAAAAAATAACTAAGTTCAAATAGAGCTGCCAGTTCTTGCATGGGTGTAGGAAGATGAATAACTTCACAATTAAATGGGTGTCCTTGGATTTATGTCATTAACTCCATACACCTTGGAATCCATAAGTAATCCTTAATTAGATGGCTCTTGATGAGCTCAAAAGCCTAAGTATAAAGTTTGCAGAGCAAAGGAAAAGAAAAAAAATTAATGATTACTTGAAACAATAGCTCCTTGTGAAAGGCTATTATTGTAGGTTAACTGTCTGATTTTACAACCCAGTTCCTAAGAAATCAGTGTGAAGGGAGTTCCAGAAAAAGACAACAGACTAGAGATGAGAGGCTGTGATGTCTGTTTCCTGCTTGTTCAGTTTGGCAACAAACATGTTATGCATCTGTGCTCATGATTCAAGTTTGTTGCTGCATATATATTTACAGTCAGCTGTTGCCTTGTCTCAGTTAAAATGAGGCATGTATCAACATCACAGATACAGAGATGAGAGAAGGAGCATTGCATAAATACAATTTATGTCCAGCAATTTCAGGTTTGAGTGTGTCTAACTGCTGCCCAAGTTTTTTTTTTTTTTTTTTTTTTTATGGAAAATACAAGGGAAGAGAAGATGAAGTGGTGGCCCCAACGAAGAACCTGATATTATTTCTCTCCTAGGAGAGAAATACGTGTGTGTATATAATAATTATGCTTACCAGTTATTAAGTGGTCACTACTTACCATGCACTGTGCATGCTGTAAGAACTCTGCAATGTAGATGTTTTGATGTCAGTTTTGTATGAAAAGGAAAATAGTGGTTAACACAATTATTCAAATCCACATCATTAAAAGCTCTAGAAGCAGAATGTATTGTATCCATTATTATAACAAAGTATGGAGGTTACATAACTTAAGAAGAGGAAAGTTTTACTTTGACACATTGCATCAGAGGTTTCTTTACACCATTACTTGGCCTTGTTGTTTTTGTCTGATGAGGAAAATGCAATCTGACATATGGGAGAGGAAGTCCGTTTTACTCATAGTGATGGGAAAATCAAAAATAAGACCAGGACCCTGGTGTCCTCTGCAGGGCCAGATCTCTAATGCTAATTTCCTCACAACACTCCTTACTTCTAAAGGATTCCCCCAGCTCTCAGTGTAGGCTGGCAATCATCTCTTTAACATATGAGACTTATGGGATTTTTCAGATCCAAAATACAGAATCAAACCTCTTTCCCTCTGGCCTCAGGTAAGATTTAAGAAATAGATTTGAAAGTGTAACTGAGAAGATTTGCTGCTGACCTGGGTTAGGAATATGAAGGAACAAGGAACATGAAAATGAAAAGACCGTACTTTGGTGAATGATCAAGGACCACAGTTACCACTCCCGGATACAGAAAATTTGATGGTGCTCCTTACCAAAAATGCATAGTTTCTCAAATGTATTGTATTTCAGGTGCCTGCTTAATGGTGAATTAAAATGATAGAACATGGCTTTAGGACTTGTGTATCTTAGAAAGAGGTCAATGGTGTGAGGCTATAAGTTTTACTGTCACCAACCAAATAATGTTGAGTACAGACTACTTTGTTCAATGACCAAGAGATTAGGTGATAATAAAAATAAGTCAGAGGTCTGAGTTTGTCACACTGCCTGAATATGTTTGTTGATGTTGTATGTGTGCTGTATGTAAGTAGTATGTGTGTGTGTGTGCTGTGTGTAAGTAGTGTGGGGTGGGGAAGTGGAGGGGGGGTGGAGAGAGAATCAGAATGTGTGTATTTTGTAGTATGGAGTGTGTGTGTGTGTGTGTGTGTGTGTGTGTGTGTGTGTGTGTGGTATTGAGCAATCATGTGAGTATGTCATGAGCCAGTGTGTAGTGTATATGCATGTTGAGGCTAGAATAGAACATTAGGCATCTTCCTCTGCTCTCTGCCTTACTGTCTTGATGCAGGGCTTTTCCCTGAACCTGAAGCTGACTTATTTGGCCAGGCTTGCTGCACTAGAAAGGTTCTAATATTTATCTGTTTCTGCCTCTCCCAACTGTGACCTCAGTGCTGGGGTTATAGGCAGGTGTGGCTTCTAATATGTGTTCTTAGAATTTAAACCCAGGTCCTAATGACTGCAGAAAAATGTTTCACACACTGAAATATCTTGCCTTGCCTCTGCAGTGCCTTTTTGAGATCAGTTTTATGACCTAAGTTATGTCACCCCTCCAAAGTTCATGTTTTGGAGACTTAGTTTAAATTCGGGCATAAACATGGGCTTCCAATCCAGTGAAATCTATATTTTCAGAAGGAAACAAACAGATTCTTCTCACAGAAGATAGGCCACATGAGGATGTGGTAAGATGACAGCAAATCAGGAAGAGAGGCTTCATGGGAAAACAATCTGCCAGGACCCTCTAGGCCTTTGGGATCTTTGAATTTTATAGGTCCCATTTTCAGAGTTATGAGCCAAAGAAGTTTTGATTGATGCTTCAGTTTGTGAGCTTTTGCTATGGAAGCCAGAGCCAGTTGATCTATAGAGAGAGCCCTCAATCTTGTGGGGCTTAGCTTGAGCCCCAGCCTTCACTGATGAAGAGCACAAGCCAAGTACGGCAATTCTTACTGACAAGTGTGGCCAGCTGTGACAAATGTTGCCGAAGGACTGACCACAGGGCCTGAATTCAGGTTTCAAACACACTGATGCTTAGACAGGTTTATGATCAGCCAAGGCCTTGAACTCCCATTAACAAATGTAGATGAATCCAAGTACAGACTTAAGAAAAAATAGTCACAAAGTCAGAAATTACTCTTTCCTGCATTCATTCTATTGATCAAGTTACCCTGACCACTTGCCATTATTTTTTCACAGCTCAATCTAGTGGTTGAATTTTTCCCATTTTCAGTTTTGTCAGAATGTAGTTCATTTTCATTTTGGTCTTTACTGTAATGAAATATTTCTGAATAAAGGCATCCCTAATTATTTAACTTCTCCTAGAGTGATTATTGAATTTACAGGACCAATAAGGCAAGGGCATAATACTGACACCTGGATTACCAACCTATGGCATTGGTGCCTGAAAGCTAGAAGGTTACAACATTCATGCAAAAAAAATGTTTTTAGAGTTCCAGTAAGTTAGTTGATATGAAAAGAGTAATTCACTACTTTTCATACTAATATCTAGTCTAGTTTAAGATCTGGCTCATTCAACAGACAGTAACTTGTTCTTAGTCCACTTATAGATTTTAGTTATTTGAAAATTTTAAGAGTAATACTATCAACTATTCAAGTATGTTTTTCTATGCACTGCGTATTTTTTCTACCCTCTTCCCCAGTCATGTTGAATTTTATTTCTTAAGCAACATTAAAAAGCTTTACCTGTGGGAAACGACTGAGTCCAGGGATCATGTGTCTTATTATCATGCTTAACACATAGATTCAACCCCTTTATATCTCCTCTTTCTCCAAGTGTGAACACATTCTCCCCTTCAAGCACTCATTGAGGAAGCTGTGATATAAAGAGTGTTATTCAGCAGGCACTGAACTCATCCATATGGACAGATTTCTCAGTCTACACAACTGTAAGCAATTGGTCAGGGATATTCTTCTAGAGTAGTTGAAATGAATTAATGTATCTCATGGAACTCAAACTTGAGTAACCAAACTCTAATTTGTAAAACTAATGGAAGAAATCTATTGAGAAGAAGTGTCTAGACTATGCTGCCTGATAAGTAGCACAATAAATAGAGCTGCTCATATTACAACTGGGAAAAAGTCTGAATTATCTCCCTCTAGCTGTAAAGGGGGATGCTGGAGAGATGACTAAGTGGGTAAGGGCACCTGCAATCAAGGCCGAGGAGCTGAATTTTATACCTTAAAACCCATGTGGTGAAAGGAGACAACCAACACTCAAGAGTTCTCTTTTGACTTACACATATGTGCAGTGGACCTTGGATCCCCATGTACACACATACATACATGGACACATAGGCACAGTACACACACACACACACACATACACAAACACGCACATGCACACACAATTAATGTAAAAATAAATGATAAAATTGGAAGGGGATCCACTTTCTTCTTCCTGTTCTTGTCAGTGTTTATTTTCTCATATAGTTATTTTATGCACATTTTCTTAACTGATGAAAAATTAAGGCAAAGTGTACACACTGGTGTCAAAGAAAGGATTTTCAAACATAATACTCAGCTCAAAGATTTGCAAACAGAGCACCAAGCAGTATCTAAAATTACCTCTGCATTCTAGAAAGTGACTGTTAATTTATACTACACACAGAGTGACAATTACTAAGTATATGGAAATATTTCAACTTAATGAAGTAAGAACAAGCTGGATTCCAAATCTTAATATCTCACCTCCACTGGCTTGATGTCATCTATAGAGAAGGTTCACACTTCTTTCTATACAGAAACAACCAAATGAATATGCATTAGAACACTCTCCAAGATATGTATAAATGAAACATCTACAACTTATTTTCCCTTGAGATTAAGAGTTTAGACCCACTCTACTTTCCCTCTTGGCAGAAATATACACTTAAGAAAACTCTGAAAGTATATAATAATGAGAAGAAGCAAAGCATATTGGTTTGCATGTACCCAGGCAAGGAAATGCTACTGTGTTCAACCTCACTGGAAAAAAAAAACCCTCAATGTTCTATTTCCCTTAAGAGACACATATCTTCACTATAATGTTAATGTGAACAGCTCTGTGTAGCAGAAGCTATGTAAAACTGCCATTCTCAAGTTAGGGGCACTAGAATCAAAGCAGGCCAGCAGCAGTTCCAAGTGTCATCATGACAACTTGAAAGAGAGAGTCCCTTAGGATCAGGAGGTCCCTCTCTTAGGACCATGAAAAGAAAGCATCCCAAAATTATAGTATGTTGAAGAGACTAAATAAGAAAACCACATATTTAATATATGTTGTTTTTTGAGTTTGTGGTGAAACTGTGTGCTTGGTTACATTAAATAACAGAAGCCTGCAATTATTCTACAGAGGTTAATAGAAAACATACCAATAATCAATGCTATATTTGGGAAGTATATCCACTTAAGACAAATTTTTGCTAAATTCATAAACTATAAGATAAGCAAAAATCTATTATATAAGTGAATAAAAATATACTAAGTGAAAGTGTGCTTTTACACATAGATATGTATAAATTTACATTTATGAAAACATACCCCATTCACACACTTCAGAAGAAATGCTCCTATTATACAAGGGGACCAAATAAAAGAACTCTAAAGTCTCAAAATTTGTAAAGTTAAAATTCTTAAAGAAAATAAAAAGATATAACATGACATTGAGAGGCTATTTGATAGAATGCAGAATTTTTATATCTTAGAAGAAATGTTTTATATATATTACATAATATATATCCTATATATTAAAATCTACCCCTTAAAATGGAGTGAAATATTTGGAACAGAACCATGGGCCATGAATATAGCTCACAGGTAAAGCTTTTGCCTCTGCATGAGGGCCTGAGACTGAATTCCACTTCTGGCACAGAAACACAGGACAAGTAAAAAAATGATTCCACAACAAATAAACAAATAAAATGAAATGTTAAGAAAATTAGTCACATTAAGATGAGTCTATCACAAAAAAGACTAACAGTTTCCTAATCGTTAGACTGACAGCAAAATTTCCATCTCCAAAAGTGTTAGAAAAAATGAGATCAATGTTTTTAACACAGTCAGTGGGGTTTTTGATACTAACAGAGATGTCACTCCACATCCTCAGGACACTGGTTCCAGTCGCTCTTCCCCAATAGATGCCACTGTCCACAGATGTTCAAGGGACCTTGTTATGTATGGATACACAGTGTCGCCTGGATGGTTCTGTGTTAAAGGACTGGTTGGAAGATGCTAAGTTTGGGAGAATGATTAGACTACATGAGCTGTGACTTAAGTGATCGATGAACCCACACACTAGATTCATTATGTGATGACATAATTGAGAAGCATAGCAAACTGTATGAGGCTGGATATGCCTGAAGGAAGTAGGCACTGTAGATGTTCTTAGAGGCTGTATTCTATCCTGGGCCCATTCTGTTTCTTGGCTGACAGGTAAGCAACCTCAACAAACACTCATCTTATACCCAAAGCAACAAAGCCATTCAGCCATTGACTGAAACCATTGATCTGAAAGCATGCACTAAAACAATTCTTTCCATCTTTTAGATTGCTTTTCAGGCTATTTGTTACAATGAAGAGAGACTGACAAACATGGCCTTAGGTGGTAAAATAGCATAGCATATTTACCTAACCACACGCGTCCTCCAGTGGTCTCTATACTTTGCCCATTTCTAAATGACTTAGAACGCTTAACGCAACATAAATGTGTTGAAAATACTTGTTATACTGTATTACATTGCGCATGAAAGCAAGGGACTGTTACTAAAAGAGGATCATAGTCTGTTCCTCTACAATTGCAGTGATGCGTGACCCACTACAGCCTCATAGTTCTAATACCACAGCCTGTGCTTATCCTGTTGGCACCCTAGGTTCTGTCTGTATTTGGTTTGGAAATTTTCCATCTTTTCAGCTGTAATTTTACCTTTCTGTGGTCCAATGCCGACGAACATATTCTGATTTCCTCAAAACAATTTCTGTTGACGGTTTGCTTATTGCAGGCTTGAACTGTCCAAGTCTGCTCATGCATATGATCTTGTTCATACTTGTGATGCTTGGAGAAGACTTTTATTTAAGCTGTATAGCTCAGCAATCTAAATAAAGTTAGAAAGGTCGTATATATATATATATATATATATACACACACATATATATATGTATATATATACACATTTACCAAAATATGTGTAAAAATACTATTATTGCAAGCCATAAAGCATGCAATCCTATAGAATGAATAATAGTAAATAATATTATAAAATAAAGATTTATCAAAATTTATAAGCGTAGGCACAAATAGCATAGTAAGCAATATAAAGATTTAGTATTGAATAAGACCTTCATGGATAAACTATACTACACATTAACCGAGCCGTTGCAGGATGATCAAGTGTTGTAAGCCTCCACTTAGGACATGTTATGAGATCTTCATTTGCATGTGAGCAGCTGCCCTATATGGTAAATTATACATCTGTTTTGTTTTGGTGTATCAACCTTCTTATATAATATATACAACATGTGAATATGTAAGAATTGATTTATGTCAGTGGTAAAGCTTGCAGTCCATACTATACAAGTAGTAATTAACTTTCTATGTTATCCAATGCTTTATTTTGCTTTTGAGTGCACAAAGGAACTGGTGCCCTAATCCTATAAGCTCATCTAAAGCCATCAAAGGTGCACCGACTGAACCCTAAGGTTAACTTCAAAAGGCACGAAGGTTGTCCCGTGCAGGGTTCTGCATTGTCACAGATAGACCCATTTGGTTTGGGAGGCTGTTAGGTAAAAGGATCAAGGATAGATGGAAACTTTCTGTGCCTTCCTCTTAACTTTTTGGGAACCCAAAACTTTTTCTTAATATATAAGACAAAAGTATGAATGATATTTCTATTTCAATTGTTTGTTTCTTTACTATGTGTATTCTTGTAATTTATCTTCTTCTTTCTTAATTAAAACAATAAGACTTTACTTTAAATATATCTATACTGTTGTAAATTAGTTACTTTTCAGTCTATTATTGACTTTGTAACTTGAGTGATTATCTAGACTAACTAAAAGTTCTCTGTGAGTTAGCTAGTTATAACACAAAAGATTCCAGTTCATGACTGACTACACTCTGTGAATACTTATCATTAGACACAACTCAATCTTGAATCCATATCTCATACTTGAATAGTTGACAATTCAAATTTGTTTTTTAAATTATAACCTTTTGCCTTTCTAATTTTATTTTATTTTATATTAATTTATTCATATTACATCTCAATTGTTATCCCATCCCTTGTATCCTCCCATTCCTCCATCTCTCCCATTTTCCCCTTACTCCCCTGCCCTATAACTGTGAATGAGTGGGACTTCATCCCCCTGTATATGCTTATAAGGTATCAAGTCTCTTCTTGGTAGCCTGCTATCCTTCCTCTGAGTGCCAACAGACCTCCCCATCCAGAGGATGTGGTCAAATATGGGGAACCAGAGTTCGTGTGAAAGTCAGACCTCACTCTCCACTCAACTGTGAAGAATGTCCTGTCCATTGGCTAGATCTGGGTAGGTGTTCAAAGTTTACTGCACATATTGTCCTTGGCTGGTGCCATAGTTTGAACAGGACAGTAGGACAGAGGGGAGAACATCCTATTGGGACTCTAAGTGAGAGAAGCATGGAAGAATGGAGAAATAGAAGGATCCAGAAGGTCCTAGAAACCTACAAGAAGAACATTATGAAGGGCAGATCTGGGCCCAGGGGTCCTGCTCAAAATTGTTAATTTAACAATGTGGACTGTTGCTCTTAACTTGAGTGGACTCCCAGTATGAAGTGCCTAAAGAGTCTGATCACCTCCACCTATTCTGAGACCCAGAGTGAACTTACAGATCACAATCATAGTCACACAGCCTCTAGCTTTTAGAAACTACTGTCACCAAACACCATGGGAAGCCTGACTAGTCATCAGTGTAGTTTTTCATCCATCTTAAAATAAGCCCTTCAACCAACATTTCAGTCTTTGGCAAATTTTCAAAGAGCAGATTTGAATACTAATTTCGTGCCTTCTTGCTAAATTTTTTCTCAAACATATTTTATTATAATACATCATCTGGTGATCTGATAACCAGTAGTAGAAAAGAAGGCTTGGCACCTTTGTCTAACAGTAATTACTAAAAGTATCAGACAAACATACAAAGAGCCTAATCTTGTTTTATAAGCAATACCATAATACCAGGTGATGTCAGTCATAATTCACCAGGCAAAAGGAGCCCATAACACACATTTCTTTGAGGTTATTTGTGCCTATCTGATCTATGCCTACATTTACTAGAAGGAGGCTTAAATTCTGGCAAGTTGCCATGTGTGATTGTGACTGTGGGGAACTGGAAAGTCTAAAATTAACAGGTTAGTCAGGCAGACCACACATTCTGGCTAAGCTTTTTCTTGAAATCTTGAAAGCAGCATGCCTTCTCTGGATAATTTGAGACATTTTACCTAGGACCTTCAACTGATTGCATTATCCACTCACATTATACTGGAAGAATTCCTTTACTCATTCAAATCATATAAATTAGCTATGCCTACAAAACACTTTTACAGCATCTAGATGAAAATTTGGTCAAACAATTAGATGCTATAATTACACAGAGAGAAAGTGGCGAGGGATGTGGGATGTGTTTGTAACAGTGGCACAGACTTCTCTGCGTAGGTATTATCCATTCAAAAGAAATTATAGTATGCAGAGCATAAACTTAAAAAATCCTTCACAAGAGTCAGCAGACCCAGAAGTATCAGAAGACGGAAAAAGATGCCATGCACCATATAGCCTCAGGGCCCTTTTCTGCAGAGATGACAAAATTGTCTGTTAATGCTTATGCATGACAAAAGCAAATGGGGCATTATTAATAACTATGTCACATGAAACCTGGTTTGTCCTCAATCAAAAGGGGATGATTGTTCACCTACAGTTTATACTAGTAAATGCCAGGCTTTTCCTAATCCTATGCATCAGGCTGTGAAGTACTTACCAGTAGGTACAGAGAGAGGCCAACAACTTCTTCCTCAGCTTATCCTGCAGTGGAATGAAAGTCAGGGCTTTCCTTCCTCATGTTGTAGTGTAGACTGGATAAGTTGGTCACGGAGTTCTACTAACACAGCAATAAATCTGCAAAAGAAAAAAAAAATCTGTAAAGAATGCTTTAGAGAATAAATGATCAATACAAACTCTATTTACAGTGTGACAAAAATAACTTTCTTTTCTGTGTGTCATGACATGTCTTGACATGACAATTAGGTTAAGGAATGTACTAAAGGAGACTCTATGGCACTGCCCAGAGTCCTTGGCATGCAGGTATCTAAATATCATCTCTTAGAGAGCAGAATGTCATGCTACTACTGGTGATCTTATTGCTCTGTAGAAATCTGGTATAGTTATTCACAGAAAATCAAATCAGAATTCTTAATGATAGGCACAATTCCAGTGGATGAAATGTGTAAGATTCAATGCATACAATATTTATACTTCTGTTATTTTGTATCACTGAAAGAAGTCCTGGTGTGTTCTAAATGATTCCTATTTGGGCTCTTTCCACGGTCATAAAAAAAAAAGTGACATTTCCTTGTCCTTGATTATTGGGACAGTTTAACTCTGACCAACACTATATAACTCTCCAGAACTCCTCTTTAATTGACAATAGATTATCATTCACTTGCAAACAAAATCCTTTAAGATACAGTAGCAAATTATTTAGTCAAACTGTTGCCAGAAAGAACCTACAGATCATATGAGCACCAAATGCACACAAGGCTTTACTAGGACTCTTTGGGGAACAGAGTGCTATTAGTTGTGTCTTCCGCTCCATTTGTGAAAACACTGAAAGAAAAAGAACAGAATTACCTGGCATGTGCAATCAGGAATAAAGAAAACAGATACTGTAGTTAATCAGGCAGTGACAGAGTTAGAAGAAATTACTCCTTTCTGTTCCTGACAGTAAACAAGTAAGTTACTTGAACAACAAAATCAGATTAAACTTTTGCCTAGAAGCAACAATAAAATTAACAGAAAAGCCTTCAAACCCAATGTTCATTCTTCTAATAGTTTAGCTCAAGCTTTTTAATCCTTTCAATTGGACAAGATAACAGAGCAAAGACTTGAGTGTGATTCTCCAAGGGAAACAGTACTGGCTACAGTTACTAGCAATTGTGTTCAGGGGAGGAGAGCTAAGTCTTCTGATAAAAAACAGAACAGTCATAGGGGAGGGGAATAAGGGGAAAATGGGAGGGAGGGGAGAATGGGAGGATACAAGGGATGGGATAACCATAGAGATGTAACAAGAATAAATTAATAAAATAATTAAAAAAAAACAAACAACAACAACAAAAACAGTGGGTAGGCTCTCAGGGCAGGCTAAGGTTGGAGTAACACATAGATGTGATTAAGTTTTTAAGGAAGCAATATACACAGTAGAAGTAAAAACCTGATTTAAGTGCGAATACACTAAGGAAATGTGAGCCCTTACTTCTATATTGTAAGGAATAACCCTAGTCTCAAAATGGATGTGGTGCCATTAAGTTGTCAAGTACAAGGTGCAGAGAGTTTGAGCACAGCTGATCCCGTGTGTACTAAGTCAACACTCTGAGATGGCTTTCTCAAGGTAGTGACTAAATAGAATTCCTGTGGCACACCTGCTCCTGCTGAGAAGTACCCAGATGTGACTCTGCCTCAAGGACTCACAGATGTCCTCAAGAAAATGTCCTTAGAATTGCTCTGGCTGTTAAGAAGCTTCCACCCTACTCTCTGGTTTTTCTAGCCTCGTTCTTCATTGCTCCCCACCCACTGTGGCCGGAGCTCCATGGCATTCTAAAGGTTCCATAGCTTCCTATAGATCTTTTCGCCTTTCTCCTCACAAAAATCCATTTTAAGACATTGATTGCACTTTAACTCTTTCTGGAGATCCATTTCTCAGAGCATCTGACAAACAGAAAAAGCATTTTCAAGACAGTCTTAAAAGGTGACTACACGGAGAATGACTAATTACTCAGCTATGAAAACAAGGAATTTCTGAAATTTGTGGACAAATGGATTGAACTAGAAATTATCATAATGAGTGAGTTCACGCAGAAGCAAAAAGAGTCAAATGGTATATACTCACTTATATTGAGACACTAGTCCAAGGGGTACATCCCCATGAAAAACTTTACCTACCAGGAAAGTGGGTCAGAGGGGAGGACATCCTATTGAGACTTTAGGTGTGAGAAGCCTGGGAGAATGAGGAAATAGAACGATCCAGAGGGTCCTGGAAAACTACAGGCGGGTCTGGGCCCTGGGGTCCTCCTCAAACTATGGCACCAGCCAAGGAAAATATAGGCAGTAAACTTCAAACCCCTACCCAGACTAGCCGATGGACAGGATATTCTCCACTGTTAAGTGGAGAAGATCTGACTTTCACACAAACTCTGGTGCCCCATATTGGACCATGGCCCTTGGATGGGAAGGCCTGGTGGCACTCAGAGGAAGGATAATAGGTGACCAAGAAGAGACTCGATACCCTATGAGCATATACAGGGGGAGGAGGTCCCCCTCAGTCACAGACATAGGGGAGTGGGGGGAAGCGGGAGGGAGGGAGGAATGGGAGGATACAAGGGATGAACTAACAACTGAGATGTAATATGATTAAATTTAAAAAATAAAAGATTTCTGAAGTTTAGAAAGAGCACCAAAGCAAGAACGACCAGTTGATCATTCCATGGGATCCCAGAAACTCAGTTGCCTAACTTGTCATGTTCTTCTTAATGTTGCCTACATTGAGGCATTTGGTGAAGGTGTCCTATTCCTGATCCATGAACTTGTATAGGAGAGGTTGGGACTAACGTTCAACTTTGTTCTTCCTCCATCCTTCCCTTTCTTTTTCCTTCCCTCCTTTTCTCTATGCTTTCCTTTCTTTGTTCCTTGGTGTTTACTTGGATTATAATCAGGCCCTTGTGTATATTAGGCAAGCCCTCTTTTACCAAGTGGCATCCTCATCTTTTGTGTATAAAAGCCTTTGCATTAAGTGGTGCTGATTATAACCAAAAGTATACTCAAAAATAAAGAAGTATGACCCAACCCACAAGAATAAATTTTAGCAGATAACTTGTGGAAATATTGAAAATGTGGCGTTATGGAATTGAGAGGGTGAAAAGAGGAGGTTAAATTATATAAAGAGTATCTCTAGAAAAACCAAGTTCAACTCACTTTAATCTGATTTTGTTATGCAAGTAACTTGCTTGTTTATTTGCTTACTGCCAGGGACTGAAAGGAGTGATTTCTTCTAACTCTGTCACTACCTGAAACTGGAGGAAATGTTAGAACTCTGTCACTACCTGAAATTGAGGACATTGAAATTGGAGGAAGTGTTAGAACTTCTGCCCTGTTTTAGATGCAGGTCCTGTGACTGCTGAACTTGAGGCTTTCTGGAAACTTCATGCAAACCTGGAGCTGATTCCAGGAGGCTGGAGTTGTGGCTCTGAAAGAATAGAATAAAGCTCTTTTGGGAATACAGAAACATTATAAACTGAAAGCAGCTGCTCTTTCTAGAATATTTGCGGCTGATATATTTAGGAGGAATTAAGAGAGTGGATTTGATTAAATCAAAACCAAATTTGAGGCATTTTCTTTTTCCTCTAGTTTTCTATTATTCTTTTGCTGTTTCCCAATGGAAACTTTGACAGCAAGCCAGCTGGTTGCATGAGCAACACAGAGGTCATGATCTTGATGTCATCATACATGATGGTGTATTAATTACTCTGCTCTGGAAGAACATAAACAATAGAACATACAAATACACACACATAGATTTATTACATGCATCATAATATATATGTGAGAATAGTCCAATTATTTCTGTAAGGACACTGGAATTAATTCAAGACACCTCAAGACCATGTTCTCAGCACAAAGGACATTTATTTGACCTAGAGGGACAAAGGGCAGGGAATGAGACAAAGACAGGAGGTAGAGGACAAGGGAGCAGAGGGAAAGGAATGAAGGGGAAGAGGTGGGAATGTGTGTCTTAGGGAGACAAAGAATTGCCTCCATATAGAGGGGAGACAGACATGGCCCATAGGCAAATGACCATTAATAACAATAAAAATGAAAACTCTGTGCTAGGAGGAGGTGTTTAACTTTAATTGGGCATGTTAATTAGATGAGGCAAAGGAGGTTTTTGATTATTGGACTTCAATACTTTGATAGCTAGACCTTGGTAGTCAGTGTCCAGAAGATAAAGTGGCCAAATAAGGGAGAAGAGCTTGGGGACTAGCTTTAGAAATGTAAGCTAATGGTTTGTATTGCAAGGCAGAGGGAATGGGTGAGAAAGACAAGGCCCTCCAGAGCCATGTTTGCCATGCTTCAGCTGGCTAGAGTCCCTTCAATTTCCATGTGCATACTGGAGCAGCTGTTAACCTGTGAGCTGCTTAGACCAGGATGCTGGGTGACACTAATGTCCTCATCTTGTGCTGAAGGATGAAAGAGTGTCAGAGAGGTGATTGGTCTTTTCTTCATATTGGAACCTGCAAAACCTGTGATCAGATGTCAGTGCAGATAGGAGCAGCAGGGTCAGCAGCAGCACAAACAACAGAATAGACATGTTCACCATCAAGAAGTGATCTATTTGTATCTGGGAAATGGCTGGTAGATGCTACCCACTCTAGGAGAGGGTTTTTCTTCAGTTAGGTCTTCCTGGAGTTGTCTTCATGACAGGGCCAGAGTCTCTTCTCCTGATTCCTGATCCAATCAAGGTGACAGAAGAATGATATCAATAAGCCAAAGCTAAACTTGGATGGTGGCATGATAACACATGGACACCCTTGATAAATGGCCTACTGTGTCTCATCTCACTGGCTTAAGCCTTTGGGCTTCCTGTCCTGAGTGGATGAAGAATGTTTACATGTCTCCCTTAGGGAGGCTAAGTATATTGTGTTACTGAAGACTGTAGAGAGGGTATGATTATTAGAAAGGATAGCATTGCAACTACTTGGAGTTATTTATGCCTAGTTTTGTTTTGTTTTTTGACTTTTGAATATACGATTGGATAATTCTCTCTCTCTCTCTCTCTCTCTCTCTCTCTCTCTGTCCACAAATTCATTCCTGATCAATGATTTGAGTCTAGAAACCTGGTGTTGCATTACATTTCTGGGCTGTACATTTCATGTTGATTCAAGGGTCCAAGTACATTTTTGTTTCTTTCTTTGCTGTAGTATGACTCTTAAAAATTGGAAATTGTGGCAACTTCATTAGCTTGGGTGTGGGCATCAAGAGAAAGAGCTTTTCTTCAGTGAGTCATAGGATCAAGAAAGGGGAGAAAAGAGGTTTTGTTCATTGTACTGGACCACTGAAATTTAGAGTACATTCGTCACTTCAACACAATGACTATTCTGAGCGATGATGTCTCTTGTTTGCTTCAAAACTACATTGTACTAACAAAAATCGTCTCCAAGCAAGGCAGTGATTGTAAGCTTTTATATTTCTAATGAAAAATAATAGCTTCTATTTGCTTTATTCCAAAGCTTTAAAGATGTCACACAAAGATACAATAGAAATTAGAGGAAGAAAACAAAAGATAAAAAGGAAAATGGAAAAGAGAGCAAAGCTTAGGAAGAGAGGAGGAAGAGGAGGAGGAGAAGGAAAAGCAGGAAAGGCAGCAGCAGCTAAAGGAAACTTTTAACATGGAAAACAGTTTCTTTTGAATTTCAGAACTGTGTGAATGTCAGAGAAAAATTTTTTTAATTATTATTTTTATTTATTCAGAGTACAGGCTTATAATGCTTAAAGATGTACAAGTGCATTTGATTCTTGTATTAAGGTTAATATACAATGTGAGGTCTCAGAACTTTGTCAAACTGCAAAAGAAGATTTAAGAGTCCTAAGCATAAACAACTGAATAATTCATCACCAGACACAAACTAATCTCTTTTGATATGTAAAATTGTCACATTTAAAGGGGAAACTGTGGTTATGGTTTCAAATCTGTGCCTTCAAAACGGCAAAGAGAAGGAAGGACTGTCTTTGTAAGTCATCCTGCAAACCACCACAGGGCCTTTGGAGTCCTACTTTTCATAAAGCTATAACAACAGTTTCTCAAGGAAATATCATTGGAAACATTCATGAAAGTAGACTTTTAATTATTAGGCTAAGATTGCAGAACTTGCTTTATTAGATTGTTTCCCATTTCTCCATACTCACACTCTGTTTGGATATGTGCAGAATGGGCTTTTGTGGAAAGGAACAGACTTTTAAGCAATAATGTTATTCTGAGTCATTGTTAACTTATGTTTGAACTTCTCTAAGTGCCCAAACTCTACATGGAAAAATAGTAATTGTTCAATTTCCTTATTTCATGCTTTCCCTCAATCCCTTAAGCTCAGCCTTGTTGAATGATGCCAACATTTATTGTTCTCTGCATCCTGCACATCTCATACTTTTTAAAATTTTTTTATTTTTATTAATTTATTCAGACTACAACTCCATTGTTATCCAATCACTTGTATCCTCCCATTCCTCCCTCCTGCTTTCACCCTATTCTGCTTCCCTAGGTCTAAGATGGAGGGGAACCTCTGCCCCCTACTATATGGTCATAGGCTATCAAGTCCCATCTTGGTAGCCTACTTATTCTTCCTTTGAGTGCCACCAGGCCTCCCTACCAAGGGTAGGTGGTCAAATATGGGGCACCAGAGTTCATGTCAGAGTCAGTTAAGGTTAGGACTGTATAATGCTTTTGAGAAATTATGTGGTTTCAGAGCAAAAGAACCTATACTGACACTGGATCTGACCTGACAGGATCCATTCCTCTCAGCATGCTGGATGCCGACATCCTGCATCCTTCATGTTCCAGCCTCAAGTGTTTCAGATGCTGTTCCTCATCAGAACAGGACAGCTCCCAGGAGAGCTTTCAAGAAAATTGCTGATCCAAATTGCTTCAGTGTTTCAGACTGTCCTACACAGGACTTCTATTAAGCATGGGATTTCTCAACGTTTAGAAACTGGACCACAAATGGTATTCCTAGCTTGCTTAATCATTTTCCCAAATTGTATGTGGGCCCCTACAAAGGTACTATTTGTCCCAAATCAGTTGGAAGAAGCCTTAAAAAGAGAATGATGCTTCATTTCCCTTAAGAGGGGTTGGGTAGGTTTCTTGTTGCTTTCTTGGGCTATGGATGCTTATTTTCATTGGGTGTTGGTTATAAGTTATTATTTATTTTATTCAGAAAGAAAATGAGATTGTACTCAGGGATTTCTCTCTTTTCCTTTATCTTTCTTTCTTAAGTATGGAGATATGGGTTGAAAAGAAAAGAGGGGAGAATATAGAAATATATATATAAGGATGACAGGACAAAAAGTAGATTATTGAACATACTACTCAACTTAAGGTCTTAACTGTTATTCACAAACAAGGTTATTTTTAATTCCTTGGTGTAGAATTTTGTATATTGATGCAAAATAAGTTCAAATTTGATACATTGGTATAGGATTCGAATTCAAAATTATTCTTCACACACATTAAATATATTTGTACTTTAATTGGAGGTAGTGTATCCATACAATTCAATTATAATATGAGGTTTACTTCCACTACACTGTAGGTGCTATTGCAGCCTTTTTAAAGATAAGTAATAGGAGTTAATTGTTAGTTGATCAACTCATGGCTATGTCAATTACTAGTCTATTTTCATCTTAAGAGTATACACCCTAGGTTTAACAGATAGATATGATTCTATATATAGGTAAAGTAAAATATATAATGTCTTCAAAAACTTCAGATACCTACATAATACGGCACTAAAGATATTTTTATGATTTTAAGTATTTTTGACAAGAAGACAGGTTAATTCCTGGCAAAACCCAGCCTACCACAGAGAAGATGATGAGCATCCAAGAACCTCCTTATGGAGATGGCTTCAAATGTGGCAAACCAGCCACCTGACAAAATGTCCTCATTTTGTTACAGACAGAATTCTACCTAAAGTGCACAAGTTTGGACACAGGCAAGATAGGCAAAGCAAGTCCTCAATAGTTCCTGCCTCACAAATATATTTGCCAGATACAATGGACCAGAAAGCTGAAGTTGATGCTCCAACATTATAGAGAGTTTTAGGTGACTGTCTAGGCATGGAATTGTCTCATTTTCTCATTTTGAAAGCTGCTAAATTGCATTTCCTGTTTACTCAGATAATTAATTTTACTCTTTCTCAAGCCTTTGATGAGGTTGAAGACCAGATATTTTAGTTTTATAATTAAGCTTACTTGTTTAGGGGTTAAGCTCTAGGTAGAAGTTTTTAAGTTGATAGAGATGAGATATGAGAGATATTGATTGACATTCAGAGTTGTAGACTCACCGAGATAGGAAGGAATTTTTTTCTCCAAGGTTGTCAAATACAAATACGCAAAATAATAAGAATGTAACATTTATATAATTTCTAATTTTTTGTGGTCATTCTTGCTGTATGCAGCTTATTGTATATGTAAGTGTAATATTATAAATGTATATGTAAAAGTAAAAAAATTAAAAAAAAATTAGAAAAAAGATTGAAACTTGATTCTATTTAAATCCACAGTTTGCAGCACAACAAATGCATGATCTTTAAGCCTGTCTCTAGTGCAACTGGAGTAGTAGCCATCGAGAGCCAAGAAAAAAAGTGTGTATTGTCTAAAGGCCTATATCCAACTGCTTTCTAAGTTCTGGTTTGGTGAGGGTGACCTTATATGGACCTACGTGGTAGGTGACTCAGTGACTCTCCACTTAAATCCTGGCATTGTTGAAGACTTTAATAAGAGAAAGCCTTTAAAAAATGTAACAGAGATAAAATTTGCCACCTCTTGCTTCTGCCACTGCACCTCTCAACTCTGAAAACTGAACAGACATTTCTCTATGCTATTTTTGGTTTTCTGTTCAAAAAATATTGAAGAAAATTAATGTATAATACATTACTGATAGCAAATTCTCAGAGGAAAATATCCGTCAGTCACTCCTTTGTGAAAGGTAGGAGCTAATTTTTTATGACACTGCAATTGTAGAATTCTATGGGACTTTGTAAAAGCATTTAAAATATTTATTTACTTAGAATACAAGAAAAGAATTACTGGTAGTTTATAACATAGATTATTTAAATTAATCAGATGAAGGTTGAAACCCCCAAAAGAACATTTAATCTTCTAATCTGCTCACCAGCACCTGCCCTACAATACCATACTTGAGGGCTTCTGGACCTCACACCTTTATTAAGGCCAAACACACTGAAAACATGGGACAAAAATCCATTATGGTAAGAGTGTCATAGCAATGGGAATAGGCTCTTTGTGGCACTTTTGTAACTGTGAATTTCATCTCCAATAGTCTTTCATAGCATAGGAGCATCGGTAATTACAATGATCTTGAACTCCATCAGAATAAAGCTAATGTGCTATCAAATTTGCCTTCACAAAACCCTTTCTTATATGGAAGGAAAATGAAAGAAAATCAAGGTTGTCAACAATGCCGGGATTAAGTATGGGGTCACCTCCACTTCTGTGCAGTGCCCTCTGCTCTACACCATCATCTTTCTTCTACCCATAGTCCTCCTGAGAACCTTCCTGAAAAAAGAGATAGGGAGTGCTAAAGTCATACATGGCGCAGCACCAATGAAAGAAGTATAGATAGCTGTAGTTTTATGTCAAAATGTACCTTCTGTAGCAAAGGGAAGATGGGAAAAATGGAGATGAAAAAGATGTGTTCAAAATCAAGAAAGTCTCAATTAAGAGCTAGCGACCTAGTCTTCACAGACAAAGAATCATACATACAACCATACCTAAACTACTGCCACCATTCTCAATCAAGAATAGGTATTATGAGTAAACAGCTTCAGACACATAATATACATATCAATCAGCAAACCACCCCTTAAGGAGATAGAGCTTTCATAATACTAGAATAAAATCTAGAGCTGTGCACAATAGCTGAATGTCACATCTGTGAACATAGTGAATGGATGTGTACACAGTCTACAGAGGACTGCAATGTAACTGGAGGAGTGGCAGCACCTTAGTAACACACAATATGCAAAGAAACCTGGTTTGGATCGCTTCATCTTAAGGTTTTAGAGAACTCCTACTGTGACCCCATTGGTGTGATCTTCCCTTAAAATGCAGTCCTGCCTTTGATTACCAATGTGGCTTTGACTTTGAGCATATTAGTCTAGTCTATAAAAGCATAAAGGTTACCTTTCCATCGCAGTACTGCATAATGGAAGTGCAAGAGCAGGGCTGAGATCATAAAGGGGAAGAATGCCAATATGCCCCGAGATGGCAGAAACTTGAAGGAACAAAATTAATCAGAGAGATCCGTCACCCTATCATCCTGGAGGGCTGAAGCAAGAAACAAAGGAAGGAACGCCCTTCATTTCCCCTGCTGCTTGCCCTTTATGAGAGCTGCACTCAGAGTTCCTCAAATGCCACAGAAGAAGGTTATGGAGGCCTATATTTAAAATGCAACCCAGCTTTTACCCCAGAGGTGTTCTGTGGTGAGATGATTGAAATCAAGGCGGGAAGAAGTTAATCTTAAAATTTTTTTTCAGTAGAAGGCAAGAAGGAACCCTTGATTTTTTTTCTTTCAGTTTTCAATGGAGTGAAATTCAATTACAGAAAATTGCACTGTTCACTTCCAGGATTTAAGCCTTTAATTCTCAGTAGCCTATAGTGTGAGGTGGGGATGGAAGATGCCCCACTCTCACTCAGGAAAAAGACCAGTAGAGCATAGCGATAAAACCAGGATGGTTTAGTGTTTAAAAACATAGCCTTAATTCACTACATTATCACTGAAGGTGTTAATGAAGGCAAATAAATAAGCCAGCTATTTTTAAGAAACATCAACATAGAGCTACAATAACAGGTTCTGTAACTGCGTAACAACAATAAAAACTCCCATTTTTTTCATTTGTCGCTTTTACAGGGCTTGTGTTCCTGAATTCCCTTTATCTACTCCTCAAACTGCCCCTTGAAATAAGCCACATTCCTACCTTTATTTATAGATAAGAGATAGAAAATAAATTAGGTAAATGGCCCAAGGTCATAGAGTTGGGGGGGGGTTCAAAATTAATTCAAGCAGGTGGCTCTAGAGCTTTTCTCTTCAACAGTGTCCTCAGGAAGCTTTTAAAACTCATAAAACATTGGAGAATTTGTGAAAATCTCTGTCATGGAGCAGTGGCCCAGAGGAGGGACGTGTGTTTCGCCTCTGTACAACACAAAGCCAGCTTTTTGTGTTTAGTAAAACACAGATTGATCCTTTTTTCTAGGATGGTTGGAAGCACTTCCTAAGGCCTGGATTGTTACACTGCCAATTGCATAGACATAAGCAGAAAATCTCCTTCACTATCTACTCAGACATCACAGGTACCGATGGGATAGGTACACCTGGGACAGGCATATACTTACTGATTTCCTGTCATCTTGGATGACTATTGGCACAAGTGTTCATTTTTTTCTTCATTAATTACTTTGTTTAATCACTTTACAGCCTGATCACAGACCCCTCCCTTCACTCCTTCCGGTACCACCATCCCCTCTTAGCCCCTCCCCTTCTCTTTCCTGGCACATCAAGTCCAAGTCACAGCAGGACTAAGTGCTTCTTTGCCCACTGAGATCAGACAAGGCAGCCCAGCTATAGGAAAGGGATCCAAATGCAGGCAGCAGAGTCAGAGACAGCCCTCTCCCATGGTTAAGGAACCCACATGATGACCGAGCTACACATCTGCTACACATGTGTAGGGCACCTTGGTCCAACCCATGCATGCTTTTTTTCTTGGCGCTTCAGTCTCAGTAAGCTCTCAACAAATGTATTTGTATATAAACACGTATAACAACATCTAAGAATTACAAACAAAACCTGTGTTGTTAAAAAGACACATGTTGAAGAACAACAATGCTTGAGAACACTTCTCCAGAAAGGCACATAGCATTTTCAAGCCCAGACCTAAGTCCTCGAAAACCCACTCCAGGATGGATGGTGTCCTTTGAAACATTATCATGGGCTTGAGTCTTCTGGAGCCTCTGGCATAGAAGAGCTCGGACTAGAACTTGTCACTCACTGGGACCCCACAGGAACTTGCCCATCTTTACACATACAGGCACTGGCAAAGCTGCAACCATGAAGAGTGAACAGACACAAATGTGGGGAAGCGTTATAAAAACCGTGAATCACAGGGGAACTCTGAATGCTATCAGTAAGACCATGATTGTCACCATTAATGGCAGTAGAAGAGGAACTTCTCCCCACTAGTAAGACACATCAGAATTTTCTATCTCTTCCTTGCATGGCTCACTTCATAAATGAATTTTTGAGTCATAAAGAGAAAGGCACTGTTTGTGATGATAGATAAAGTAGTGTGGATTGTCTCTGTGTTGTGAGCACAGGTTTCAGACTTCTTGTGTTTAGCTCACAATACTTAGGGAAAGCATATTCTGTGATGTATCTCTGTGTGAATAGAGTTACGGAGTGACCATGACTCTGTACAGGGTACCAAGAGCTGGATGGTTAAGCAAGCAATAAGCAACCTGAACAAACTGTTGATACTATTGTGCATACTGAGAGAACTGATCTGTTCATTCTGAATTCAGATGCTCATTTTTTAAAAATTTTTAAAAAGTTTTATTAATTTATTCTTGTTACATCTCAATGCTTATCCCATCCCTTGTGTCCTCCCATTCTTCCCTCCCTCCCATATTCCCCTTATTCCCCTCCCCTATGACTGTTCCTGAGGGGGATTACCTCCCCCTGTATATGCTCATAGGGTATCAAGTCTCATTTTTTATTCTGGGGTCTCTTTAATTCAAATTCCCACTTCTTTTTGTTCCTTATCTTGTTTTGTGATACCGGCTTTCAATTACTATGTAGTTATAAATGATAACTCTAAATATAGTTGAAAATGTAAATATTTATTTCTCAACCTTACCTAATTGAATAGTAGGAGATAGTGCAGAAGAGGAGAAGTAGATCTGAAGAATGTGCTCGGGTACAGTGAATGTGTTAAGGGCTTGGGAACATTTCTCTTTTCGTAGTCATCTCCTTTGCCATGTGGCACTGCCATGTAGCCTATCAAATGGTTCAATGAGAATTGTGTGGTGGAGGGCAATGCAATTTTATAGGTCCTGGTCCATGTTTGTTTACATTCCTGTGCCTAAATAACAGACTCATTTATATAAAGAGAAAAGACTTATTTTTCTACTGCCTTAGGATTCAGAGTCCACAATCAGACAGACCTCATTTGCTTGGATTTTGGTTAGTGTGGCAGATGGCTGAAATCCACAGTATAAGCTTGTGTAGGAACAAGAAGCTATACCTCCAACAGGAACAGAAAAGGAGGTAGGCAGGTCCAGGCTTACTACACAGTAACAGTCTCTTGCAGGAACTGAGGCATTGCAGGAGAAAATCAGGGGCTTAAGTGTGAATTAATACAGGTTTCCAGTAACTGAAGTTAGAGTAAGCACACAAGAGTGTCTTTGCATCTTTACAATTTTTCCTCAATTTCACCAACTTCCATAAGAACTTGCCCTAGGTAGCTCACAGTAACATGAGAGGCAATGAAGATCAAAGTTGAGTCACTCAATATCTAGATAGTCATGGGTACAAATGCATCCCTGGCTGAGCCACTTCTTGTCCTCATAGATGACTGTCTATGTATGAACTGTAAACACGCATTATTTAAGCTCGTCATGTTTTACTTTGTTATTAGCTTGGCAACAGGTAAGTGATGCAGCATAAGGTTGGTATGGATTTTAATGAAGGCACGAGGGAAAATGATTTACCTGCATGGGATGAGAAAGAGAGATAATTAATTGGATCACTCATCTGGCATGTGTGTACACACTTAGCCGGCTTAGTACAGATTATATACACATTTGATTTAGTCTTTCTGGAAGTTCCACTCTTAACACTTTTTCTGCAAGAGATTAAATAATCAGTTAATTATATCTGTTGGGATTTATCATTTGCCTGGATTCTCCCTTCATATCAACAAAGCATTGTTTTCAAGACATTTTTATCTATGTTTTTAATAATGAGGATAAGAGGCTCTTGATGTACATTTTTCACTTTCATTAAAATGTGCTGCCTTTCCTCCTTCACTAGCCTATTTCAGTCAGAGTTCCTGAAGAAAACAGTTTAGATGTCCAAAGGAGGATGTTTCAGAGAAGATTTAAGTAAACTGTCTATATAGACTCTGGTGACATAAACCACACAGGATGTAGCAGGAATACCAGGATACAAGCTGCTCATGGCTGATGGTTCCTCCTACACCCTGAAGCCTTTTAGAGGAATCCTTGCAGTTAGGGAGCTCAGTGTAGGTATTCAAGCTCACTACTGTTTCCCCAACTCTTTTAACAAATCTCCATTAACAAAAGCCAATACATGAACAGACGGGAACTGATGTTGTCCATACAAAGAACCTTCTGAGAACAAAGCAGACCAGACAAAGGTTTGGGATGACACTGAAGGGCTTGTCTTCCCCAATATTCCTGAAAGGTTCTTGGGAGTGAGAGTGTTGAAAGGAAGTCTCTTAACTGCTACACAATGTTGTCATAGTGACCCTTGACAAGTGTTAATTGCATAGTCCTCACAGGGCAATTCCTGCGGTTCCTTCTCTGCTCACGACATAATTTTCATAGGAGTAGCTATAAGAAATAGATGAATGCTAAAATGTACATCAAAGAAGGTGGTGGCAATCCCATGTGCTGAGCTCAAATATCAGTTGATTAACAGACATGGAAAACTTAATGAGAAGTTTATATTAGAAACAGTGAACTTACTTGTCTTACTAACCATTCAGGAGTTTAGTGTCAACGATGACTATAAAGCTATCAATTATTATCATTTTATTAGTGTATGTTAATTTATAAAAGTTTTTATAGAATGTTTTTATACATACAAATGATTACTTTAATCATAATGAATTTTTAAATTCTTTCTCATTCTATTATTTCTTCTTCCCGTTACATATCCATATTTGGTTCCTTGGGTTATATTCATCTTTCTTTTTCCCCTCTTGATTCTACATGTGTGAGGAAGCTTGCATTCCTTGCTTTTGTGGCACAGGCTTGTCTCTGTTAACACAATGGTCTCCACTTTCAGTCACTGTCTGGAAAACTCAGGATTTCATTTTTCATAAGTGACTGAACATAACTCAGTTATGTATGTATACCACATTTCCTTCGTACACTCAGACTTTGAATTCCTGATATGTTGCTTTACATTTAGCTCACCTTGAAGAATTTACCTAGATCTAAGGACTTCATGGTGGCATTTCTCTGATCCAGTTTTCAAAACAGAAGAGGTCACATGTTGTTTTGGTTACACACGTTACAGGATCTCTGATAATTTTCTCATTGTTACTTACTGACTGCCCTCTACACACTAAACATTATTTGAAGACTTTTAAAATAAAAATCGAACAGAATAAATGATGGTGCTTTTGATCTCGAAACTTAAATACTAGTGAAAAAAGAGCAAATGTAAAAGGATGAAATATTCTTTTATATTAGATGGTAGCAATTAGCACTGCAGAAAAGGAAAGCATGAGGCAGAAGAGATAAATCCACAGTAGAAATCTAAAGATTGCTAAGGCAGATGTGACAAATTAAGGAATGATTCTGTGTGTCAGTCCACAAGAAAGGCATTATAGATCAGGGGCTACATGTACCCAGATTAGTTGTAAGTGTAGCCCTACACCAAACCATATGCTTACTCATATCACTGTGGGATTTTGGGGTGAATTTTCTGTAACTCTGTGGTGTTATATTCAAATGTGAGCTTTATAGACAATAACACCATATTGCAACATCAAAGACTAGAAAAATTAAATGCTGAGTGCAAAGTTTCTGATGTACTTTTCATAGTATTGGAATAGCAGGAAATTGTTTGTCTGATGTTCACTGCATTTGGACATCTGGACAATTATCCCTAAAGATATTGTTGTCTTACTATATGAAACTTCTTAATACATTATCAGATTAAAGATAACTTAGCAGTTATTATAGGTATATATCTTGCAGTGGAGAGATTATTCTGGACTCTCTTGCCTTGGTACTGTGAAATGTCTTTATAAAGGGACTTCGAGGAAACTTAGACAAGAAACAGATGTAAGAGCTCATTCCTCCTGTTTCCATCCCCATCCTCTTCCTCATGCAGCACTCTCTATTCTACTCTCCCTTCTCATGGAGTTCCAAGTGTTCCCCTTGGGTCTCTTTTGCTGCTTAGTTTCATTGGTTCTTTGGTTTATACCATGGTTTTCCTGTACTTTACAGATAATATACACTTATGTGTAGATAGTATGTGTCTCTTTCTGGGCCTGAGTTGTCTCACTTAGGATGGTATTTTCTGGATCCATCCATTTCCCTGCAAATTTCATGATGTCAATGTTTTTAGTGGCTGAGTAATACTCCATTGTGTAAATGTATCACCTTTTATTTCATCTGTTCTTTGGTTGAGGCACATTTATATTGTTTCCAGTTTCTGGCTATTACAAATAAAGATGCTATGGACATAATTAAGCAAACACCCTTGCTGTTTGCTGGAGGTTCTTCTGAGTGTATGCCCAGGAGTGATACAGCTAGTTTTTGAAGTAGACTTATTCCCATTTTTCTGAAAAACCACCACATTGATTTCCAAAGTGGTTGTACAAGTTTGCACTCCCACCCGCAATTGCTCCACATCCTCACTAGCATGAGCTGTCACTTGAATTTTCGTTCTTAGCCATTCTGATGGGTGTAAGATGGAATCATGCACACATGATTTGCAGTTTGGTGATGACTAAGGACATTGAACATTTTTAAAGTGCTCATCGGTCATTAGATGTTCCTCTGTTGAGAATTCTCTGTTCAGATCTGTGTCTCATTTTTAATTACGTTATTTGGTTTGTTGATGTCTAGTTTCTTGCATTCTTTGTATGTTTTGGATATCAGGACTATGTCAGATGTGAAGTTGGTGAAAATCTTTTCCCATTCTGTAGGGTGCTGTTTTGTCCTTTTCATGGTGTCCTTTGTTTTACAGGAGCTTTTATGTATCTTGAGGTCCCATTTATTTTTTGCTATTTTTTAAATTTTATTTTATTAATTTATTCATATTACATCTCAATTGTTAGCCCATCCCTTGTAACCTCCCATTCCTTCTTCCCTCCTGCTTTCCCCCTACTCCCCTCCCTTAGTGCCTGGGCTGTTGGTGTTCTGTTCAGGAAGTTGGTTCCTTTGCCAATATGTTCAAGGTTATTACCCACTTTCTCTTCTATCATATTCAGTTATTTGGTTTTGTGTTGAAGTCTTTGATCTACTTGGACTTGAATTTTGTGCAGGTAATATTTATGGATCTATTTTTATTCTCCTACATGTAGACAATCCAGTTAGCCCATCACCATTGGCTAAAGATGCTATATTTTTTCCATTGTATGGTTTTTGGTTGTTTGTCCAAAATCGAGTGTCTGTATGTATATAGGCTTATCTCTGGGTCTTTGATTTGATTTGATTGATCAACTAGTCTATTTTTATGCCAGTTCCATGCAGTTCTTATTGCTATTTTTTTTGTAGTAAAGCTAGAAATCAAGGATGGTGATGGCCCCAGAAGTTCTTCTATTTTACAGAATTGTTGTTGTTACCCTCAGTTTTTTTATTTGCCATATAAAGTTGATTATTGTTCTTTCAATGTGTGTGAAGAATTGTATTGAAATTTTGATTGAAACTGCATTTAATCTGTAGACTGCTTTGTTAGGATAGGTATTTTTACTATGTTAATCCTACCAACCCATAAGCATGGGAGATATTTCCATTTTCTAATATCTTCTTCAATTTCTTTCTTCCAAGATTTAAAAGAGAATCCTGGGGGAGACAACTGGATTTGGGGGATATATCTGGGAGGAGACAGAAATGTAGGACAATGGAAACTTACAGGGATCTATAAAAGTGACCCTAGATAATACTCCTTAAAAAGAGGGATATGGATTCTCAACCGTCTGTCTCCTATAACAAGACGAAACTTCCAATGGAGGAATTGGGACAACAACCCAGCCACAAAACAGACTCACAATTTCTTCTGCCTACAAGATGTGTACAATTAAAAGATGGAGCAGAATTTTCAGGAAGGGCCATCCATTGACTGGCCCACCTTGAAACCCATGCCATTAGAAAAAACCCATCCCAGACACTATTAATTATATTCTGCTACACTCGAAGCCAAGAAACTAGCATGAATGTCATCTGATGAAAACTGACACAGGGAACTCTAAGAAAACCTATAAGTCAACTAAACCTGGGTCCACAGGTGCTCATGAAGACAGAACTGGCAATCAGGTGCATAGGATGGAACTTGGCCACTTGCCCATATGTAAAATAATGCATCTGTTTCTTTATGTGGGAGTCCTAAAGCAGGAGCGGAGGCTGTGTCTGATGACACTGCCTGACTTTGGCCCACTTTCTGCTAACTGGGCTGTTTCCTCTAGTCTCCATAGAAGATCATGTACCTAGTGTTACTGTAACTTGATATGCCAAGCGTGGTTGTTATCCATGGTAGAGCTTCCATTTTCTGAGGAGAAGGGAAGGGAGGATGGATAGGGCAATGAGGCAAGGTGAGGGAGGGACTGGGAGGAGAGGACAGAGGGGAAGCTGCAGTTGGGAAGTAAATACATAACTTAATAAAAAAAATAGAGTAGTGGATGGCAGAAATAGATGTGACAGTGAAATGGATCAGTAAAATGATCATGTTGAAGATGAGAAGATGGAAGACAGCTGAGAATATATGAGCATAATAAAACTAAAGAGGCAAAGGAGGAGATTTCCCACGATGCTGGTCAAGTAAGCTGATTTCAGGTTTTTCACTTCAGAACAATAAGAGAATAAAATAGTTCTGCTTTAAACAAGCATGTTTGTGTTGATTCATTACAATGGGAGAATGAAGATGATAATAAGTGAAGGACACGTATGTTATGTGTAACATTATAGATCATAAAAGATTTCATAGAACCTTTAAATGTTAGGACATTTTAAGTTATCTTAAGAAAGATAAAAGCCATTGTAAAATCATGAATAGTGGCAAAATACATAATTCTATCAATAGAGTTTGACCAACATGTAAATTTAGGGATTAACAGAAGTGTGGTTTTTTTTTTTTTTTTTTTTTTTTTTTTGTATTTTGTTTGTTTGTTTGTGGTTTTTTGTTTTTGATTTGCTTTGGTTTGTTTTTTGCTTTGGATCAACTGTTGCTGTTCTCCATTTCTGAGAATCACTTCCCTGTGGCAGCAGGCACAGCTATCTTATTGTTCAAGGGAGCCAAATTGCATCTCATTTATATTTTTTGTTTGTCAGTCTGTGCCAACAGTGTGAAATAAGCAAAAAGATAGTTTACCTTGCAACTGCAGCATGTCTTCTGTTGTTGTAGAGCCCTGAAAACATAAAAAAAGTAACATTGTATAGATTTAGCAAGTTCTATTATGTATTTAGGAATATAATTATGTCTGCTGCCTGCCTGCCTGCCTGCCTATTTCTTTCTTTCTCTCTCTCTCTCTCTCTCTCTCTCTCTCTCTCTCTCTCTCTCTCTCTCTCCTCTCCTTTCCCAAACTGTGTGTGTGCCTGTGCATGTGTGTGTGTGTGTGTGTGTGTTGTGTGTGTGTGTACCAACAATTAATGAACACACAGCTTACTGAGAGGAATGCATCCTGTCAGGTGTGATCCAATGTCAGTGTCCTGTTCTTTTGTTCTGAAAGCATATAATTTCTTGCAAGCAGTATACAGTCCTGAAAGTATAAAAGTATAAGGTGTGTGTGATGCACAGAATAATTAAGGCTGATTGTCTGCTCTTTGTTGAGCAGAAAAAAGATATCTGTAGATCTTCCTTCATGACATATGAAATGGCATCTACTAGTAATTCTACTCCTCAATTTAATGCCTCAATTGTAACTCACAAGGTTATTTTTAATTCACTGGCATAGAATTTTGTATATAGATGCAAAATAAGTTTAATTCTAGATACAGTGGTATAGAATTCAAATGTAAGACTATTCTTCATATCTTCACACACATTTCTACTCTAATATGAACTATTGTAACCATTTAACTCAATTATAATACAAGGTTTACTTCCAATACTTTGAAAGTGCTACTGCAGGCTATTTAGGATAAATAAGTTAAACAAGTTAATTGTTAGTTGATCAAATAATGTTCATGTCAATTATTAGTCTACTTTTATCACAAGAATATATATCTTATTTTCAATCAATAGTTCTGATTCTATAGAAAGATAAGGTACAATATTTAGATAAGGTCTTCAAAAACTGCAGAGACATGCAGAATATTGCATTTAAAAATGTTTTTATCAATTAAAATGATAAGTATGTCTACTTGATCCCAAATTGTTAAATTTTTAAAATTATTTTATTTTTGTACGTATACATTTATATTATTACACATATATACAATAGATTACCTATGGCAAGAAGAACCATGACACAATCAGGAATTATATAAATATTACATTCTTAGTGTTTTGGCTATTTGTATTTGACAGCCTTGAAGAAGACATCTTTCCTATCTTGGTGCATCTAAATTTCTGAATGTAAATCAATCTCATTCACATATTTTCATTATCAACTTAGAACACCTATCTAGACCTAAAAGCATCTTAACCCCTAAACAATTAGGCTTCATTGTAAAACTAAGCTACCTGGTCTTCAGTTCCATCAGAGACTTGAGAAAGAGTAAACTTGATTATCTGAGTATGCCGGGAGTGCAGGTTAGTAGCTTTCCAAATGAGAAGATGACAGAGACAGTTTTCTACCTGAATAGTCACCCAAAACTCTCTATAAAGGTGGAACATCTTCAGCCTTCTGGCCCAATAGATCTGCCATGTACTACCTGTCTCTGGGGTTTTTGAAGACCTTGTCTTTCTATAAAGTCATATCTATCTGCTGTACCTAAGATATATATTCTTGTGATAAAACTGGCTAGCAATTGACATCACCATGAAAATGTTTTTATTATTTTAAAGATTCACGGACAATGACACAGGTTAGCGCCTGGAAACACTTAGCCTCCCTCAAAGAGGATGATAAGCATCAATGAACCTCCTTATGGAGACTGCTTCAAATGTGGCACACAAGACCCTGGGCAAAATGTCCTCATTTCTACCACAGAAAGAATTCTGCCCCAAAATGGGCAAGCTTGGATGCAAGCAGAGTCAATGGCCAAACTCTGCCAAGAAATGGTAAGGAAGTCCTCAATAGTTCCTGCCACACAAATATGTCTGTTAGCTATATTGGGCCAGAAGGTTGAAGAAGATGCTTCAACATAGTAGAGAGTTTTGGGTGGCTAATCAGCTAGCAAACTGTCTCTGTGATCTTCTCCTTTGGAAAGCTATTAACCTGAACTCCCAGCATACTCAGGTAATCAAGTTTATTCCTTTTCAAGTCTCTGAAGGAGTTGAAGACCAGGTAGCTTAGTTTTACAATGGAGCTTAGTTGTTTATGGGTTAAGATGTTTTTAGGTCTAGATAGATGTTTTAAGTTGATAATGACAAGATGTGATGGACATTGATTTACATTCAGAACTTTAGATACACCAAGATAGGAAAGATGTTTTCTTCTAGGTTGTCAAGTATAAATAGCCAAAAACTCTAAGAATGTAGTAACATTTATATAATTCCTGATTGTGTCATGCTTCTTCTTGCTATAGGCTATCTATTGTATATATGTGTAATATATAAATGTATATGTAAAAATTAAAAAAAAGTTTAGTTCATAAAAAAGAAAAAAGAACAAAGAGCTATGAGTTTGAATGAAAACAAAGTGTAGTACATAGGTGGGACTGGAAGAAAAAAGGAAAGGAAAAATGGTGCAATAAAAAAGTAATTACCAAAATAAATAAATAAATAAATAAATAAATAAATAAATAAATAAATAAATGAGTTTGTACTTTAGCTTGGAAATAAAGATTCTGCTTTCTCTTATTTTTTCAATTGTCTTTTTAAACCTGTTCATGCTATATAATTTTACATATATGTACTTTTTCAGGCCTTACCATTTTAAATTAACAGTCAGGTTACTGAATACCACCATGGCATCTTCAAAAAATGTGTGTTATGGCAGATTCTCCTCCTAATTACCTGCTGGCTGCCTCCACCTCTTTCTTCTAGCTGTAATTCCTGGAAGCCTACTAGTCACTATATAAATACAAATAAAATTTGTCACTGTTTTTTGGTCATTGCTCTAGAAAATCTCTGCAAATCTTGATGTTCAAAACAACACATATTCTCTGTTGTCCAGTTTTGGAGGCCAGTAGTTCAAACTACTGCTACTAAGTTGTTAGCTGGCATCCACTCCTTCTGCATGCCTTGGGGATGAAAGTGATTTTTCTTTCCATGTGCAACTTTCTAGGGACTTTCTGTAGTACAACGGTTATAGTGCTTTCCTCTGTATCCCAGACAGCAGTCTCTCCGGCATGAACTACTTCCTCTCTATCATAAAGATGCTCATGATTGTACTGGGCTCATCAGGGAGTCTAGATTAATCTTCTGTCTCAGGGCTTGATCACATTTGCAAGTTCAATTTGTCATAAAAAGCAATATATTGACAAATTCAGAAATTGTGATGTGTCATGTTTTCATTAGCTTTACTGAAAGAGTTTGTTTATTAAAAACGGAACAATTTGTAAGAATAACAATAAAATATATTGACATTTAAAAGTTCTAAGTTAGAAAAGAATATTTGCTCTTTTAAAGAACATTTTTCTTGTTATAATGATTACGTTTTTGCTTTAATGAATATAGTTTTAGCTAAGGAACATAAATATGCCCTGTTTTGCATACTGCTGCCACTACTGATGGATGGTAAATGGTGGCATTAATTCTTTGACTCCTGAAAAAGTTAACTTTTCTGGCGAGACCTGGAACCCAGTTGAGTATTGAAGGTCTGAGTGATCTTTAATACAGAACCACATCCAACCCAAGATTCCCAAATTATCCCCATGGAAGTCAGTGACCACATCCATTAAACAATCGTGCAGTTTCCTTTTTACCGTTGTTGTTATAATTTGTTTTGTTATCACTGAGAATTGATCCCAGGGCCTTCACTCAGCCAACTACCACTAACAGCTATTTCATCAATCCTGTTTTAAGTTTGTACTCTTAGAAATGCTCTTAAGGAATTATCCAGACTGGCCTTGAGCACAGTCTGTAGCCCAGGCGTGATCGAGGCTGTATTTACCATTGTCCCACCTCCTCATTCTAAATCCTCACAATTTACTTAATACGATCTGTGCTTTGGATATTTGGAAAATTATGTGTTGAAGCCTTTATGATTTCTAATTTCCAGGAAATGTGTCGTGTTCCTTTATGCTAGGAAGTATGAGTTGATTATTATATATGCTCTTAGAATCAAAGTTCTTACTATGGTCACAGCATTCCAAAGCTTTCTTTTTTTTATTAATTTATTCATATTACATCTCAATGGTTATCCCATCCCTTGTATCTTCCCATTCCTCCCTCCCTCCCATTTTCCACTTACTCCCCTCCCCTATGACTGTGACTGAGGGGGACTTCCTCCCCCTTTATATGCTCATAGGGTATCAAGTCTCTTGTTGGTAGTCTGCTATCCTTCCTTTGAGTGCCACCAGGTCTCCTCATCCAGGGGACATGGTCAAATATGAGGCACCAGAGTACATGTGAAAGTCATACCCCACTCTCCACTCAACTGTGGAGAATGCCCTGTCCATTGGCTAGATCTGGGTAGGGGTTTGAAGTTTATGGCCTGTATTGTCCTTGGCTGATGCCATAGTTTGAGCGGGACCCCTTGGCCCAAATCTGCCTATCATAATGTTCTTCTTGTAGGTTTCTAGGACCCTCTGGGTCCTTTTACATTGCTATTCTCCCATGCATCTCTCATCTAGAGTCCCAATAGGATGTCCTCCCCTCTGTCCCAGTTTCCTGGTAAGTGAAGACTTTCATGGGACATGCCCCTTGGGCTAGTATGCAGATATAAGTGAGTTTTTTCATGGAAACATGAGTACCTCAGTACCAACAGTTGAATTCATACAGTGGCTTGTGATGTAAAATCAGCCCTGTTATGTCTGAAAGTTGCAGTTCCCTAAGGAATGCCAGCAAACCAGTCTAGCCAACTGGTGTACTATAGGCCAGAGAAAGATCTCATTTCAAAATTTCTGTGACAGGCTTCCTTTTACTGACACACACGTGAGTTCACCCTAAGCCCACATGTGTACAATATAAATATGAATACACACATGTATAAATAAGAATATCTGACACTGGAAGTAGGACCCACTGTGATGAGTACAACTTATGTAAACCTGCAGAGATCCTTGTTGTAGCTTATTTTGGCCTATCTTATAAAATTTCTGCTACTATTCAATATAACACACAGAAAGACCACAAAGCTTGAGATCAAGGTGTGGGAAGATTCAAAGGCTGGTGAGAGATGTTCCTTTTAGATGGCATCTTGCTGTTCATATGACAGAAACCACAAGTGCCATTACTAAAGGCCTCAGGGAAAATGCTTAGGGATTCTAAGGCCTTTCTTCTCAATACCATTATATTAGGACCCAGCATATGGATTTTGATGAGACAACAATATACTGTCCATGGTCCTCTTTGCCACTAATAGTCACATTTACAAACTTTAAGTGAAAAAAAATATATAAACATATACATGAATCCATCCACTTGCATATGCATTTTGGGTGCAGAACTTCCCATCAAATACTCTAATCTAAGATCTGAGAACATGCTGAATGGGTGGGCAGAGCAAGCTTGCTGATTTGCCTATGTGGTGAAAGTCCTTTTATCCAAGGACATTCAGAGAGCCATAGCCAGGCTTCAGGGAGCAAAGTGTCGGTGCCTGTCATACTTTAGGTATGCAAAACCCAGGAAAGGCTAAGATGAGAACAGGCTGAAAATATTCCTATTATTTCCATAAACTTTGAGCTTTTATTGTTTGTAGACACTCAAGACATAGAGCCAAATGACCATGTATTGTCATTTTAGGTCTACTCATTGCAGACATTGAAGGGTGAGAGTAAATAGAAATTGCTACATAGATGTGTGAAACTGTCCAAGATAAAACATAAAAAATAAGAAAGTGCAGTAAAACTTAAACCAAAATAAGATGGAATAACCTAGGGTAGTTTTTCTGCTAAAAATCTAAAAGATTTGGGGAAACAAGTTCTAAAATGTTTATTCCATTCTGTTATATTTTTTACTAGCAACAGAAAAATTACTAAGGGAATGGGATTCATTACTCTTGGTTACTAAATTGACTTCACAATTTTGGAAAGTAAAAGTGAAATTTCTAATTACCATTTCAATTTCAAATCTCTAGGAAGGCTTAAAAATTAGGAGATTGTGGAATAAATAGTTTTGACATCACAATATATTCAAGCAACAAATCACCAGCAACATAAATGTACAGCTTTAATGAAAGAAATGAACCCTCTGCAGTCCACTTCCAGGCTCACCTTCTCTCCAAACTGTCCCCATGACGATGCTTTCCTGCCTTGTTGTTTACATTTGTGCATGTTCACATACAAAAGCGTGAAGGCAAAGGGCAAAATAATGCAACAGCAAGGCCCAGAGCTGTCTGTGCAAGTGCGCTAGTCACAGTGCCTCCACTTCACTGTGAGCACCCACAGCTTAGGCACTGGCCTTCAGTGCTCTGGTTTTTTTTTTTTTTTAACTGCAACAGTAACATTTATTCACCTGATAACAATTGTTGTCTCAGAGGCTTACTGCCTTCTCACTCTCTGGTGCCTTGTGTCTTCACCTGTGTCTAGCATGTCCTATCTCGCTAACCTGTCTCTGTACAACTCTCTTGGTAAAACTGCTTCCTCTCTTTCTACTTTGTCCCCTTTTCTTTTCTTTCTTTTTAAAAATATATTTTATTAATTTATTCATATTACATCTCAATTGCTATCTCACCCCTTGTATCCTCCCATTGCTCCCTCCCTCCCATTTCCCCCTTACTCCCCTCCCCTATTGGATGAGGAGGCCTGGTGGCACTCAGAGGAAGGATAACAGGCTACCAAGAAGAGACTTGATACCCTATGAGCATATACAGGGGGAGGAGGTCCCCCTCAGTCACAGTCATAGTGCTCTGGGATTGAAGACAGTCTGTTCCAGGGACGTGAAACAGCAGATAATGACCACGTTACCTCTGTATCCTTTGTCCTTGTAGTTCTATGTGCTATCTGACTTCCATCTCCCAGCCCTCCTTCATTTGGTCTGACGACTCAGGGGCTTTAGAAAACTATGATTTCCCTGCAAGTAGGGAGTCTGAAGCTTTGGTATAGAATTCTATACCAAATGAGTCTCAGGTGCTCCTGGGCAACTCCCACATCTCTCAGCCCTTAGATATGGAGCATTGAAATTCACCAGGGAGATTAAGCTCATGTGGCCCACAGTGAGCAATGGCTCTAAATTATACCCGTAGTTTCCTTTCCTACTCTAATTTTTGTTGCCTTATAAAATAGTATTTTTCCATCTCCATGAAACTATCATGTTCTCAAAACCTGTATCAGGGTCAGCTCCGGGCTGACTACAAACAACCATGAAGGCACTGCAAGCCATCTAAGACAAGACTCCATGATTTCAACAAAAATTTCTGGTTTTTTTCTTAAATTGAAAATAATTTTTTTCATACAGCATATTCTGATTCCAATTTCCCTTTCCTCAACTCATCCCACCGTCTCCCAAACATCCCTCCCATCCAAGCTGATATCTTTTTCTCTCTTTCTCATTAGAAAACAAAGAGACATATGAAATAACATTAGTGATTATGATAATAACAAATAAGATTAAATAAAATAAAACACACAAGCGATTGAATGAAAAGAGTTAAATAAAAAGCACAGAAAACACATACAGATGCTGAGATACACATATTGACATACACAGAAAACTTTTAAAAACAAAATCAGAGGCCATAAAATATAAGCAAAAGATCTGTAAAGTTAAACAAAAAGAATTAGAAAAGAAAAATTATTCAAATATATCACTGAGTTCATTTTGTGTTGGCCATCTACTCCTTTTCCCTTTTCTTTTCTTTTTTTATACCAATCTGGACTCTGTTTGAAAAAAAAACTAGCTTTTCCTTTGTGATCAGTTTTCAACTGTAGAAAGCCATTGGTTTGGAATGATTGCTTGTGTGTACTTCTTCTGTCGTCACTAGAATCCCATCTATCTAGACAAGTATAGGCCCTGTACTCACTGCCACAGCCTCTGTGAATTCATATCTGCATATACTCTTCCGTGTTTAGAAGGCTTTTTTCCTTTGGAGTCCTCCATCCCCTCTGGATCTTACAGTCTTTCTGCCTCCTTTTCTCCAGTGTTCTCTGCTTGTTCCCATATACTGAAGAAGGAAGCTTGAATAATGATGACAGAGCAAGATACTTATCTCTGACTATAGCAGAATATTGTTAAGAGGCAGTTTATAGCTGTGTTCCTTCAAAAGAACAGTAGTATTTGATTTTACCCTGAGATCTATGGCCCAGCTACTCTCAAATTCTTGGCCATTTGTGCAGTGTGGGGCATGGGTTCTATCTCATGGAGTGGGCCTTAAGTAAAATCAGATAGTGGTTGGTTACTCCTACAACTTTTGTGCCACTGTTGTACCAGTGTAGCATGCAGTCAGGTCACTGTTGTAGGTTGCAAGGTTTAATGCTGGTTGGGTGCTTACTTCTTCTGCTTATAATGTGCAGAATAATTTCTAGTACCATGAACACTACTCAGTAGGTGTGAAATCTCTAGGTAGGAGGCAGTTTGAATTTTCTATGTTCACAATGAGTTGTGTAGGCATTGCCTTAAGCATTAGGGACCTGTTATCACATTGTAAAGAGGAACCAATAGCTTCAGCAATAGTTTGGTGTTTTGTTTGTTCTTATAAGATTCCTTGTTTCCTGGCACTGGGGTTCCATTTGGTGTTGAGAGATATCTAGTCAGGATTTTTTTCTCCCCTGATATTTTGGTGGTTCTATTTAGATTTCTTTATATATTTTAGATATTAGACCTCTATCTGGTGTGCAATTGGTAAATATCTTCTTCCCTTCTGTAGCCTGCCATTTAATCTGAAAATTGGTATTCTGCATTTATTAATTGCTGTTTTTGATGCCCTTCTCCTGTTTGCCAGCCTTGTGACATGACAACAAGCTCAGCATTCGAGTTGAAGAGAGTTCTTCTCTATTGTATTTGTTGAAATCAGGGTACTCTAAATCATGTTTATGGATTGAATGTCTTTAAATAGGACATGAAGCAGAAGGAGAAAAGCAAGACAGGAATGGGGACATGTCTGCAATCCCAGCCCCAAGAAGGCAGTTTTAAGAAAGTCACAAGCTGAAAGGAAAGCTCCTGCCTGCATTACAGGGGATCCATGGAGGCATCACCCTCAAAAACTGAGATGACTCCCTGAATGGCTGACTGAGATCCTTAAGAAGAAGAATCAACCAAGGCCTCAGAGACAAGTAGCAAAAAAAGTCATGGATAGTGGAATCCCTTCACTGTGGGTGATGTTGGAATGTAAAGATGAAGGTAAAGATGACTGCTCCGAACCCAAAGCATGGTGGATCCCACACCACAGAATAGTGACTCTCGCACCATAGGCTCATGATTCCTACACTATTGGATTTTGGATCCCACACCATAGAATTGTGGATCCCATATCATGGTGTAGTGACTCCTGCTCAGCTTTGGAGTTTTGCACCTGCTGGTCAAACTGTCTGAGAGAACATCTAGTCAAACATCTTGCTTCACCAATAGAAGACCAACTCATTTTTTTTTCTATTCTCAGTTTTTCAGGCACCAGTTTTAATCTGTACCATTGATATATCATATCCCTTACAACTGTCATGGCACAAAGGCTTCTATCAAACATAAAAGATTGCAATTTTGTGAGTTTTCTGTCTATGGTAAAGTGAGATTTCTATCCTATTTTAAAGAATGCATCCTTCCCGACATTTTGTCAATTCTGCACGGAGATAAAAGTAAGTGTTGGCCATAAAACTGATACACCAGGAAAGAACTTTACTAATAAAAAATATCAATGGATTTTGTCATGTAACTCTTTGTCCAATATATTCCGGTTATATCATTGATGCTTTGCCTCTGTTCCAAGAAATATGAATTTTTACTGTAGCAGAATAGGCCTTGGGGAAGGAAGGTTCAGTTTCTTTTCAAATTATGTGTTTCAGGCCTAATTATGGAAACTAATTGTTGTCTAAAAGTGCAGCTGAGCTAACTCAGCTGTCCTAACATTGCCCTTTGACCTCAGATTACGTGCAACTATTTGGAACACGCTTGTTTTTAATTACAAGGAACAAACACAGGTATCAGGCATTGCTGTGCTTTTCTAGAAAGCTGATTTCAGATCTTCCCTGGTGTTGGTTTAAAGCAGCTAAAGGTTGTGTTTACATTGCAAGTTAGCAATGTCTATAAATCCATGATTTGGCATGTGATTCGTTTTCCCTGTTACAGTCTGAATTTATACTCTCATTAGAACTGTCAAGTAAGAGGACTCATGATAAGTTTTATGTGGTTTGTTTTCTTATACAAGAAAACGCAATAGTTTCAGATTATTTTTTTCTTCCTAGTCTTTGATCTACCTAATTTTCATAAGAGTTTATCATGACTTTATATGGAAGAACATCTACTGTATTCTATTTGGATTTTTGTTTGTTTGGTTTGAGTATTTTGAGACAAGGTATTGCCATATACATGGCTGACCTGCAATTCACTTTGTAGACAAAGCTGACCTAAGAAACAAAGTGACCATTGTGACTCTATCTCCCAAGTGCCATGATTAAAGGTGTGTACTGGCATACCTTTTTTTTAAACAAATGTTCACTGTCAGGCTTCCAATGTGCCCCATATACTAGATTGCCATTTATTATCTTTAGGACACTAAGGATCACACAAGTGCAGAAAGTGGAGCACAGTTCATACATAGGAGGTGATAAAAAAACAAAGTTTAAAGCTAAAGACAGCAAAGCAGAAAAAGGAAACGAGTTTGATAGAATTTTAATAAAACAGCTACAGAATAGTATTAGTTTCTCAGAGTCAACTTTTTCCCCCCAACACTAAAATTTCATAGCCTTCTGTTGCTTAAGTCTGTTTTTATTCATAATTTATTTGGATTGATACAGTGACAGAATTCTCTGTGGGTCAGGTGTTAATGCCACAAATGGATTACTCGGTAGAGGTTTCCTCAGGGTGTCTCATTGTGAGTGCTGCACACTCATGTACCTTCCTGGGGTTTGTTTTATTTTTAGTCCTTTATGACAAGAAAACATATTTATGATGGGAATAAGTAATTGTGAATGTTACATGGTAGCAGTTTTCCTGAAGCAAAATGGATTACATAAATGAGATTAATGTTCAAATAAGAATTCTCATACGAAACATGAAGATGTGGGTCACACAGGGCAACTTTATGTTAGTGGAAGAAACAGAGAACATGTGTCACTTTCATTTATGTTAAGGAAAAATATTACTTTTGACCCAGTTGGTTAAATATTTCAGCAAATAGTATTTACACTAAAGGAATATTCCACATGATTTGAGTAAGGAAATAGCTCTTTTAGGAATATTCATGTATGATTGGCCTTGACTGATTGTTCAGCCTGTAGAAAGTCACAGTAGTAGATGTTATGACATAAATCAACATCATAAGTTGCTCATGGCTGAGTGTGGTTGTAGTGTTGAAAAGAGCCTTTGTGAATGTAATTAGAAAGGAGAGGAAAACATGGAAAAAGAAAACGCAACTCTCTTAAATCTCTAGTTCTCACAGACTCAAAATACTCAGCCCATTCAGAGACTTCAGGATGAGGAATTAAAATAGAGCTCTCTGTGTCCTTCATCTTTTTACATGGAGATAATTTGAATATCTTTAACATAACTGGATAGGGATGGGGAGATGGCTCAGTGGTGCAGACACTGGCTGCTTTGGCAGGTGATCTTGGTTCATGAGATAATCTGTACCCCCTGGTCTTGAGGACCTGGCATTTCTCTGACCTCTGTAGATACTAGGCTTGCATGTCTTGAAATAACTGTGCACATTAAGCAAAAGGAGTCCTTAAAATAACTGGATAAACTGGACTGTGAAAGAACTACAGAGCATAATGTTTCTATTAGAGAGAGAATTAGTTTCAAGCTATGTTTATGACTGAGTCGACATTTTATAATTATGAGTGAAATGCCACATTAAATTGTATTTGTTGAGATCTAGTTCAGTAACAGCTGGAAATGTATGCCAATTTCTTTTTTATAAAGATTTTTTTAACTTGTTTGAAATGAAAATACAATTATATCTTTTCCCCATTTCCTTTTACTTTCTCCACCCCATCATGTACTCCCTTGCTCTTTTCATGATTCATAGCTTTTTAAAATCTAGTTGTAGCTACACACAGACACACAGACACAGACACACACACACACACACACACACACACACACACACACACAGTGTAAGATAACAATGTCAGAAAATTGCAAATTTTAACTGTAAAATTCATGATGTGTGAAATCTTGACTTAGTATTGGTATTTGTCTAATATTTAAAAAACTGGAAACATTCTAGAAATGCATTACATACTGATGCAATTGTCTCATTCTCATCATTCATAAGTATCCACTAATATGTACACTACGCGTCATTGTTCCTTCTTTGTAACATGAATGTGCCTTCTGTGTTCTTCATCTGTGTTGTTTTCACATAGATGAGGGCAGAGTGTAGGTTATACATTTTCATAGAAACCCAAAATAATGAATCATTTTTACTTCTGTATTTCTGGCAACAGCATTTGCAAACTACATCTCACTGACAGAACATATGTTCTTTAGTGGGTAAATTTTACTCCTAATCTAATAATGCCATATCACGGTATGAAGTTTGCAGAATGACTCTGAGGGGGCCCCTTACTTCAAAAGAGCTTCTGAAACCAATTCTTTGCTTTACTTTTTTTTTTTTTATCATCTAGTAATTCAGCTTCACTTGTCACTCATTAATTATTCTGGCATGCACAAGTATTACACAACACATTGAAAATAAATTCAGACTCACCATATTACATAATCAAGGCATACTGAAATTTCTATATATAGTCTCAACTTTCTGTTTAAATTCTATTTTTTTCATGAACTAATGAGAGAGATAGAGTACCAAAGCCCCTAAAAACACCACCCAAAGATTTCCTTTATTTTCACAATCCCATATTTAGTTACTAATAATATAGGAGGAATCACTGTCCTTCCCAATACTCACTGTAGCGTGCCTTCTTCCCCTCAGCTATAAAACAATAAATTCTTACATTCTATGTTCTCAGCCAAGGTGCATATTGAATTTTAGCTGTATCTCTTTATATATTTATTTAAGTTGGAAGCTAACTCATTCAATGCTCCAGAATTATTATTGATCAAATGGCTTCAATCTTTGAATTCCTAATTTTCTAAATTATATATCTAACAAGAGTACACTAAACAAAATACTTAAATGAAGACAAGGAAACCCACTATTAAACTTACATAATATGCTTTTATGAACCAAAATTAGAGAACTAATAAGTTTTGAACAATCAAAGAAGAAACAATGGATTTACCGTCTGTATCCAAACCTGACTTCAGTAGTAAATTATTACCTGATTCCTTGACCTAAAAGAGAAATGTATTTTTCAAATGTTGCTTGGATATTAATGATTACTTTAAATATTGCTCATCCTACATAATGCAAGTATTATGTCAGTAAGAGATGACCTGCATATCAAGGAAATTTGATTGTCATAACCATAAAATACAGAACAAAGAAACAACTTTATTCTATAAAAAATGATTTATGATTTTTGTTATAGATTAATTTTTCTTTCATTTTCTACCATATTTTGAAAATAATTATTTCAGTTTATTCTAGATACTATCCTGATGAGTTAATAGTCACAACTATTTACATACTTAGCTAAAGTACTTGTTCTATTAAAATGTATACTCACTCTGGATTCTAAAAGAGCATGATGCTATGTACTGGATTCCCCGTCTTTCTGTCCATACCTTTAATATTTCACCATTATACAAAATAAAGAGCCATGTGGTTTGCAACATAATTCCCACTATCCTTTATCCCTCTATCCTAACTTCATTAAAAAGCTAGAAACCACTGAACTGTGTTGTGAGGCCTCTAATTAGATACTCTGCATATATTATCTCATGTTATGTTGAGGAAAGTAATTGCTAAATATCACCTAAAATATTACCACAAATCACCACTTGACTGTTTATGGACTTAAGTTAGTATGTGTAAAGCTCAAAACGTGATTCCTGGTATAATTTATGCTTTGTGGTTGAATTCCGGGTGTCATATTTTATAATGGCAGTTTTATTTTGTTCTAGCTCCCATGAGAAGGAATTTGGGAAGGGGTCAAGTAGATAATTGATTTCCCATTCACATGTTATTACTTGTAGTGTCTTGTCCTGGAGGAAAATCTTTCAAGATTGCTTCTCCTTTTGTATGCCGTTGACTTGTGTGTAGGGAAGTTGTGTGTTGCCCATAAACACTATGCCACTCTCCATCTCCCTACGTTTTACTTCACAGTGTCTCATTCCTCGGGATCCTTCCACTTGTTTGGGGATTCCTGACAACACAGGAACTCTAGGTAACAATGATTACACAGTGAACTTGAGTTTGAAGAATGAGTTTCAAGGACTAAAGTCCAAGTTCACTGTCTGTAAGGCTTGCACAGTGAAGCTGCCGTAGACAGCATCACAAGCTCTTGTTCTACCGTCCTGTTGCTGCGCATACTGGGGCTCACAGTGAGGGTTTACCACTTCTGCTAACGGCAAGAGGGCCACAGAATTGATGTCCATGTTTAATATGCTATAATTTTGTATTCTGTAATGTTCTTTACCCATGGTCATTCCCACCACAGATCAATATTCTCTACATCTTTGGAGGCCACTTTCTTACATCTCACCCTCTATCACAGTTAGATTTTAGAATGTCTTATCAACCTGGATTCTGAAAATATTCATAGCCTACTTCTGACTACCACCCCACTACTAATAACCCAATAAAACAGTGGTAAGGAGCTTGACAATGAATGACGTCTCACATACCCTAGCTACTAGTTTATTTTATTTATTTTATTTTTTTCTAAATATATTTTGGTTTTGCTAAGACAATTTACTCAAATGGTTAAATCTTAACCAAGTTGGCAAAATCACAAGTAATTTATTTGATTATATATACTTTAAAATTTTTTAATTAATTAATTATTCACTTTATATCTTGATCATAGGCCCTCCCTCCTCTTCCTCACCTCCCATCCTCCCTCCCACTTCCCTTTCCACACCCTCTTCTACTCCTCAGATGAGGGGAGCCTCCCCCATACCAACTTACCACAGCACATCAAAGCAGCCCCACCAGGGGGAAGTGACAGATAAGCAGGCATGTCAGAGTCCGGACAGATAAGAGTCCATGTCAGAGACAGTCTCCTTAATTTATTTATTTTAGATAAGGTAATGCCAGACATAGAAGTCCAGATCTGTAACCTCACACTGAGGCAGCTGAGGCAGGATGACCTTGCCTCAGATCACCAAGGAGCATACCCAACTGTGTTCATAGCAGCTTTATTCATAATAGCCAGTATCTAGAAACAACCTAGATGTCCCTCTTTATCCAAAGAATAGATAAAGAAATTGTGGTACACTTACACAACTCTTCAGCTATTAAAATTGGAGACCAATGGATAGAACTAGAAAAGATCATCCTGAGTGAGGTAATCCAGACCCAAAAAGACACACATGGTATATACTCACTTATAAGTGGATATTAGCTCAACACAGATGTCATCTGAGAGACTCCATCCAGTGGGGGATGAGCAGATGCTGGGACTCTCAGCCTGACTCTTAGCAAAGCTCTGAGAATTGTATGGAAGAGCTGGGGCATGGAAAGACAGGGTAAGAGAGTGTGAGGAGCTCCAGAAGAAGACTATCAAGGCCTGAGGATCTAGACCCAGGAGCCCCTGCACAAACTGATACACCAACAAAGGACATTGCAAGCAGAGAACTTAGATCTCTTGTTCAGATGTAGCTGATGGACAGCTCATCCTCCATGTGTGTGTGGTGGCTAGGGGCGCATGGAGAGTTGGGGACTGCCTCTGACAAGAACTCTGGTGTTTGCAATTTGATCACTGACCCCTTGGAGGAGAGGGCATGTAAGAATACAGAGGAAGTGGATGCAGGCTATCCAGATGAGACCTGATAAGCTGTGGTCAGACGGTGGGGAAGGAGGGTCCCATAGGTCAGAGGTCTAAGGAAAATGGAATAGGGCAGAAGAGGGAAGGAAGGTAGGAACAGGAAGATAAGAGCAAGGGGATTAAAATTGGGATGTAATGTGAATAAATTATAATAAAATAAAAATACAAAAAAAAATACTAACCACAATTACATTAAAATGGTAGGGCTCCAATAGGTTTTACAAGTTCCATTATATACTCTATGCTCAAGGGACTCATCGTTTATTATTTATACTGTTTGTTTATTTAAAAACATATATTGGTGATTTTCATATTAGCACATAACGTGACTATCTACACTTTACAAAATCTTTTAAGAAGGCTTTTGTGCAGGATAATTCCATCTTCTAATGTCGTGAGTGCTCGGAGTTCTAAGTGCGCACAGAAGATGGTGGATGACTTACTTGTTAAGCCTCCTGATTGCCTTGACACTGGGTCTCTCACTGAATCGCAAGCTCACTGGTACCAGTGTTCTGGCTGGCAAAGGAGCTCTTGTGGATTGTTTTGTGAATAAAATTTAGTGTAAAGTACAGCCCTAATGTATTCAGTTCTGTTATACCTTGATTTATAGCTGTTAAGTACATTAGTATCCCAAACTGACAATAAAGCTCCATAAACCATATGGTTTAATCTTTGCTATTGTCCTGTCTATGAGACTAAGATATTAATCACAACAATGAAGCTTAAGGTTTGCAGAATTCATGGTATTCCTGAGCTTTTCTTACCCATTTTCTTTCTTAGAAATGCACCATGTCTCTGAACATGAAGGAAAATTTCAAAATGGCTTTAAAATAACAAACTTTACCCATTCTTGTGGTATTTTGTCTAGCATATATTGTAAATACTAAAACACTATTTTTCTTTGTCCTTGGAGGTTTAGTAATAGAGAGTAACCGTGTTCAAATGTTTTAAAGAGTCAGGTGTGTCACTGTGTGCCTCTATGGAGGTGGGCTACCTCCATAAAAATTATTGTTACACTGTGATTGCATTTTTCCTATCTTAAACACACAGATTAACTGATGGCATGGCTAAATTATATTTGGTATTATATCTCCATTAGGAAAAATGCCAAATGATTCTATCCAACATTATAGTGATTTATTAAACATCATTTCAGGTGTTTTAACATGTATCTAGAGCAGACTTTATAATCCAACACCTTGTTAATGAACATTATAAACACATAGACAGTAAGAGGCAATGCAAATTAAATTACAAGGGCTACTAAATAGCATGTGGATGCCGTGTGATGGAGAGGTGTAGTTCCTTATGTGCTGTTCCCTACCCTAGGGAAAGACTAATTCACCTAGTGTTACTGTTGAGCCAAGTTGCTACTTCTGAACAACTCTACCTCTCATCCATAAATGAACTTTCTACTGTTTTTGGTCAGTTTTTGTCAATTTTCCTTAAGTCTTTATAACATCTTATTACAAATTTTTGCTAGTTTTAAGAGCTCCAGCTTTTGTCATGATTTACCTAGTCATTCAATATGTATTATTTGCTATGAATTAAGTCCATTGAAATACATGAATACATAGATACTATGTGTGTGTATCCATGCCCAGGTTATCTTATATTTTCATTATTATAGTAAACTATTAATACTGATATTGAAAGTGAATGTAATTGCTAATGTTTAGCTCTGACATCTACTTGATTTCTATAAATTGAAAGAAATTCCATCTAATGTGCATATTCTTCAGTTTTAAAATGGAAGAAATACCCATATGTTCTTCATGGTTCACATATGTGAACTGATAACTGTAGTCTGATTGAGTGAGCTCTATTGCACTCGTGGTTGATATACTACTATATAATAGTTCTAGAAATCCTGTGAAGTAATGTATTTCTCACTTTAGACATGGTTATCCTCAAATACAGGCCATAATACTGCCTAGTGTGTTAAGATTACAGGTCAAGACATTTTGGACTTGTAAATAAAATAATGTGTTTTTAATTGGTTCTTATCTCTCTGATTATTTTTTCTGAGAAATCTGATATTTCTTTAATTGTGAATATAAATAAAAATCCACAGTAACACTGAACTTTAAGTTCTGTGGCATTTGGATCAGCATAAATCATGTTATGTTCTTTTGTGTGATACATGCTTATTTATCTTATCATTTCATTTAGATTAGCAGCTGTTATCAAATCACAGTTATTTTGTATGCTTTCAGTTTTAGAATCAATGTCTTGTCTGCTTTGGGTAGTTTTATTCTTACTTGTTATGTAAAATGTATCTAACAAATCTTTACAGACTTACTTTCTTTAAAAGAAGTCAGCCTTTCTGGTAAAAGCAAGCTATGTATGCTTTAACAGCAATGGCTGCACTATATCACTGGGAACAGGTAATTACAATTCTTCTAGAACACAAATCACAACAGCCTAGCATGTTACAAATATGACCCTGTCTGAAGTCATGCCAGGGTTAATGTGATTATTTAGTATAAATAGTTATAGTTTCAAACAATTTTTTATTAAAAGATAAATGTTATTTTTCCTCCTAAGCAGTAGCTTCAGTAATAAGCAAAGAAAGAAAGAAACAGGAAAGTTGGAACATGAGATGTCTCTGGCTTGTTCTAGAGGGCTGGACTCCAGAGCAGGAGGAGCGATTGATTCCTAGTGATCAATCGATTACCAGTGAGCACAGCTGCAGAAGGTTGGAACTGTGGTTTGAGACAAAGAGAGAACCCTAAAAACTTGTGATTACTCTCAGTATGAAAAAAAATACAATGTAGAGAGAGAAAAATAAAGGAGCAAGGGAGGGAAGAAGAGAGTGTTATTGAGAGAGAGAAGGAAGGTAGGGAGACAGAGAGAAATAGAAGGTTAGAGGCAGTGCAAGGCAAAAGCATCACAGCAGCTGCAGAGAGAAGTTTGTGTGTGTGTGTGTGTGTGTGTGTGCAAGCATGTGTGTGTGCACACATGAGTGTGTGCATTTGTGCATGTGCATGTGTGTGTGCACATGAGTGTATGCATGTGTGTGAGTGTGCACACACACACTTGTGTGTGTGTGTGTGTATGTGTGTGTGTGTGTGTGTGAGTGAAGGACATAAAATAAAAAGCAAGATCAAGAAGAAATAAGAAATTGGAAGGAGGGGAAAGGGAAAGATAGAACTGTTAGAATACCGGGTATATACTCATGTGGATACGATGTTCTAAAGCCCATCACAATGTGCAATAGTTATATATGAGTAACAATAGAAAGTTTCCTAAAAACAAAACAAAATAAAACCCCCAAAGCAAAAAAAAAAAAAATCCTTTAAAACAAACAAACGTTTGTGATCCTCTGATCCAGGGAAATAAACTTATCTTAAAGTCACAGCTATCATTAGTATTATATTCCTAGCTGGTGCTCTTCAAGTGTTGCACACTTTTCTTTTATTGAAATGCCAGTGAAGATTCGAACCTTTGTAGTTATTTTACTTTATTATTTACTTTACATTATTTAGCTACGAGCCACGCTGTATTTTTCAATGTAAAGCAAGACTAGCTTCATTCATTTAAGTCAGTTTTCAAGATTTCTTTCCTTGTTGTTTTATCTACTAACTTAGGTTGAGAGACATTTTTAGGAATGGACTTCAAAATGCTTGCAACTTTTCTACTTGGGGAGCCGCTGACTCTATGATGAATTTTGTTTCTGTCACCTCTATCTCCTCTATCCTTGTCTCTTTTTATCTATAATAAAGTACTTGTATTTATTGTTTTCTAGAATCATACCTATTTGTAAGTATAGAACCTTAGTATTGGTAGAAATGCACAAGAAGTGGTTAACTCATTCATTATTGGTATTTGAAATTATACTTTATTCAGAGATCAGCACATGAACATGGAGGCCACTGAAGGATTTATGTCCACTCCTCCAATGTTACTGAGCTGGAGACTAATTTTCCAACACATGTGTCTTTGGGGGACACATCATATCATTTACAAAGTGTAGCAATTAACTAAATTTGGTTTATAAGATAGTATTTGGATTTAACTTTTAAAATGAGATGCCTGGCACATTATATATAAAATAATCTGCAAAGGTCAGAAAAAAATTCTTAATATTTGGGTTAAACTTTTAATAAATCCTTTGGAGTTTAAAAATCTCCCATTTTTTCACATTTAGAATTCATTGTCCCCCTTTTATCAAATGAAGGTGAGAGAATGATTAGTTAAATTGAAGTATTGAAGTCATACTTTAATTCTGAAGAAAATTCTAAAAATGCAATAGACATAAATAATTTATCAAGAAAGGGCTGTTTATTTCCTATTCATAGTGTTCATGATCTCCTTAGCAACAGAATTATGCCAACTATGTTGCTGAAGTATTCCTTTACTTTGGGGGATTTGTTCAACGTTTTAACACCAGACACAAGGGAAGTTTTGTCATTTTACATATTGAAGCAGTTCTTTTATAGTTTGTTGTAATTTTATTTAAGGCATGCATCTGTTTAGATTAATGCAATCCATTGCTATATATTAGAACATTCACACAACATGTATTGAGAAAATCCCGCTTCCTGTATGCCATATAATCTCCAAATTTCTAGCAGTGGTTACTCTGGATTCAGGTTGATTCCTTTTAGACTTCAATATGCATGCAGTAGTTGCCTTTCTGTGTCTGTCTTATTTCACTTAACACAATGTCTGCCTACTCAGTCGTATTTGCAGAGAATGAAAGAACATAGTTATTCCTTACGGCAGAATATTTTCCGACTGTGTATACGCAGTCGATGTAAACATGTTTTTGTTTTGATTCCATGTGTGGGATGTGAAACAGACTTGTGTGAAGGTGTGCGGTGTTTGTCCATTGGAAACAGACTTTTGAGAGAACATGTGATGTTTGTCTACACACACACACACACACACACACACACACACACACACACACACACACACACACAC
>OU015749.1:41795587-41820527 GCA_907169655.1 Acomys percivali | reverse complement strand
TATATATATATATATATATATATATATATATATATATATATATATATGGTCTAAATAGGGAGGGGACTAGGGAAACAGGATAATGAAAGGAATATGGCGATGCACTACTAGTGGCACTTTGAAAAAGCAATATGGAAACCTACTGCTGTAGAAGGTTTCTAAAATAGAGATATGTGGAAGATATCAAAATGGAGTCACTAAATAATAGGTGAGCAGTGCTCCAATTAGCCACCTTATGCTACTGATTATAGCCCTCAGAGATAGGAATGGCTTACATCCTGTTGAGATTGGCTAAAAAGATCCATAGTCCCCTGCAAACACCATAGCCTATTTGCCGATCTATTGGTTACTCTCAATACCTTGGTGATAAGTACTTGTTTCTGAAGATATGACTTATACATAGGAATTTTAATCCAGAAGCATGGCTGCTCTGATCATACCCATAGAACTATGTCTGTGTGATCCAGCTAGAATGCAGACACACTCTCGGTACACCTTTAATAGCAAACAATGAAAGTAAAGTTAGTTAGTAGAAGGAAGCACCCATATTTGAAAGTGATGTCTAATTGAAAGGCAGAAAAAGTGACAAATAAGAAAAAGATCTGACAGAGGAGGTTATGCTCATCTCTCACGAGAAGAGAAAGAAAAGAGAGAACTTGGGAGCAGCACAGAGAGATAAGGAGGCAGCTTTACCAGAAGAGTTTCACAGAGACAGTTTTCAGAGAGAACAAGCTATACACAGGTTAAGACAGAATGAGAGGGAGCCAGAAGATTAGAGCAAATTTCCAGAATTAGTTTGACGCCAATCAGAACAGTTCAGTCAGACACTGAGAGAAGCCAGTTTGAATCAGTCAGCTTGGAGAGGAGTTTGAGGCAGATCAGCTGAGTTTACCCAGCCATCCAGGTTCAGAAAGAGCTATAAAATGTGAGCTTATTCAGCAATAAGTTCTAGAGTCTGAAAACATTCTGGACCTAGATTAAACAGAGTCTAGAAGCTTCTAGGACTAGACCTAGATTAGCAGACAAAGGCCACAAGCCTCCAAGACAACTATAACAGGCAAATAAAAATTATTTTTGTTGACTTATTTATGCCATTGACCATTCAGAAATCAAGCTGGTGCCCAAGGAGAGTCTTCACTGCTACTGACTCTCAGTCTTGGTGTCATTTCACACTACCAGAGGAGAAAAGTAATCGTCAATATCACCTAACTACAAACCTTGTAGCCTACAATAACATCCTTCCTGCTAGATACTCTGGTACAACCGTGGAAGAGATATAACAGGAGTAACCAGCTACATTTTGATTGGATTTAAGATCCATTCCATGCAATGGACCTCATAGGTGACACTGCTAAAGTGGCCAAGTACCTGAGCCTCGACAAGCCTAGAGGAGAACCTTGCTATCATTCCACTAGAGGAATGAAGTAATAAATTGACTCTAATGATACTCACTGGTCAGCATCACCCACTCATCATCAGAGAGCCTTCTTCTTGCAGCATATGGTAATTAACATAGTGATTCACAACAGCAAAACTTTCAAAGAGTTGGACACTTGGAAGCACTTATCCCTAAATGGGATGTCTTCATCTAAGCCATTCCCATCATGAGTCAGTGATGTATGATGCAGAAGAGGAAGCAGAAGATTGCAAGAGCCATAGGTGATGGATGACTCCAAGGAAACAGCATCCTCCAGCCATGGGTATGAATGCACAGAGATTGTGATGGCACGTAGAAACCTTGTGCATGTTTAAACCAGTTAGAGAAGGCGAAGAAGACACAAAGAGTATTTTTTAATTGATATTTGCTGGAAAAAGGAAAACCACCCTTCTCGACTAATGTGTCACTTGATATATTGGCCACATTTATGACAAGCCTATGCCTAGGAGTATGTAGACATTACAAAGCAGATACCATGACTTTTGTGCTTGCTTTTATTGTGACTGTTTTGTTTTACTCTGGCATTTTATAAATGTTATTTCATTTTTAATTTGTTTTGTTTTGTTTTTTGTTTTTTGTTTTTTTTTTAGAGAGAGAGAGAGAAAGGGAGAGAGGTAGGGAGATAGAAGGCATCTGGGTAGAGTTGGAAGAGGGTAAAAAGTTGAATTAAGAAAATGGTTGAATTATGTAAGCATAGGTTAGTCGGGTTTCTAGAAGGAGACTGTAAAATAGTGGTGCTAAGAATAATTCAGACAATGTAGATTAAAGCATCTTCAGAGGGAAGCAAAGACTTTAACAGCAACTAAGCTATAGAGCATTCACGTGATATTTTGTCAAAGAATCTGTTTGCCTTCTGCCTATGTTCTGGGAACTTACATGGGGTTGAACTTAAAAGTAATAGACTAAAATAAATAGATAAATAAATAATAAAAATAACCAAATGATAATACATAGAATTTTAAAAATCAAAATTATTTTTTAAAAAAGTATATTACATTTGGAGAGGAAGTTCTTGTTTGTGTGTCGGTTAAAACTTGTGTGGGTCGAACTCTGGTGCCTCATATTTGACCATGTCCCCTGGAGGGGGAGGCCTGGTGGCACTCAGAGGAAGGATAGCAGGCTACCAAGAAGAGACTTGATAACCGATGAGCATATACAAGGGGAGGAAATCAACAGTTATAGAGGAGGGGAATAAGGGGAAAATGGGAGGGAGGGAAGAATGGGAGGATACAAGGGATGGGATAACCATTGAGATGTAACAAGAATAAATTAATAAAAAATTTTAAAAAAGACCTGTGTAGGAGGTAGTTCGAAACAGTATATATGTGTGACCTTCTCAACAATAAATAAAACAAGTTAACATTATATAAACTCATGTTTAGCACTGTGTTTTGCCTAAGTAAGTAAATAAATAGCACATAAATGAGGGTTTCAGCAGAGGCAGCACTGTTGTAACAGTGATCTGGAGTCATCAGAATAGATGTGCATTTTAATGGCTATAGCTTGTATCTGGGAACTACTTCCTTTAAAAGTTACTTTTTATGATTCTGAAATGTATGTATATATAATATCCTGAAAATTCCATCAGAAGCTCACTTCCCATATGTGACAAATAAATTAGATATTTTTTTATTTCTCCTCTTTTCTCACCATGTACTTAATTTAGCACATAGGAAAAAAATCACATTTGAATCTGAATACCAGAGTTGGAAAACTTAATAGAGTTGCAGTGGAAGATTTAGTAAGACATTTCATCTGACAGTCTGAAGGGAAATAAATGGCACTTGCAAGCCAAGGATAGGATTAATGGCACTCAGGCATACTCAGTTCGGAGCGCCAACATCTATGCCAATTATAGCACTGTCATCACTTTTGAGACAACCAAATGTCTGCATGAGTAAGCAGATGATGATGGCACAGCCCAGATTTCACACTCAGAGAAGAATTAATTCTCACATCTCTAATATACTTACATGGAAATTATTTTCCCTAATTTCTTAATAACTGAACTATTTTTGAAGCTTCCTTTCCCACTCAAACACAACAACGTACGTTCTCAAGAAAATCTCATGAAAGAATACATTTAGATTTGCACCAGAGGAAAAGATGAATGTGTATTGTTTTGTTTTGTGGATTTATAAATACAACATAGAAATGCATTATACTTTTATAGCTTTTATATGTATGCATTTCCTCCTCCTGGAGTTTAAACTATGTAGATCAATTTAAACTAAGTCAAGTTGAAGAAACTTGCACTTCAGTGTTGTTCCCAGAGATAGATTTTATAAAAGAAAAGTTAAGTGTATTTCTGAAAATGCCTTATAGACCAGCAAGGGATGTGGTTGGTCTTCTCCTTGGTAAGGACAGAATCAAAGACACCTGTAGGTGAGGACACTGTTGCATGGAAATGTCAACAGTAGCTTACTCTCTACATTTATCTATATCGCTACATTTAGGGAAGAGTTTCTGAACATATAATCTCATGATGTCAAGCTTTTGACAAAAGAATGAAGAAAGAGGTGATAGAAATTTAACTAAATAACTGCCCTCAAGAAATTACGGGTTATATTCTAGGACAAGGCAACTGCAAAAAGTTAATTACAACACAACATTGTTAAGTTGCATTTCATTATTCCTTCATTTATTTATCTATTATTCCATCCAATAATTTATTTGGGTACTATTATGAATGTTACTGTGTTTCAGAGACTTGCAATAGTTTGGGGAGGCACAAAGCTTAACAAGTCACATTTCCTTAATCAAAGAAAATGGCTCAAGAGATAAATAATTTAAATGAACTTAATTAAGAAGGTGAACAGATGTGATTTGAGTTATTATAAACAAATATTTATCCTTCTTCAAATAAAAGGATTATTCACTCCTTGTTACTGCTATAATAAATAAAGATTGACATGTTTAAATTTGTATGGGGGATTCCAAGATGGCGTTGACCAGTAGGCACCATAGCTGATCTACTCCAAGGAGACCAGGGACGTGAATGGAGCCACAGACTGCTGGATTTTGAGAACTGTAGGTGAGTGGGGCCCCAAACACCGCAGACCACCAGGGGATCTAACCCCAGGACAAGCAACAGCCCGGAGGTGCTAAACATACTCCCCAAACCCTGAAATGGAATCCACAACCAAGCTGCAGCGGACACATAAAACCCAAACTCGCCATTTGGGGAGGGCATTCTCCAGAGCCCCCAGCCTGAGGAGTCTCAGTGAATAGGGTGAAACCACCATTGAACCTCTCCATCCACACCACGCCGAACTGCGGAGGTCACCTGCCTAGCTCAGGTGGAAACACAGGTGGTGGGTCTCACCAAAACAACTAGAACTGGCATGTAGCTCGCGGACCGCGTCCGTGTCCTGGGCCGAAGCTGAAGCCAGACACAAAAAATTGGCCCTGCAAACAGGGGCAGTTAAAAACCAGCGTGGTCTGCTCCCACAGCCCAGTGGGACTGCCCACATTATCAAGAGCCCTGGGTCTTGCTCGCAGGGTCTATCTGCTGACCTAAAATGATCTGGGAGCATTCTGGCTTTCACTGGGGGAAAGAGAAGATACAGGGGATTCCCGCCAGTGGCCTGAATTGCCATTGTTGCCAGCTACCCGCCCGGGCTGCGGGCACTGACCTGGCACTCCCCAAACAACAGAACCTAGCTGGGTCCATTCTTGTGGGCCCGTGACAGGACCTCCCACAATATAGGGAGCTGTGGGTTGACTTGCAGGGTCTATCTGCTGACCTAAAGTGACCTGGGAGTGTCCTGGCATACAGGGGCGTGGAAACTGCTGCCTCCTTGGATACTGCCAGTGGCCTGAAACCATACTGTCTCAGGCCTACCAGGCACTGATCCTATAATCTCCAACAGGCAGATCCTAGCTGGGTCAGCTCCTGCAGACCCAGCAAGAACTCCCAAATTCATGGGAGAGGCTGGACGCTCCTAAAGAGTATAGAGGCAGAGCTAAAAGACAGCTACAACCCAGAAGATCTGATACACCTGGGGTGTTGGCTACAAAGCAACAGGAAAGACAGGCAGCTGGGATGAACCTACACAACCAGAGAGCTTGTGTGCTGACCTTACTCTAGATCCCAAAACTGCTGATCTGAATTACAGCATTAAGGTGAAAAGGCCCAAACAGAAACCTACTTGCATGACTCAGTCTGGTGCCTAAGGTGTTGAAAAAAATCTCCAGGAGTAGAATCTGAATCACCTGCCTGGCCCAGGGAAATATTCCCTGATCCCCACAGGTAAGGGCACCCTACCTATAATCAGACATCAACTATCCACTCCCAAACAGGGAAGGTCACTACAAACCACCTCCCAACATCAGAGTCACCAAAATGACAAGGGGACAACGAAAGAACACTAACAAAAACCAAAACAGGATGACATCACCAGATCCCAGCAACCAATGAAAACAACCTGGAGAACCCAAAAACAATTGATATACAAGAAAATGACGTCAAGTCCTTAGTAAGTAAGTTGATAATGGAAGAAACAAATAAAATCTGTAAACAAATGCAGGAGGAGGCAAACAAGAGGGCTGAAGACTTAAAAGAGTCATATAAAGAGGCATTTGAAGAATTTCAGAAAAATACAAATATCCAGATGAAGGAAATCATTAAATCAGTTCAAGACCTGAAGATAAAAATGGAAGCTATCATAAAAGACCACAAGGAAGAAAAACGTGATTGAGAAGCATCAGAAAAGAAAGCAAGCATCTCACAGGTGGCCTTATCTAACCGATTGCAAGAAATGGAGGAACGAATATCAGGACTTGAAGACACAATTGATGAACTGGAAACATCCATCCAGGAAAATACTAAATCTGAAAATTCCCTGACACAGCGCATCCGTGAAATAAAAGACAACATGAAAAGACGAAACGTGAGAATAATAAGGATAGAGGAAAGAGAAGGCAACCGATTCCACAGCCCAGAGAATATCTTTAATCGAATAATAGAAGAAAGTTTCCCCAATTTGAAAAAGGAGATGCATACGAGCATTCAAGAGGCCTACAGAACACCAAATAGAATAGACCTGAAAAGAAAATCTTCCCGCCACATAATAATAACAACACAAAATATACAGAACAAAGAAAAAATATTAAAAGCGGCAAGAGAAAAAGGCCGAGTAACATATGAAGGCAAACCTATCAGAATTACTCCTGACTTCTCAGAAGAGACCATGAAAGCCAGAAGGGCCTGGACAGAGGTTCTGCAAACCCTAAGAGAACACAGATACCAGGCAAGAATACTTTACCCAGCGAAATTATCCATAACCATTGATGGAGAAGACAAGATATTCCATGACAAAAACAAATTCAAACAGTACCTAGCCACAAATCCAGCTTTACAGAAGTTACTACAAGGAAAACTCCACCCCAAAGGGTCAAACTACAACCAAAACTACATAGGAAAAAGGTAACTATACCATCGCAAAATCACAACCTCGCAAAATCTCGACTGTTACAAATACCAAAAATGAAGGGACTTAGCAATCACTGGACATTAATATCTCTCAATGTCAATGGTCTCAATTCTCTAATAAAAAGACACAGACTAACTGACTGGATGCATAAACATGACCCAACATTCTTTTGCATTCAAGAAACACATCTCAATCACAAGGACAGACATTGCCTCAGAGGGAAACGTTGGGGAAAAATATTCCAAGCAAATGGTCACAAGAAATAAGCTGGGGTAGCCATTCTAATATCTAATAAAATAGACTTTCAACCAAAATTAATCAAAAGAGATGAGGATGAACACTTCGTACTCGTCAAAGGTAAAGTCAATCAAGAAAACATCACGATTTTGAACATCTATGCTCCTAATACAAGGGCTCCCACATTTGTAAAAGAGGTATTAACAAAGCTTGAACCACTCATTGATACCCACACATTAATAGTGGGAGATTTCAACACCCCACTTTCACTCAAGGATAGGTCCTTGAATCAAAAACTAAGCCGGAAAATAACTTCATTAACCATTGTCATGAATCATATGAATCTAACAGATATCTACAGAACTTTCCACCCAAATGCAAAGGATTATACCTTTTTCTCAGCACCCCATGGAACGTTCTCCAAAACTGATCACATAGTGGGTCACTAAGCAAACCTCAACAGATACAAGAAGATTAAAATAATACCTTGTATCTTATCAGATCACCATGGTCTAAGGCTGGACTTCAACAACAACAGAAATAACAAAAAGCATACTAACACGTGGAAACTAAACAACTTTCTCCTTAATGACACATGGGTCATGGAAGAAATAAGAGGAGAAATAAAAGACTTCCTGAAATTCAATGAAAATGATGGAACAACATACCCAAATTTGTGGGACACATTAAAAGCAGTGCTAAGAAGAAAATTCATAGCACTAAGTGCCTTTAAAAAGAAAATGGAACTCTACGTCTAGACTGTATGACTGAAAAATTTCAAATAAAGTAGCATGCCTTTTCTGAGAAAAAAAAATAAAATAAAATAAAAAGAAAATGGAAACATCCCACAAAAACAACTTAACAACACATCTGGAAGCTTTAGAAAAAAAAGTAGCAGAAACACCCAAGAGGAGTAGATGCCTAGAAATAATCAAACTCAAGGCTGAAATCAATAAATTAGAAACAAAGAGAACAATCCAATGAATCAACAAAACCAAGAACTGGTTCTTTGAGAAAATTAACAAGATAGAAAAACTGTTAGCCAATCTAACTGAAAGACAGAGAAACACTATCCAAATTAACAAAATAAGAAATGAAAAGGGAAACAACAACAGACACTGAAGAAATACAAAGAATCATAAGAACCTACTTTAAAGGCATTTATGCCACAATATTTGAAAATCGAAGGGAAATGGACAATTTTCTCGACTGATTCCATTTGCCAAAATTGAATCAAGACCAGATAAACAAATTAAATAGCTCTATTTCGCCTATAGAAATAGAAGCAACCATTGATAGTCTCCCAACCAAAAGAAGCCCAGGGCCAGATGGTTTCAGCGCAGAATTCTACCAGTCCTTCAAAGAGGAGCTAATGCCGATACTATTCAAGCTATTTCAAAAGATAGAAAGGATGGAATATTACTAAATTCATTCTATGAGGCCACAGTCACATTTATACCTAAACCCCACAAAGACACAACAAAAAAAGAGAATTTCAGACCAATTTCTCTTATGAACATAGATGCAAAAAAACTTAACAAAATACTCGCAAAGAGAATACAACAGCATATCAAAGACATCATTCATCATGACCAGGTAGGCTTCATTCCAGGCATGCAGGGATGGTTTAATATACGGAAATCCATCAGTGTAATCCACCATATAAACAAACTGAAAGAGAAAAACCACAGGATCATCTCTTTAGATGCAGAGAAAGCATTTGACAAAATCCAACACTCATTTATGTTTAAAGTTCTGGAGAGATCAGGAATACAAGGCACTTTTCTAAACATCGTAAAGGCTATATACAGCAAACCAATAGCCAACATTAAATTAAATGGAGAGATACTCAAGGAAATCCCTCTAAAATCGGGGACCAGACAAGGCTGCCCACTTTCCCCATATCTCTTCAATATAGTTCTTGAAGTTCTAGCCAGAGCAGTAAGACATCAAAAGGAGATCAAGGGTATCCAAATGGGAAAGGAAGAAGTCAAATTATCCCTATTTGCAGATGATATGATAGTGTATATAAGTGACCCCCAAAATTCCACCAGAGAACTCCTACAGCTGATAAACACCTTCAGCAAATTGGCAGGATACAAAATAAACTCAAAAAAGTCAGTAGCTTTCCTATATACAAATGACAAACAGGCAGAGGAAGAAATTAGGAAAATTACTCCCTTCACGATAGCCACACGCAATATAAAATATCTAGGAATAACCCTAACCAAGGAAGTGAAGGACTTATTTGAAAAAAACTTTAAATCTCTGAAGAAAGAGATTGAAAATGACATCAGAAGATGATGGGACCTACCTTGTTCATGGATCGGGAGAATTAACATAGTAAAAATTGCCATTTTACCAAAAGCAATTTACAGATTCAATGCAATCCCTATCAGAATACCTACAAAATATTTTGAAGAAATTGAAAGAACAATTCTCAACTTCATATGGAGAAAGAAAAAGCCCAGAATAGCAAAAACAATCCTACACAATAAAAGATCCTCTGGAGGAATCTCCATACCTGATCTCAAGCTATACTACAGAGCAACAGTAATTAAAACAGCATGGTACTGACACAGCAATAGACTAGTTGATCAATGGAATCGAACTGAAGACCCAGAGATGAATCCACACACATTTGGTCACTTGATTTTTGACAAAGAAGCCAAATTTATTCAATGGAAAAACGACAGCATCTTCAACAAATGATTCTGGTCTAACTGGATGTCTACATGTAGAAAAATGCAATTAGACCCCTATTTGTCACCATGCACAAAAATCAAGTCCAAGTGGATTAAAGACCTTAACCTAAAACCAGAGACATTAACCCCATTAGGGGAAAAAGTGGGGAAGAGTCTGGAACACATAGGTACAGGAGACAAATTCCTGAACAGAACACCAACAGCCCAGGCCTTAACGTCAACAATTAATAAATGGGACCTCATGAGGCTGAGAAGCTTCTGTAAGGCAGGTGACACTGTAAAGAGAACAAAGTAACAGCCTACAGACTGGGAAAAGATCTTCACCAACCCTTCATCTGACAAAGGTCTAATATCCAAAATATATAAAGAACTCAAGAAATTAAACACTACTAAACCAAATAACCCAATAGAGAAATGGGACTCAGAACTAAATAGAGAATTCTCAACAGAGGAATATCAAACGGTGGAGAAACACTTAAAGAAATGCTTGACCTCCTTAGTCATCAGAGAAATGCAAATCAAAATGACACTGAGATTCCATCTTATACCCATCAGAATGGCTAAGATCAATAACTCAACTGACACCACATGCTGGCGAGGATGTGGAGAGAGAGGAACACTCCTTCATTGCTGGTGGGAATGCAAACTAGTACAACCACTTTGGAAATCTATCTGGCACTTTCTCAGAAAAATGGGAATAGGGCTTCCTCAAGACCCAGCTATTCCACTCCTTGGAATATACCCAGAAGATGTACTACCACACAACAGGGACATATGCTCAACCATGTTCATAGCTGCCTTATTCATAATAGCCAGAACATGGAAACAGCCTACGTGTCACTCAGTAGAAGAATGGATAAAGAAATTGTAGTATATTTACACTATGGAATACTACTCAGCTATTAAAAACAAGGAATTCCCGAAATTTGTGGATAAATGGATTGAGCTAGAAATGATCATAATAAGTGAGTTTACCCAGAAGCAAAAAGAGTCAAATGGTATATACTCACTTATATCGAGACACTAGTCCAAGGGGTACGCCCCCATGAAAAACTTTCTCTACCAGGAAAGTGGGTCAGAGGGGAGGACATCCTATTGAGACTTTAAGTGTGAGAAGCCTGGGAGAATGAGGAATTAGAACGAACCAGAGGGTCCTGGAAAACTACAGGCGGGTCTGGTTCCTGGGGTCCTCCTCAAACTATGGTACCAGCCAAGGAAAATATAGGCAGTAAACTTCGAACCCCTACCCAGATTAGCTGATGGACAGGACATTCTCCACTGTTAAGTGGAGAAGGAGATCTGACTTTCACACAAACTCTGGTGCCCCATATCGGACCATGTCCCATGGATGGGGAGGCCTGGTGGCACTCAGAGGAAAGAATTTGTCACCAAGAAGAGACTTGATACTCTAGGAGCATATACAGGGGGAGGAGGTCCCCCTCAGTCACAGACATAGGGGAAGGGAGTAGGGGGGAAGTGGGAGGGAGGAAAGAAAGGGCAGATACAAGGGATGGGCTAACAATTGAGATGTAATATGAATAAATTAATAAAAAAATAAATTTGTATGACAGGTTCTGATAACAAATGAATCTCAGACACAATTTAAAATCTTGTTTTGTGTTTCTACCATGATAGTTAGCTTTTTCTGCTTAATAAGGAAAAGTAAGTTTGACTAGGACTGAGACCTCCAACCTCTCCACAATGGTTCCATAATGGAGCATAGGACATGGACTGTCTCAATAAGTAAAACTTCAGCCAATTGTATCAAAGAGTGCAACACATGATACCACGCATAACCGAGAGATTTTTAGTGACGCCAGAGTAAGACCGTGCTATTAAACATTATTCCTCACTTATGAAAATTACATATATAAAAGGTTGTGGTCATATGAATAGGAAAGGACCTCATCGATGTCCGAATGCTTGGCCTTTGGGAGTGGCACTGTTATGATGCGTGGCTTTATTGGAGGATGTATGTCACTTTGGGCTTTGAAGTTTCAGAATCTTAAGCCAGTTACTTCCTGCTGCCTACAGATCCAGATGTAGACTGCTCAGCACGATGTCTGCCTGCATGCCACCATGCTTCCTGCTATGACAATAATAAACTAAATCTCAGAACCATAAGCCAGCACCAATTGTTTTCTTTTATAAGAGTTGTCACGGTCATGGTGTCTCTTCACAGCAATTGAAACCCAACCTAGGACAACTATTAAGCAAAGGTGACAAGACCATTCCGGAAGTGCTAATGAAGGATGTTTTTGGAGATGTAAGGAAGGTCTGGGGAGATCCAAGTAAAAGGAACTATTGAGAGATTAAGACAAAAAAGATAAATAGGGTCACGGCTTGTTTGCTATTCTAAAATGTTGACACGCCTCAGGGCATCCAGGAAACTAACAGAAGAGTCTTTTTAAAAAGGGTTTGGTAATTTTGACATTTTTAGTACTTAATATCCTTTAAGGGCACAGTCACAATCACATATATACACAGAAAGAGGGAACGGAATGGGATGAAATTGTTCTGTGATTAAAGGTGGAACTTCATAGAGTTACTTGAAACCATTTTAAGATATAAACACAATCTGTGCAACATTCTTTCGTTGAACTGGAGATCAGTAAGGGTGCAGGGAGAACTTGGCAAGAGTACAAAAAGCTGGTGGTAGAGAATTAGAGAGGATGCTCAGGAAGTTGGAAGTAATTTAAAGTAAAGTTCCTATGAATCACAATAGGAAACAATGCTAAAAGTTATGTAGATGGCTGGGTCACTAAGAGTGTATATAGGGCTTACAAAGGCTTTTGTATCTTATTCATAGAAAATTTATGGGAAATAATTTAAGCAGGGTAGGAGCATGGCTTCACATATGTTCTGAAATGGTATTTTATTTGAAAATATAGTAGCAGCGAACAAGGGGGGGATTTTACTTATTTATAGGAATGGTATTAGCATAGATGCTGCAGGGAGCTACAATAGGCACCTGGGCAATCATATTGGCAATAAAGCTTGAGACAAATGATCGTACCTGAGGAATGCTCAGGAAGGTGCCTTGACACAGGCTGCTCATCATTTGACCAAGAAAGCGCACAATCAAAATTCACACACTGGCATTCTGTTGAGGAAGTGGCCACCTGCGCCCATGAGCTCAAGGCTCTTCCCCACTTTTTTCTTCTAACAGGTTGAGTGTGTCTGGTAACAAGGAAAACCCTAGGAAGAATGTTTGATCCTCCTTCAGAAGGGCAAGTAGAACAGGCACCCTAAACAATTTAAAGAGGCAGTATAACTAGAGCGACTATTGATTTAGCTCTTGCATTCTGTCATGTGTTACAGGGATGTCATAATGACGTAGATAATATGAGACAAAGCTTGCGGCCATTGGTTGATAATTTGTCTCTGGATAACAGATCTGAGCAACTGAAGAACTCATCACCTGTGAAGGGTTCTGAAGCCAATGCCACAGATGCTGAGTAAGGGCTGAATATTTAATAGTCACATGCCACTCTGAAATTCAAATGGTGGTTTCCTACATAAGTTGAAATGTAATTTCTCACTGGAAACTGTAAATTGAATATTAAGAGTTAGGGACTGAAGCCAGAATGATATGTGGTTTTTAAAATTAAACTCGAGCATCAATTATTCTTTATAGTAGAAAATATTCTGAAGAGTGCTTACTATGCAAAGAATCTGGTGTGTTTTCATGAACAATATTCAAGTTACATAGCTATTCTGGAATGTCATGATCCAATGGATGCTAGGACTATGAAATAATCCACATATTTAAATAATTTGAAAAATTATCACATGGTCCCATTATTCTGAGGCAAAAAAAAAAAAATCAGTCTGAGGTTGCACTTGTTGCCAAAATATTTATTAACTTTTCTTTAATAGTCATTAGCTATGGAAACTGCGGAAACTGCTTGGATATTTTCATATTGCCCAACTATATTTATATTTATTGTCATGTATTATTGATGACTTTTGAATTAAATATGTCAAACATAGAAGCCAGGGAATTTAAAATACATCCTCTGTTCTTTGCAAATATCTGAATATCCATTGTTCTTTTTGCTTTCTATACTTCTAGTAAATTATGATATCACTCTTTATGGCCATGACCTATTTATCTTAGCAAAAAGTATTAGTGAGATATACCTGCATACTATGAATGCTGTGATGGGTCCTTCTCAGTGTGTGCAGTGAATTTTTTTTTCAGTTTTATAAATAGCAAGAAGAATGTTTCCTCCTGGGTGAAATATATTTCATAGATTATTATCCATCCTTTCATCATTTAAACAGGATGCAGTTTGAAATCCCTGTTTACGATGCTGCTTTGGTGCATCAGTAGGTGGGTAACACATATTTGCTTCTCCCAAAGCAACACACTTATATTATTCACACCACCGCCTTTAATGAGCTGGCTCCAAGCCATCATCATCAATCCTGACATTTACACTCCTTTTATGCTGTGCCAGAGCCTCACAATGACATAATTGCTGCTTCTTGAATAAGTGATGATGCAAAGTACATTATCCATGAAAAACCTAATTTATAATCCACAGGGCCAGACTGACCATTGTCTAGAAGAAAAACGTTTAAAGTTTTCTTTTTCAAAATCAATACTACTTCAAAAATAGATGAAGTATATGCTTAATATCTCACAACTTGGTGTAGATTGCAGAGTAGATCGAGATGCCTCAACTGCAGCCATGACAGACATGCAGCTGTAATTTATTTCTTTAATATAGTAGCAGTTTGTCACGAATGTCATAAAAATATGGCCTTGACTTTATTATTGTTTGCACACTGCTCAGCATGAATGATTTATTTCAAGCAGAGAAAACAGAAATATTAAGTTATTTAACTTAACCATTATTGTATTTCTAGGAGCTGTATTGTCACTGGGCTATCTAAAGAGAATGAAAATATAAATTTCAGAAAAATAATGAGTTCTGTACTTAGCATATACATGTCTTAAATATGTCATCCATACCTAGTGGTCACTCTGCTCTGAGTCCCACATATGTGTTGTGACAGCTGGGTATAGAGAAGTGTTGTGAATGTTTATGATCTATATGTAATTTAAATGGAAATTCATTCTGTAGCATTCTACAGGAATCTCTTTTGAGTTCCCAGAAACAATCAAGAGAAAAAATATGCACTGGGCTTAAGTTATATTATGAAGAAATCTTTCTCATTTTTGATACAAGAAGATTTCTAATTTCTAATAGGCATGGTTAAATTTATAGTGGTTTCCCAAAATTTTTCTAGAAATCTCAGCAGTCATCAAAGACATTGTAAGTTAACAAAAGCTATTATGAAACACTATACTTTAAATTTTTCTAAAAGTAGCTGATTTGGATTGTATGCTTAAACTTACTTTTCCGTGCTATAAATTAAGGAATTGTATAGTCTATGTAAATAACTGACTATTTAGTTTTGTCCAGTTACTGCCAATGATATTATTTTTAAGTGACTTATTTTCAGGTCAACTATTTAACAAATTATAGTAAAAAAAAACTTTATCATAAAGTGGATCAGATAGTTTTAGTAAAGTTACCCAATGATTTTATTAAAAGCTTCAGTGTGTCTTAGCATTTATAGATAGAAAGTAGGTAGATGTTTATTGGTTTTTACCTATAAAGGAAAAAAAACACAGGATATTTTAAGATGGACAATAGACTGCCTGACCAATTTTTGGATAGAACCTTAACTTAGAATGTTTACCAATATCATATCAAACAGTGTTGCAGAACATAATTTATACAATAGTGTGATTGAGAAGTCACATATTTGCATTATTTTTTATATTATGGTTTTTTAGATCTCCAATGTCCTTAAAAAGCCATGGGTTGAAATATTTGTTCATAGTCTCTGGCACTACTGTGAGAACAGTGCATTTTTAGGAACATAGCCCTAATGGAAGAAAATTAATTCATCATGGGCATTCACTTTTGATGACATTTGGACCTTTGCAATCCCCTTGTTTTCTGGCCACTATAAAGTACACTGCTTTGCTCCAGTGTATTCACCCATTGTAATGCTCTACCTTATGGCAGACCCCAAAGACTTGTAACAAATAAGAATGACTGATCCATATGAAACCATGAGTCAAAATAAACACACACCCCATTTTCACACAGAAATACCGTATGCACACATACATCACACACAGAAACAGATACACACACACACACAACCTTAAGAAATAATACCACTAATCTCACAGTGATGCTTAGTCTATAATGCTATTTACAGCAGTACACATCTCAACTGACCTCTGCTGAAGAGTATCTCACAGACATGCTCAGAATCTTGTGCCTAGGTGATCTTAGAGCCTGTCATCAGTTGATAATAATAGTAATCATTATCATGTATTTATTGAATTCACTGGGCTTATGCTAAGAAAATGATGTGACATTACAAAATGTTCATCCTTGGACACAAAAGTAGGATAAAAAGTTTGGATATTGTTATAGGTAAAAATAATAGAGAGCAGTAAATAGACTATGAACAATTATAAACAAAAACATAACCATCAATATGTCATATAGGCTTATTAAATATGAACATAGAAGATGACTAGAATATGAATGGAGAAAAGAACATTTTACTCAATTTTATGAGTATGTTTATCAACCGGTGGCTGGAATAAGAAAATGGGTTACATATAAACAATGAAATTTTAATCAATTACAAATATGTAATCATAAATTCCATAAGGAAATGAAAGGATCTTGAAGTCATTATGGTTAGTGAAATGATCCAGATTGAGAAGGACAAATATTGTACATTTTGAATTATATAAGAAACCTATTCAGAAAAATGCATGCCTCCCAGCCTCCTATGGATATCAACTAAGCATGGCTTATCAAGTTGCAGAAAGACTAGGCACTTCCACTCATATTAAGCCTGGATAAGGCAACTCATAAGAAGACCCAGCAACCCAATTGTTACATACATGCATGATCCCATGCTGGTGGTTCAGTCTCTGTGAGCCCCTATGAGCCAAGAATATTTGATTCTGTGGGTATTCTTGTGATGCCCTTGACCAAGAAAGGCACAATTCAATTAATAGTTTATTGTTTTTTAATAAATATCTTTAGGTATTCTTTCCATTAGTTGTAATGCAATAATCTTTATTGTATTATCCTTGTGGTTCTAGAATGTAATATGCATTATAAAAATGAATGTACAAATAAGCATATATATCTTTATTGCTTTATTAATTGAACAGAAAGAGTGATACCACATTTTTTTATCTTGCTATGCAGGATTGTTTAATGATAGGCAAAGCTACTAGCGATAAAGGATTCTTTGCATACACAGGTGGATTAAATCAGGATGTGAAGAGAAAGAATATGAAATAGGGTATTTCTAGTAGTCTAGTAAAGCGACAGACTTTGCCAAGAGTCCAGTAGTAACTATCAAATAACTCAGAAGTCAATGCTTATGTAATAGTCCCTGGAACTGGACATTATAGTATGATGGAAGCAAGTCTGCAAATACAAGCATGTGTTGGGTGGCTGGAATTCAGTATGAGAGCAAGTGTGGCGGTTTGAGTAAGTACATCTCCAATAGGCTTTGAGGTTCAAAAAGCCCATGCAGTAAGGGGATCAAAGCAGATGCTGAGACTCACAGCCAAACTTTGGAGCAGAGCATAGGAAGTCTTATGGAAGAATTGGGGAATAGAAGTAGCTGAAGGGACAGGAGCTCCACAAGCAGAGCAACAGAGCCAATCAAATCTATGCTCAGGGAGGCCTGCAGATTCCCCTGCTTCCTCACTAATTCCCCACGCCAGGACTGCGTATGGAGAGGACTTAGACCCCCTGCTCAGACGTAGTTGATAGGCAGCACAGTCTCCTTGTGGATCCCATAATATGGGGAGTAGGGGCTGTCTCCGACGTGGACTCTCATGCCCACTTGTTGATCACTTCCACCTGGCAGGGTGGCCTTGCTAGGTCACAGAGGAAGGGGATGCAGGCAGTCCAGATGAAGCATTATAGGCTGGGGTCAGATGGTAGGGACGAGGGTTCCCACTTTCTGAGGACTAGAGAAGGGCGGAGAGGGAAAGGGAGGGAGGGTAGGACAGGGAGGAGACGAGGAAGGGGCTACAATTAGGATGTAAACCGAATAAATTAAAGATAGATAAGTTTAATAATTAAAAGCCTGCTCCAGGCCCAGTGTTGCTCTCTTTGTCTGCTGACTGGAAATCAGGGTGTAAAGCTCTCCACTACTGCTCCAGCACCCCAGCAGTCGGCTTCCTCCAGTGATGACCATGGACGATCCCTCTAAAGCTGTAAGGAAGCTCCACTTAAGTGTTTCTTTTTATAAGACTTGCCTTAGTCGTGGTGTCTTTTCAGAGCAATACGACAGTAACAAAGACAATAAGGAGCGTTGAGAAGGAATGTGTTCATCTTAGCTTTCGTGTGCTAGAATGAATGACATAAATTTCAAATGAGAGAAGCAACCAAGAAACTCATCTAGCTATGATGCCTGTGAACCACAACAGTGCCCAGCATGGCACACATATATTGACAGTAACCAACAGCTCTCTAATTGGATTTAAGACCTGATCCACAAGGAGGAAATTATGGTTCGCAATGGAAATCACTAGAAACCAAGGCAACTACCCAGATCGAATGGATTCACTGATTTTGGAGAAGACGTTACAGGCATTATTTCACTAACCTTGCATAATCTCTAATTATTTTTATATAATTTGCTTGCACTCATAGATAATGTATTCTTCCCTCCTCACCAAGAAAATAGAGAGAAGCCATTACAGAAAAGCAGAACCATTCAATACAGAAAGTTGAAGAGCCCCCTAGTCCCAACTGAAATATGTACAAAACAATTCTTGTGACTAGAGCTCAGATATCATTGCAGACGTCAGGCAGAAAGATTGCAAAAAGCTAGAATAGCAGGGATTTTGCTGTGAGACTGTGTCCCCTAGAACGTCAGAAGCTACACTCTTAAAGCATCACCAACATGGCTGTCTAAATATGAACTTAATAATGAAAACAGCAATAGATATGCCAAAGTGGGTGGAGAAAGCCCTTGAGGCTTAAATTCTACAGAAAGAAGCACAGGGAACTAAGGAATGCTGAGTTGGAGAAATAGTCTGACTGAGGGACAATCACACTGATTATTCAATATCAAATTGTCAGCCCTTAAAATGTATATAAAAGTAATATAGATACTGATTAGGTTGTGTTTATGAACATATATTAGAAATATACAATATGTGATTGCATATATAATATGTACACACACACACACACATGTCTGGTAGATACACATGACTGTCTTCTTCTGTAAATAATTTTATGCTTTGTATTCTAGAACCATACCACTGCGAGAAATTAGATGCTATTGCTTTGGAAAATATGGTCCATTTAACTTTTCCCTCCATACGTCTGCACACAGGGTCCATACCTCCCATATGCAGGATAATTATGAAGGTGCTGGGCCACCATAAATGAAAAGAAATTAAACTATCACAAATGACCTGGCATTCCAATTAGTTATTTTTCTATACATGCTTACACTGTGACACATTCTATTAAAACAAATTGGAAAATGTGAACAATTTCCTCAGTAAATTAGTCTACAATAAATCAACATAGTTGGTAGAGATCCAGATTAAATATGTTTTTGGATTCTTTTTCATTTTCCAATGCTTATTTTATTAAAGTCTAAGTGGTTTTATTCATATAACTCAAAAAGCTATAGTTTTAGATAAGGGAATGACATAAATTTCCCTTTCATTTTTTTCACTTATAAAGATAGCAACAAATAGCAGATGTATTGCATTGAGTGCAGCAGCAGTGCAGTGACCTGTGGTAAGATGACAGTATCACTCAAATACCTCTGAGTGCATGTGGGCAGAACTGTCTCAATAGCCAGGCAAAGGATGAATGAAGCTGATTCTCATTATTTAAAAAAATCTCATATATGTTTAACAGGAATTTTCTCAAAAGCTTTCTAATTATTTAGATCATTATTGGATTAGTGACATATCAATAATAACATATATCTACCTTTCATCCTGTGAATTTGCACATATGTCCACACCAACATATGTTATGGTATGAGTGTGTTCAGCAGAGAAGGAACATACTTTGCCTTATTAGTTAACAGCTCAGGTCTAGTTCCTACTGCAAACTGTAAAATATCCTTTTGTTTAGAATAATAAGAACATTGCACTTTGTGATGGCATTCAAATAAATTAAACATTTATATGCATATACTTACAGGGCGTATAATCATGATAATATGATAACTTATTTGAGTTTATATATCTTTAAATTTTTATTATTGAGATTATAATTATGTAATGCTCTTCTTTTTCCTCCCTCTGAACACTCCTGTAAAACTCATCTTGCTTTGCTTTAAATTCATGGTCTTTTCTTTCATTAATTGTTATATATAATTACATGTTTATACATATATAGTCCAAAGTATGGCCTGACCAGTGTGCATAATGATGTCTGTATGTATGTTTTCAGAACTTATTATTTTTAAATCACAAGTATTATCAGTATGCCCGGCTAGCAATAAATTAAGACACATGCTTTTGTTATATTTTAAAATAGCCTTAGTTAACATGGGGCAGGGCAAACAATCCTCTAAACTACTTCCCATAGTGCATACTGGCCCCAATCCTATGCCATCTGTTTCTACCAATTTCTATCAAGCTACCTCCCATCAATAATCCCAAATACTTGCTAATGTTCTTTATCTGGGCCGGATTCTCCATCCACCCTGGCCATCTGCTTCTTCTCCTGCTATCCCATGGTGGCCGTCCTTTCCTCTCCTAGGGACCCTCTTCACTTCCTCCTCTTCTTCTTCCCAGGATTCCTCTTTCTCTCCCTGGAACCTTAGCCACATCTCTATCTCCTCTGACCTGCCCAGGGGGGATGGCTTTTTATTAATCAAAAGTGGGTCACAGAGACAGCAAGCAGTAATTAGCAACAAAATACATCAGACCCTCCCCCAACAAGGAGTGACTGTTTGGTATTGGATTCCCAATTGGTGAGCTTTTTTCTTGAGAAAGACATAGATTTCTTTAGATCCCTGTAGTTCTTTGCATATGTTTGAAGCCTCATGGGCTTTTTCATTAGTTTATACTTTTTAGAAAAGATTAAATAGGTGTCTCTTTCTTTAGGTTGGGGAAATTTTCTTCTATGATTTTGTTGAGAATAGTTCCTGGGCCTTGGAGTCTGATACCTTCTCTTTCTTCAATGCCTATTATCCCAGATTACTTCTTTTCATGGTGTCCTTGATTTCTTGGATGTTTTGTGTCAGGAGTTTTCCAGATTTGGCATTTTCTTTAATGGTTGCTTCAAGATCTGTGATTGTATCTTCTAGATCTGAGAGCCTTCCATCTCTTGGATTGAGCTAGAAATGAGCATAATGAGTGAGTTAACCCAGAAGCAGAAAGACTCAAATGGTATATACTCACTTATATCTGCATACTAGCCCAATGGGCATGTCCCATGAAAGCCTTCCCTTACCAGGAAACCGGGACCGAGGGGAGGACATCCTACTGGGACTCTAGATGAGAGAAGCATGGGAGAATAGCAAGGTAGAAGGATCCAGAGGGTCCTAGAAACCTACAAGTAGAACATTATGATAGGCAGATTTGGGCCCTGGGGTCCCGCTCAAAGTAAGGCACCATCCAAGGAGAATACAGGCGGTTAACTTTAAACCCTTTCCCAGATCTAGCCAATGGTCAGAACAGTCTCCACAGTTGAGTGGAGAGAGGGATTTGACTTTCACACAAACTCTGGTGCCTCACATTTGACTATGTCCCCTGGATGGGGAGACCTGGTGGCACTCAGAGGAAGGACAGCAGGTCACCAAGAAGAGACTTGATACCCTATGAGCATATACAGGGGGAGGAAATCCCCCTCAGGAACAGTCACAGGGGAGGGAAATAAGGGGTATAAGTCACCTAGGTAGAAGGAAATTTAATTTAGAAAATGTTTTATTAGGTTCACCCATAGGCAAGTCAGTCCAACATTTTTTTAATGCATGATCATAATATGGCTGTGATGGCTACTTTTGGATTTCAACTTTACTGCATCTGGAAATATGTATAAATCAAGTGGCTAGGTATACCTGAGTGGTGATTTGCATAAGAATGGTCCCATAGACTCATGTATTTGAATGTTTGGTCATCACAGTGTAGCACTACTTGGAAGGAATTAGGAAGTGTGGGCTTGTTTGAGGAAGTGTGTTGCTGGGGGCGGGCTTTGAGGTTTCAAATCTCAAGCAAGTCCCAGTGTCCCTCTCTTCCTGCAGCTGTGAATTTGGATGTAGAACCCTTAAGTACTTTTCCAATACTATATCTTCCTGGTGCTGTAATGCTTCTTCCCATGGTGAACATGGATGAAACATATGAAACTGTAAGAAAGCCATATTTAAATGCTTTTTTTTTCCAGTAAGACTTGATGTAGTCATGATGTTTTTTCTGAATAATAGATCACTGTCCTAGACAATCTATGAGAATAAAAAAAAAAGGATTATTTGAACTGGGAAAACTCATATTTAATCTGGATATTTTAACATGGGAAGATTCATTTTATATTTGGGCCAGACCTTCTGGTGGCAGCCTAAATAAAAAATATGGAAGAAGGAAGTTCTTGGTCTTTGCTTGTTTGCTTTCACTGTCCTGGCGTAATTCATGTCTTCACTGTCATTAGAACCTACTTCTTTGGGATTCTAGTATATACTGAAAAGCATTTTAGACATGCATCCTTGTAGACTGAACAACTACTAGATTCTTGGCATTTCCACTGGTAGACAGCCATTGTCATTGTTGAACTAGCTGGACCACAAAGGTAAGCTACTCTAATAAGCCCTGTGTATGTGTTTTTGAGAGAGAGAGAGAGAGAGAGAGAGAGAGAGAGAGAGAGAGAGAGAGAGAGAGAGAGGGAGAGAGGGAGAGAGAGAGAGAAACAGAGAGAGAGAGAGACAGAAACAGAGATGGAGAGAAGGGGGAGAGAAAAAAGGAGAGAGTTTATAAGTTCTGTTCCTCTAAAGAATTTTGACTAGAAAACAGAGTGCCCAACATACTGCATGTGATGTCACCCTAGGCAAGTGGTATTGAGTTATATAAAAAAGAAGGAAGGGCAAGCTCTAGGGAAATAACTCAGTTAAAAGCATTCATCTGGGGTCTCTGCTTCAATTTTTTTTTTTTTACTGAAAATGATTTATTATAGTAAATGCTGTTTACTCATGACCTTAAAAATTCTCATTTAAAATAGAAAACATTTTGTTTTTTGTTTTTTTTTCTGTTTTTTTTTTTTTTGCCTGAAAAATATTTGACAATGAGCTATTTAAAGCTTGCCTCTCTTTAAGACACCGAGTAAGAAAGACGTCTTGCTTCAGTTATAGGCTTACTTCTAAGAAAGTGAAATTTATATATCTACCTTTAAATAATAAGAAAATATTTACTAATTTTAAAACCTGTAATTAAAATTCTGTGACTACTTTCAATTCCTATTTGACTCTGTCAACTACACACACTTAAGGAATATTTAATTTAAAAAACAAATGGGAATGTGTTGAAAGCATACTTTTACAAAGTTGTATTTCAAAGGAACATTGAAAAAAATTTCAAATGCATAGTTGCCTGTTAGGTGTGTATTAGTGAGGAGCAAGTTTCTAAATTTTAAGCATACACGATGTTAATTATCACAGTCTGTAATGTTTTAATAACAATACCCTAATAGGATAACCCAACAGTAGTGATGGCACTTCTAAGCCTCTCAGAAAGCATGGAACAAATTAGGCAGTCACCTGAGGTTGGAACTGCTGTTCTGGGAATCCTCCTAGAGTCAAAAACAACTAGATTGTATCAACTTGTAACATTTTTTTTCTGCTCTATGAGTCCGCATTTCACTCTTAGAGTATGGGGGTCCTGAAGTTCTCTTTTTGAAAAGTCAAAAGGTTCTGTATATTTGGTATCTTTTGTAATCACCCTTATTATGGATCTGTGACTAGAAAGAAGAAAACAGTCCTTTCTAATATTTTTTTTTCATATAACATTCTGCTTCAATTCTTACCTCCAATTTCCTGCCTTTATTTCCTGACCTGTACCCAAATAGCTAGGTACATCCATGTGGTGGTTTGTGTAAAAATAGTACCGATAGGCTCATATATTTGAATGTTTCATCTTCACATACTCTTATATTCTTCTATCTATGTATCTTTGTATCTGTCTATGTATCTATCACCTATCTATCTATCTATCTATCTATCTATCTATCAATCAATCATCTATCTAAGTTTTTTGATATCTCAGCCTTGATTAAACATCGTCTATGATTGTTTGTACCATAAATAAGAGTTGAGGATTCATAATGGAGACTGCAGGACCTGAGAAAGTACTCCTGACTGCCCAGCTGTACTTCTGCATCTTGCCATCTTTTATTTATTTATTTATTTATTTATTTATTTATTTATTTATTTATGTATTTATTTATTTATTTTTCTTCTTCTTCTACTTTATAGTTTCAGGTCTTATGTTGAGGCCCTTGACTAACTTCAAGTTAAATTTGTTCAGGATGTGAGCTAAGTTTCTAATTCATGTTTCTAGCTGTAGATATTGACTTTTTCAAGCACCATTTTCTAGGGGTGTAGAGATGGCATCTGTGTAAGTTATCGGGGGGCTGCAGTTGTTTGGCCTTATTTTTGGGCACTCTATTCTGTTCCTCTGATAAACATTTCTATTTTTGTACCTGTACTGTGCTGTTTATATTTCTATGCCTTTTTATTGTAACTTGAAACCAAGATTGGTGTTACTTCCAGCAGAATTCTTTTTGTTCAGGATTGAATCAGCTATTGAGAATCTTCTATGCTTCCATATGAATTTTAAGATATTTTTTTTTCTGTATTGATGAAGAATGTCAGTAGATTTTCTGAAAGATTAATGTATCCTTATTTATGTGTGTGAATGTTTGTCTGCATGTGGATATGTGCACCACCTGCATGTACTGTGCATCCAGAGACCAGAAGAGAGCAGATGATCCTCTATAACTGAATTTACAGAATGTGTACGTCTACCATGTATGTTCAAGAAACTAAACCCAGGTACTATGTAACAACACTCATTGTTCTAAACTGCC
>OU015749.1:41737314-41795577 GCA_907169655.1 Acomys percivali | reverse complement strand
CACACACAAGTGCTTGCACATACACACATGCACACCATCACTGTGGTAACAGTGGTTCTATGCACAAACATAAACGCACCACTACCATAGGTCCAGAGATTCTATGAACAAATGATACAAAATCCTAACATGCTATAGATGATATGTGAAGAACATATAACCTATTAAAGAGCTTGAAACCTTGCTTCTCATGAAACTTCTTTATAGATTTAATGTAGTTGTTACCATGATTGATGGTTGGTATGCTTTCTTCTAGAGATACGTCCTGTCAGACACTAATTGAGGAATGTCTGTTGTATGCTCTACAGTTTCACTTTTAATTTAGAGTCTATAGATAGATAGACAGGCAGACAAATGGGTGGGTATAACACAATTAACACAAAATAATTACAACACAATTATTATTATGTAGTTCTATATAAACATTTATCACATGTTTTAATCAGTTATGTCACAGACATGCCATGGGATGTAAGCTAACATCATGTCCGTATATGCTATTGTTGTTCTAATGTTTTTTTTTAATGCAGTTACGCTCCATGTTTATGTCTTCCTTGTTTTTTGTTATAAGAAGACAGAAAAATTTATGTTGACATATTCCATATTTCATCATGGCCCTTTTATGTGTATCAGCTTGTGTCCAATAATTTTTTCTCATAAATAATATTTCATTGAACAATAAGGATCCTTGTTAGATATTAAAGACGTAGATTTGTAGCAGAGATAGACATGCATTTTGAGGCAGTGGAGAGAAATAAATTCTATTACAAACAGGAATGCCTAATGAGAAGACACATAAGTATTTATATAGGTAAGAAAATGTTGTTTTTGAGGAAGAAGTTTTATAAGAAATATTTTGCCTTCATAATGAAAATACTATGGATATTATTTTGAGTATTCAAATGTAATAAGGGAAATATATATAAAAGACTATCAGGAAAGCAGGTCACAAAACATGATGCATTGAGAAATAAAACACATTGCAATAAAAGGAAAATGCAGGCAGTTGAGAGCTGTCTGTGCACTGTCATACCAGCACTCATTGAAGGCAGTGTGAAAAAGAAAGAATAACGTAAAAGGAAAGAATAAGAGATGAAACTTGGAAGAAACGTAAAGTCAATCAAAACACCAAGTTCTTCCCAAGAGAAATTTTTTTGGCTCGCTCAATACGCATTTATATTTCTAATATTCTTTCAAAGTTAAAATTTAATCACACAAAAGTTACTTGACAATGCCTTAAGCAAATCATTTTAATTTACTTAGCTCTTAAATATAAGCATTCTTGTGTCTAACTATATTCACTTTACTACGTTAATGAAAACTAATGCATACAAAAACATAGCTTATCTCTCCACAACTAAATATCTCCCATATCTCAACAAATAAGGTAATGTATGATGTGGATTTTTTACCTTAAATTAGGAAAAATAAGAATCATTACAATTCACATCTACTTTTGCAGTAATTACTTTATTTTATATTTATCATTTGAAATTTTCATGTATTTGTACAATGTGTTTTGATGATATCCACCAATCACTAGCTCAGAGAAATTGCACCTATTACCCTCGCAAATTAAAGTACCCCGATTTTTTGTCACCAATAGCTCCCTGGATGCAATTAAGTCATCCCTATGTACAAGAGTGACTATAACTTATCAATCAAAATCCAATCCTCTTGATATTCTGGCTGAGGAACTGCATACACATAAATCCTTCTGCTCCTCACAGAAGTATGATGCTGTCTGCTGAAAATGCCCTTCTCAGCTCATTTAGTTCTAGGCAAATACCAAGCTATTCTTCTTAAAAGTTTTCTTTCCTGAAGGAAAAAAATGAGTAATTTTGTTAGACCTAATTCTCTGTCATGAATTTCCCCAAAAAAGAACCACTTGAGATTTTCATTGCAAAGGAAACAAAGCATAACATTTAAGAAAATGTTTCCTTCTCAAGTCTCTGATGGGGCTCATGATCAGATAGTTTAGTTCTATAATTAAGCTTAGCTGTTTAGAGGTTAGGATGTTTTTAGGTTTAGATAGATATTTTAGTTGATAATGACAAGATATGGTATATATTGATTTACCTTCAGAATTTTAGAAACACGAAGACAGGAAAGATGTTTTCTTCAAGGATGCCAAATACAAAGAGCCAAAACACTATGAATGCAATATTTATATAATTCCTGATTGTGACGTGGTTCTTCTTGCTATAAGTGGGTTATTGTATATATGTGTAATAATATACATGGATATGTAAAAAATAAAAAAATATTTAAAGAAAGAAATTAAAGGCAATATGGGCATTGCTTACTGTGAGGTGTAATGGCTGTGTGTTGTGGAACAGACATTGCAGTAGTGATACAACTAAAATTTTATGTTCTATTTTTATGTTTTATTCCAACATTGATAAGATGCTACTAATATGCTAATGGGTTCTACACACTATTTTTCAAAAAATTTCTTAAAGATTTCTGTATAGTACAGTACATGATTTCTCAGCTTCCTTAGTTTTTGATATTTTTATTAAATTTTGCTTAACATTTCCATTTTTAAAAATGGAATATTCTAAATGCTCCAGGAGTAATTAGAATTTTGAAGTGTATATATATATGTGTGTGTGTAGATATACATATATTCAGTATGTATCAATATATAATATATAGCGTATATATTAAATAATACAAATATATTATATATTGTGATAATATATAATGCTAATAATATATTAATAAGTTTATATTTTATATTATATTAAATATAAGAGTTCTTATTCCTATCTCTACTTGTTATACTTGTTATCCAATATTACAATGTATAATCATCAAAAAACCATACACATATCTGTTCAATGTTCAAAATGACAGAAAAAATGTTTCAATGTTCAAATTTTCAGTGTTCAAAATGAAACAAAAATTTCATCAAAGGCACTAATAGATTCTATTTTTTTTCTTTTTTAAATTTAATTTCATTATTATTTTTTATTCTTTAAGTATTTTATTTATTTATTTTTTTATTAGTTTATTCTTGTTACATCTCTATGGTTATCCCATTCCTTGTATCCTCCCATTCTCCCTTCCCTCCCATTTTCCCCTTATTCCCCTCCCCTATGACTGTTCCTCAGAGGGATTACCTCCCCCTGTATATGCTCATAGGGTATCAAGTCTCTTCTCGGTGACCTGCTGTCCTTCCTCTAAGTACCACCAGGTCTCCCCCTCCAGGGGACATGGTCAAATGTGAGGCACTAGAGTACATGAGAAAGTCATATCCCACTCTCCACTCAAGTGTGGAGACTGTTCTGACCATGGGCTAGATCTGGGTAGGGGTTTAAAGTTTACTGCCTGTCTTGTCCTTGGCTGGTGCCTTAGTTTGAGCAGGACCCCTTGGCCCAAATCTGCCTATCATAATGTTCTACTTGTAGGTTTCTAGGACCCTCTGGATCCTTCTACGTTGCTATTCTCACATGGTTCTCTCATCTAGAGTCCCAATAGGATGTCCTCCCCTCGGTCCCAGTTTCCTGGTAAGGGAAGGCTTTCGTGGGACATGCCCATTGGGCTAGTATGCAGATATAAGTGAGTATATACCATTTGAGTCTTCCTGCTTCTGGGTTAACTCACTCATTATGATCATTTCTAGCTCAATCCATTTATCCACAAATTTCAGGAAATCCTTGTTTTTAATAGCTGAGTAGTATTCCATAGTGTATATGTACCACAGTTTCTTTATCCATTCTTCTACTGAGGGACATTTAGGCTGTTTCCATGATCTGGCTATTATGAATAAGGCTGCTATGAACATGGTTGAGCAAATTTTCTTGTGTGCTGGTGTATCTTCTGGGTATATTCCAAGGAGTGGATAGCTGGGTCTTGAGGAAGCCCTATTCCCAGTTTTCTGAGATAGCACCATGTTAGATTCTAACAAATAGACTAATGTTTACTTATAAGCTCACATATTATTAAGTCCCATATAACAAAAAAGTATACCTCCAAGTATATGAGTTATTTTTACATAGTTGAGTTAATTAGTATAAATTCCTATTCTTAGCCATAGTGTTACATCACGATTGAGGTTGCCAATATTAAAGAGATACAAAAGCATAAAATTCTTTTGCTCTTCCTGTTATACTGCTTAGTTTTTGGAAATGTTAAAATTCATAAAATATTTTATTTATTCTAACATGTATTATGACTAGTACTGTTTTGAGTGAAATACTAAAATATTCAAACACTCCCAGCTCTAATATTAAAATGGTAAACATTCATTTTTATTCATGTTGATTACCAACAAGTTTTCTGCTTAAAAATACTGATTATAAATATCTCAGTATCAGCTGCTGCCTAGAAGAGATGGCTCAGTGAGTATGGGGTTTGCTGTGTAGTCTGAGTTCCTGAATTTGTCCCTGGGACACACATAGTTGAACAAGAGAACTGCCTTCTGAAAGTTGCCCTTTGATTTCTACATATATGCCAGGGTGCATGTGAACACACACACACACACACACACACACACACAAATGTAATACAATAACAACGTGGAAAATCAGCTTCTTCTTAAGACATTATATGTAAGATTTTGTTGGCAGACCTGCTGGTCCTGTTGCGGTAACCATGCAAACGCACACTGAATATCATCTAATTAAAATGTAATTCTTTGAACTAATAATAGAACATCGATAGAATGACAAAAGTTTGTGTAGTCCTGCCTGTTGTTGTAGTATACATTAAAGTTGTAATATTTGGTTGTTTCTGTGTTTCTTCTGGATAGAATCCACGGTTTTGTTTTGCTTATGAGTTTCAAAATTTGGCTTCACTGTCTTGTAGTTATATATTTTCTGAAGCTATACTGTGAGTAAAATAAGGAATATTTGCCACAGTTAAACATAACAGGTCATTATAATTATAAAACATATACTGAGAACAAAGAGATTAGGTTCATAGGCCAACAGAGCTTATTAAAAATATATGGAAATAGAGATATTTAAGAAAACTCAGCCGTGAAAATTATATTTTCCCTTCTAAATCTCATTTAAAATCTACACAAAGGAGTAATAATTGCTAAAATGCATGTAGTGAATCAATTTGGACAGTGAAATAGTAAATTCAGGAGAAAACAAAATTACAAGATGATAAATATGTAAATTGATTGATTGGTTCAACAAAATCACATAGAATATTAGGAATTGCCATAGCAATGTGCAGAATTATTTTGCCAATTTCAAAACCTCTTGCATAGTAAATGAAGGAATAAATCATTCTGTGCTAAAGAACATGCAAAAATTTCCTCTACATTCATGGCAAAACAAAAAAATATACACATCACATCATGCTAATAAAACTTCCACAGTATCAAATTATTTTTTCATGGACTAACAATATAATCGACTTTTAAAAAATGTCCACCAGGCACGCTGGAAATAACAGCATAGATGTGATCACCCTGATGGATGGCAGTAGGTGAACATTACACTAGGACATTATTTAAAATAAACACAATAGTTGACCATTTCTCTCCCTATTGTCATGCTTTTCTTGTGTTAATATCACCTCTTTCTTTCACACTATACACCAATTTGTGTGCTCAGGTCTAGCTTTTTATGCACTTTTCAGATAGCAAAGTTTACACATTTTTTTTTTTTTAACATTAAGCCAGAAGCTGAATGTAACCTACTGTGCTCTAAAAAAACCAGCAGAGAGATGGGTAGATAGGCACCATGTCAGAGTCATCCAAACACCATCTGGCATTGAGTCAGGTGGTTTCCTGCACATTGAATTCTTTGATTTATTATAATGCCAATTACAAATTTAAGCAGAAAGAATAAGTAGTTAATTTCAGTATTTAAGTCCTTCTTCATTGAAAACTCATTGATTCAAAATTTGAAATTTATGTTGTCATAAATTCAAAGATGATATCTACTCACAAAACCTTCTTAGGGGTTTATCAAAGTAGTCCTAAGAGTGAAGGTCATAGCTAAGACTGCATGTGTTAGGAATCAAGGAAATCTTGTATGTGTATGTTTTCAAGGATGACCATACAAATAACACACAGACTGAGCAGGTTGTGTTTATATATTTTGGAATTATATCCACACTCCCCCCAAATAATTAGTGAAGATGGGGCATGCATTTGACACATGGCAAAGAAGGACGTATCAGAAAGTTTGGAGGGAGAGGAAAGGGAGATAGGAAATGATATAATTGTAGTCTTTAAAAATAAAAGAAATAATAAAAATCAAAGATATTCCAAACAAGGAAGATATATGTCAGTATCTTAGAAAAACAAGAAAAAGTCAAATCTTGAATCATACATAGAGATAAGTCATGAACATTGGGGAAGAAATTAATGAAATGAAAATGAGAAGTTATTGAATACAGAAGCAGATATTTAAATCAAAACAACCTAAACTCAAAGACTCCTTCCCCATTTACATCCATTAATGGTGCATTACTTTTCTATCATACTGTTGGTCTGTGTGTACCAATTTAGCACTGTGTACAACTTACATAATAATACAATCAAGAAGGAACACCTTCAGAAAACTAAAATTCATTAAGCAATATGTATTTGCAACCAGGAGAAACAACGCTGTGTCACTGGGTTATGAAAATGACACAATGCTTCTCACATAAAATGTGTGCTAGAGAACTGACTGGGCATGCTTACGTTTCTCAGTGGTGTTTTAGTCTAGACTACTGACAGGGGTTCCAATAATCATACCTGTCCTCAAGGGTAAGCAAAAAAGAGCAGTTTGTTCTCTGGAAGCATGAAAAATGGAAACGAGGCTGACCCATGCCAAGCACTACAATGAATGTAGCTGACGTTATTAAACATGACCTGCATGGCTATTTACACCTCACAGATTTTCCATCTTTGCTAGCATATGCTGTGAGGAAATAACGGCCATGTGCCTTATTTTATACTCTCTGTATAGTTAAAGATATTATGATTGGGTCTGGGCTGAACAAGTGTCCAATCCTTTCTTATACTTTCATTCCCAAACAATAGATCACAACTACTATTTTGAAAATATTTGCATTGTATTAGGCAACGTGTATCATCCAGAAGAATTTTAAAGTAGAAAGGAGGTTGCTTATCGGTTGAGTACCCATATTATGCCCTGGTTTCAGTATCAGTGGGATTTCTCCAGCTCATAGGCGTAGATTTGTAGTCATGGGCTTATGTAGCCTTTTAGCTTTATACTGGGAGCTAAGTGACGAGAAAGTCATCTGCAATGATATCTATAAAATGTTTAGTTCAAAGGTGTATATGAACCTGATAACTTGCTTTGTATATATTCATATACAATATTATCATGTTTATTACAACAAGTAAAACTTGGTAACATTTCATAATATTTTGAGCCATGGCTATAGTACTATGTTTATTTAACAAAAACATTAATACAAGTAAACATATGAAGTAATTTTTAAATGTAGATTATTATTACTATTATTTTTGAGTATGTATATGAGTGCACGTGCCACAAGGCACATATGGAGGTCAGAGGACAACATTTGGGAGTCTTATTTCTCATTCCATTGTATGATTCTACTGTTTGATTGACAGAGATTATGCAGAAAGCACTTTTAGCTACTGAACTCACCTACTCACCTAATTCTTTGGGTAATTTTGAGCCATAGTTTATGTTACACCGATTTTTCCCTGTCTTTGTGTTTTTAGTATGTTGAGTGTTCTTAGCTTATTACTTTAGTATTTCTCTCCTTCAGAGTATGATTTTCAGAAAGTTATCATGACTAATGATTTTTGTTGAGTGAAAGTATTAATGTTCTGTTAGAATGATCATGAACTAAGTCAGTGGGTTGAAGATGCAGTAAATATGTTTGTCAATGGATGTTTAAAAATTCTTGCTTATTATTTATAAATAACATATTGATACTTTGTATGGGTAGTGATTCTAGGAAATGCTTCTTTGTTGTTTGAGGTGGTAGAAATTGGAAATAGAGCTGAGAATTCAAAGAAAAGAGCAGAAGTTACAGGAGGCACTTTTGCTGGGTCACCCCCTGCCCAGGCTATCCTGGCCATAGTGTCCGTGTGAAGCTTGAGGTGCACACATGGTCTAAAAAGGATGATTTGTATCTCCAGTAACTACCACCTCTATTGGAGTAAACTTCTTGGAAAGAACATAGCTATGAAAAAGAAAGAGTCCCCAATATTTTCTTAACAAAAAGCTATCACCAATGCTTGATACAATCAGCCTTCAATCAAGAGTCATCATATAATACCTACCAACTTTCTCTCCTTCATACAGAAAGTGCTTAAGATTACTATGATTTGTAATTTTTCTATAAATGTTGGGATGATAATTTTAAATTTCAGTTAAAATTAATAAGGCCAGTTTGTAGAATACTGTTCCCTTTTTGTTTTCTAATAGAAGAGATGGATCATATTTTGACAATTGTTATGAAGTTCTTGTGTTTAAAGTAGAACTGAAATCAGAATTTGAGATTTAGTGAGACTATAGTGAGATTATACAAACAAATCAGGTACAGATTCTAATTTGGGTATAATTTGTGAGACTCAGTGTTTTGTATCATTTTTGAACAGCCACATTATGAAAGTTATAATCATATTCAAAATAAAATCAAGGACAATCATCCTTCATTACAGGAATGTCAAACATGAGCTGAATGAATTCTGTGCTAACTGCTTTTTTGTTTCCTTTCCAGTTACCCTTGAACAAAAACTATTGTAAATACATGTGAAATCCTGATCAGAAATTTTCTACCTTCAGTAAGGGGCACAATTAGAACTCTCGTATTTTACAACTACTCTGGCTGCTTAAGTATTTCTTTTCATTGTTGGGAGTATAATGAATGATTGGATATCACATTTAATTAAAAGAGGAAATGTAACGGAAAGTCTTTACTTATTGGTAAATATTTTTAGAAAACCAAAAGTAATAGAATCAGACTCAGCTATGTTTGTATTTAGTCCATTTGAAACAGTTCATTTTGTTACATTCTTAATACTGGTATTTAGAAAAAGAATATACATATGATGTATATATATAGTATTTTATGTAAAATATATAATTTGAGTTTACATGATAAGCATATGATAGGTCTCCAAGAAAAACTCTTATGTCCCTTGTCTGAAGAACATTTTTTGCTTTCATTTTTTAAATATTTTATTAATTTATTCATATTACATCTCACTTGTTAGCCCATCCCTTTTATCCTCCCATTCCTTCCTCCCTCCTGCTTTCCTCCTACTCCCCTCCCATATGTCTGTGACTGAGGGGGACCTCCTCCTCCTGTATATGCTCATAGGGTACCAAGTCTCTTCTTGTAGCCTGCTATCCTTCCTCTGAGTGACACCAGGCCTCCCCATCAAGGGGTCTGTGGGGACCCATGAAATTCTGCCATGTCAGAAATCCTGTGCTTAGGCTGTATTCTGTGACCTTCGAGTTGCTGACCTTTACCTCAACACTAGGTTTTGTGTTCTAGGCCATCTTTAGACTATTTACGTTTGAAAGAGGTAGAGAAGTCTCAACTTGGAACCACCCAGAGGAACTAGGAAGTTCTTACAAGGAACTACTCAGAGAACTAGGAAGTTCTACAGGGAGTGATTTAGGTTATTGCACTCTTGCCCGGGGGCTAGGGTGAGTGAGATAAGAATAGATCCTATTGACCTTGCCCTATATATGTTCCTGCTAGTCAGCAATAAAGGGAATCATTTTTTTTCCAGGATTCTAACTTTCTTTTTTTTTAAATTAATTTATTCTTGTTACATCTCAATGGTTATCCCATCCCTTGTATCCTCCCATTCTTCCCTCCCTCCCAGTTTCCCCTATTCCCCTCCCCTATGACTGTTCCTGAGGGGGATTACCTCCCCCTGTATATGATCACAGGGTATCAAGTCTCTTCTGTAACCTGCTGTCCTTCCTCTGAGTGCCACCAGGTCTCCCCCTCCAGGGGACATGGTCAAATGTGAGGCACCAGAGTACGTGAGAAAGTCATATCCCACTCTCCACTCAAGTGTAGAGACTGTTCTGACCATTGGCAAAATCTGGGTAGGGGTTTAAAGTTTACCACCTGTATTTTCCTTGGCTAGTGCCTTAGTTTTAGCGGGACCCCTTGGCCCAAATCTGCCTATCATAATGTTCTACTTGTAGGTTTCTAGGACCCTCTGGATCCTTCTATGGAATCTTGATCAGAAATTTCCTGACTTGATTCATTATTTCTTGCGTCTCTGTATCCTACTTTCAATCCCCACTCCCTCTTTCAGGTGAACCCTGATTTAATTTTTTTCCCACGGGCTGGGGCCTGACAGGGGGCATAGTCAAAATGGCGCAGAAGAGTTCGCATGAAAATCATTCCCTACTCTCCACTCAACAGTGGAGAATATCCTGTCCATTGGCTAGATCTGGGTAGGGGTTCGAAGTTTACTGCCTATATTGTCCTTGGCTGGTGCCATAGTTTAAGCAGGACCTCTGGACCCAGATTTGCCCATCATAATGTTCTTCTTGTAGGTTTCTAGGACTCTCTGAATCCTTCTATTTCCCCATTCTCCCATGCTTCTCTCACCTAAAGTCCCAATAGGATGTCCTCCTCTCTGACTCACTTTCCTGGTAAGTGAAGATTTTCATGGGACATGCCCCTTGGACTAGTGTCTCAATATAAGTAAGTATATACCATTGGACTCTTTTTGCTTCTGGGTTAACTCACTCATTATGATCATTTCTAGTTCAATCCATTTGTCCACAAATTTCGGAAATTCCTTGTTTTTAATAGCTGAGTAGTATTCCATAGTGTAAATGTAGCACAGTTTCTTTATCCATTCTTCTACTGAGAGACACTTAGGCTGTTTCCATGATCTGGCTATTATGAATAAGGCAGCTATGAACATGGTTGAGCATATGTCCCAGTTGTGTGGTGGAGCATTTTCTGGGTATATTCCAAGGAGTGGAATAGCTGCGTCTTGAGGAAGCCCTATTCCCATTTTTCTGAGAAAGTGCCAGATAGATTTCCAAAGTGGTTGTACTAATTTGCATTCCCACCAGCAATGAAGGAGTGTTTCTCTTTCTCCACATCCTTGCTAGCATGTGGTATCACTTGAGTTTTTGATTTTAGCCATTCTGATGGGTGTAAAATGGAATCTCAGCGTCGTTTTGATTTGCATTTCTCTAATGACTAACGATGCTAAGCATCTGAAGAACGTTTTTATACATGGTAGATATACTGAATATATTAAATAAAGCCAACCTAATTTTGGCCTATAAAAAACAATAATTTAAGGCAACTACTAAAAATTCTATTAGAATAAACAGAAAATAAGATTCATGTTAATGTTTGCCATGTTGATGGCTGAATAACAGGAATTTTCTAATGTTATCAAAGAAATAGATTATTTTTGTATAGTGCACACATAAGTGTTTGTATGGTCTACCTTTTACTGCATTGTACTGACAGCACAGTGCTTTTCATTACCTGTCCCTGCACACAGGCACATGGCATTGCTTTTCCAAAAACCCCTTTGGTAATCCTTTTTCTTTATTCTTTGAAAGCTCAATATTGTCATCTTTGGGATATAGTATAATGTTTATTTTTATTCTAAGTTTTGCTTGAGTTTTGTGCTTTTTTTCTATTTTGGTTAAAGTAATTATTATGCCTAGAATACATGCTATTGATTTTCTGGTCGACAAATTGTCACTCACTGACCTATTGGTTATAGTTGGTAGCTCAGTTTTTCTGAAAACTGACAACAGCTTATCAGTATAAAAATAACAAATCATGCAGAAGTATTAGATACAATATTTCATTCTGTTTAGGGAATTTATTGGTTCTTTAATTTTTTGAAAAATTCACACATTATATACAGTATATCTTTGTCATATTCATTTTCATGACTTAAATATAACTTCCTGTGTCCATGTAGTACTGCCATATGCAAATGTGTGATGGGTTATCACATGGGCCAAGGGTAACCTAATAATTGTCATCCTGTACCTCAAAGAAAAATGACTCTCCTTCCTTGAATAGCTGTCAACACAAGTAGCTCTGTAGCTAGTGGTAGGGCATTGGAAACCCTTCCCTGTTGCAGGATATTTGATCCTGTTGTGATCACTGAGACCTGTCTTTTGTTTGGCATTATTGAGCCATAACACACGTCTTTAATCCAAGAGCTTTCTGTATGCAGAATTTAATAAAGCTAACCCGAGGTCAAAAAGCAGAGCAAGAGGAGATCCAAGATGGTGGTGCTGAACATGCATGGTATCTGGTTGCAAGACAGAGACTAGGGACCTGGCTGGGAGATACAGACCACAAGACCTGGAAAGCCCCAGATGAGAGGGGTCCACACAGTGCAGAGCACAAGTGGGTCCAGCTTCAGGCCATGCATCTGGCCAATGGAGGACGGGTGCCCAGTCTCCAGAATCTGTACCCATACCTGCCTGTGAGCTGCAGCCATGCTGTTTATCACAGACTCTGTATCAGGGACAGAATTGTGGGCAGTTAAGCACCAGAGTCTGGATCTGCTGGCCTTGGGGGGAACCCGAGAAAATGAGTGGATCTGACCTCAGATTGCCCCACCAGTCCAAAGAAAGTCCCAGGGCCTGGGATCACACAGGCACTGAAGCCCAGTGCAGCCTACCGTGCAGTGCCGTACCTGCACTCTTTCTTTCTCTCTCCCTCTCTGACTGATCTGTGGGCAGTGTATGCTGCCCCAGGGAGAGCTGAGAGTGCTGATCTGGGATAGATCTAACTTCAGATCATCCCACCAGTGCATGGAGGGATCTAGAGCCTAAAGGGAGTCCCAGGTGGCTTTGGACATTTCCTCCAGCTATACTTCCATAACCCCACTCTCAGGTTGACTGATCTAAGGTGGCACAGCCTGATTCATATGTCATTAGGGTAAATTTTATAATTTCTTTTTATTTAAAAAAATTACACAATATATTTTAAATTAGTCTTTATTCTTTGTCAAATCTTTCAGACCACCCCTACCTTTTTATCCACACAACTTCATTCTCTCTCTCTCTCTCTCTCTCTCTCTCTCTCTCTCTCTCTCTCTCTCTCTCTCTCTCACACACACACACACACACACACACACACACACTATATATATATATATATATATATATATATATATATATATATTAAAGTAAAACCAAAGACTCATGTACCCCAGGTACTTAGGAAACTAATAACAAGAGAAACTAATAATAAAACCACCATTGTGTGAACATATGGTATGAAACCAAGGAAACAACATCATATTTTTCAGTGCACTGGCAGATTCTTGTTTGCTAAACCCCATAGTGTATTTGGATTTACACTATCTTCTCATATAATATTTTCTTTCCAATTTATGTTCCAAGATTCCATGTCTACTCTCAGCATTATGTCTCAGCCTCTAATAATTTTTCTCCCTAGAATTCCCTTTCCTTAAATTCTTGAGGTCTTTAAAAGTTTTGCTGACATTGCTTTGGTTCATTGGCTTTACAGAGGGAGAGGGTTGTTGATTGTTTTCCTCCCTGTGCAGGTTACATAGAACCTTCAGAATATATGAGAGATCTCCTCTGGTAGCAGACTTCCATGTCAGTTTCAGTTCAAATTGCTTAGTCCTGTGCACAAAGTGTGTGCACTTTTAATAATAAGGCTTTTCTTTCAAGTTCTGGTATGAAACCAAGTTGCCAAACTCCATTGTTGAAGATCAGTGTAAGATGTAGGAACATTATAAGGATTCTGCAAATTATAGGCAGTGTTCATTTTGCAGAATTCTGGGTGATTGGACAAACTCAATCAGTGAAAATAGAACCCACTAAATGAGAATTTAAACCTTAGAGACATTTTCTGCATTTAACATGGTACTATGCATAATAAGGGGTATACATATCTGTTTACCATACATGTTTTAAGTCTTTGTTTTAAACAATAGTTTTTTGCATGTATTGTCCTTGGCTGATGCCATAGTTTGAGCAGGATCCCTAGGCCCAGACTTCAAACCCCTACCCAGATCTACCCAATGGACAGGACATTCTTCACAGTTGAGTGGAGAGTGGGGTATGACTTTCACACGAACTCTGGTGCCCCATATTTGACCACGTCCCCTGGATGGGGAGGCCTGGTGGCACTCAGAGGAAGGATAGCAGGCTACCAAGAAGAGACTTGATACCCAATGAGCATATACAGGGGGAGGGAAGTCCCCCTCAGTCACAGTCATAGGGGAGGGGAATAAGGGGGAAATGGGAGGGAGGGAGGAATGGGAGAATACAAGGGATGGGATAACCATTGAGATGTAATATGAATAAATTAATAAACTATATTAAAAAAGAAAAAAGAAAAAGAAAAAACATAGTTTTTTGAATAATAATGGCACACAGGCATGCAACTTTAGTATATAAAACAAACAGAGTTCTGTACTGGACATAGCAGTTTTGGATTTCACAGCATGCATGTAATATGTGAATCCAGAAAAGTAGGACATTACATGACAATAACTAACATAAAAATACATCTATTTTCTCATTTTTGAGAGACTGAAATGTATTCATTAGCATAGTGTTTATATAATTTATGTTACTTAAGAAAGAAAGAATACAAAATTAGTTTTACATTGTAAACATACTATAAAATTAAGAATTAAGAACCATTATACTATCCTGCAAAACAAAATGTTATTATGAAGCAATTAATGGTCAAGCCCTTTTTCCTAAGTTGTTTTTGCTCTTTATGTTTTAATCACAGCAATAACAATCTAAGTAGACCCACATTTTTGCTTAGAATTTTCTGGAGTTTTTCTTTTCATTGGGTTGCCTTGTATTTTGACCTTAATGCATTCTCTTTTCTGAAGAGGAAATAGACAGGAAATAGATCTGGGGAAGAAGGAGGTTGGAGGGATCTGAGGGAGTTTAGGGGGGAAATTGTGGTTGCAATATATTGTATCAGAGAATAATCTGTTTTGTATAAAATTTAAAATAATAAAAATAATATACACAGTGATGTAATAATTTTAAAAAATTTCCTGGTTTTGAAAACTTGTTTAATTGTTACTATAGGTTCAGGAAAAAGTTCATCCTAATTAATCATGACAAATGAAAAGTCCCAACTGATATTCTTTACTGGGACGGATTGATCATCTGTATTTTAATCAGTGTCATTCAATCCAGATGTGAGAGTCACAATTCACAGTAATCTACGTTGAAACGGTTTTTTAATTTAGAGAATTCTGAACCAATAATTTATAATGTAAATTCCCTCAGCGTAATAGTCTTCAGTTATACAATTATCCCAAATTTAGTGTACAGTTAGACAATTGAAACTGGATTTGATTTCTCATTTGGTTACTAGTTAAGGTGTTCTTTACAGTATGGAACTAGGGTCCACACAGCGCAGAGCACAGGTGGGTCCAGCCTCAAGCCATCCAACTAGCCCTCGGCAGATGGGTGTCCAGTCCCCAAAGTATGGACCCATACCTGCCTGCGAGCTGCAGCTGTGCTCTATATCATGGACTCAGTATCTCGGACTGAACTGTGGCCAATGAAGCACCAGAGTCTGCATCTGCTGGTCAGGGTAGAACCTAGAAAAATGGGTGGATCTGACTTCAGAACACTGGGCCAGTCCACAGAAAGCCCCAGGGGCTGGCAACCACCCAGGAATGTACGGAATCCAAAACCCAGCCCAGCCTATTGTGCCATAACCGCACTCTTTCTCTCTCCCTCTGACTGATCTAATGGCTACTGAGAAACAGCGTTTGTGTATTCTGGCCCAGGAGGAGCTGAGAGTGTGGAACTGGCATAGATCTGACCTAAGATCATCCCACCAGTCCAAGGAGGGACTGGGGGACCACGAGGGGCTACCAAATGGCTGTTGACATTTTCTCCAGCTACAGCTCCACAGCACTCTTGGTTGACTAATCTAAGGTGGCACAGGCTCAACTGATGGGGCAAAAACCAAGCCTTTTGCCCCAATCTAGGGAGCAGTCCTGCACTCTCGGGCAGGGGGTACTGATCTGCGGTGAGCGAATAGGGGACAAACTTAGCAACCTGCACAAGCCAGTGGGGGTTCAGGCACTATAGGGCAGACTGGGCCCAGGCCCCCAAAACCCAGTGCCCAAGGGCAGGATTTTTAAAGCCCAGCCAAAGGCAGGCTAACCGGCTGGGTATACTATACTATGTTGAACTGATGCTTGGGCTGCATAGCACCAGTACTGGCCTCTGTTGACCCAGTGGAGAGCCCAGGGGCTAGAGCAAAGCCCCTTGGAGCTGAAACCAGATCACCTGCCTGATCCAGGGAAGGGTTCCCCGATCCCCACAGGTGAGGGTTTTCAACCTATAGACACTCACTAACAAACTGCTCTCAATGACCAGTGAAGGACACTTGGAACTATCTCCCAAAGTCAGAGACAGCAAGATGACTAAAGGCCAGGGTAAAAACACAAACAACCAAAACCAAAACTATACGGCATCTCCAGTACCCAGCTATCTCCCAAAAATTCAAACCTGGGAAGTCAAACACAACTGAAGCACAAGACAATTACCTCAAATTCTTGGTAATGAAGTGTTTTAGGTCAGCGTGTAGAAGTAGCAGGAGCAGTTAGCTCTAGCTTTTGAGCACTTCAGATTCTTGACCTTTGGCATTTTGGGCTTATTGAGCTTTGAGCCAGCAAGCCTTTGGCCTTGGATTATTTTGGGTGTTTCCTCCTGGGTTATCAGCTAAACTAGTGAGCCTTTTGGGCCTTTTTTTATTGGATGTGAGCTGAGTAGGAAGTTAATCCTAGGTCATTCGGCAGAGTAAGAAAACAGCTGACAGGAATTAAAGAGTAAGAGTGACTTCGAGTTGAGGGTTATTTAAGACAGCGTGTAGAAGTAGAAGGGCTCTTGGGTACTTTTAGCTCGTGGGCTTTACTCTTGAGATTTTAGCTTTAATTCTCTAGCTCTTGAGCTCCTCGTCTCCTTGGCCTTTGGATTTTTTGGCCTTGGCTAGCAAGCCTTTGGCCTTTGGATTTTGGGGCCTTGCCTAGCAAGCCTTTGGCCTTGGGTTTTTTGGGATTTTCCTCCACGGCTGTCATCTGACCCAGTGATCCTTTTGGGCTTTCTCCATCGGGACATGAACTGAGCAGGAAGTTCTGCTGGGTGGTTTCTCTGCCTCTCTGAGCTAGCAGCTTTTCACCCCAGCATCTGGCTCCTGACTCTTTGTTAATAAAATAGGACATTAGTCATTTTCATTTAAAACAACACCTCCCCACTCTGTCCTTGATGTTAAGGATGACTCCTCAGCTTAGCTACAGATGCTATGAGTACATATCACATCCAGAAGCTGTCTATTCACAGCATTCCTCTCCATTTTCCTGCTCTCACATTATTTCTCTTCCCTCTTCTGTTATGTTCCTTCCCTCTTCAGGAGAAAGTTGATGTAGAAATCCCATTTAATGGCTATGAACCAACAATCACTTATTCTCAAAACTTTGAAAAGTTATGAGTCTCTCACCACAGCTGAAAACAACACACATCTATGTGTGCAAATAAAATATTTCAGGGTATTTTACAACATGACTGCATCAACAGGTTCTCCCCTAGGCCATATGAGTTCTATGTCCTTGAATTTTGGCTATATTTACAATACCAGGCATAAATGAATTTCTTCCTGTAGAGTAGAACTCAAGTGCTATCAAGAGAGACTGGTTATATCCACAAATAGCCTTGCCACTGTAGTATGCATAACTCCCCTGGCAAGTTAGTATTGTAGTGAATAGGGTTCATTGCTGGAGAAGACCATTGATGCCTTTTCTCTCCCAGCATTCAACATTATATCTTCCAGTCCTATGAAATAGTTGCGGCAGGAAGAGAATTTTCTGGTAAGATTGAGATTGATCTCTCTATGTTCTACAATCAAAGTGTGTGAAAATTGGGTCTTATGTGTTTAGGACAACTATAAGTAACAGACAATGCCTGTGTTATTGAGAGACCTCCGGGCCTCCATAATCAATATCTCTTTGGAAGGTAGCCTATGCCGGGAAATGAGGAATTGATTAATAGCCCAAGTCTTCTTGGAACAGCATTCTTTTCATATGCCGGATATTTCTACTCAAAAACTCTGTACCCCATTTAAATTATTCTTTTATTAGCATATGAACTAGTTAGACATTTCAGGTTTCTTTATACATCTTTAGGGTTTCTTAATATATTATTATTCACTGCCTCCATCATTTGGCCCCATTCCTACTTAAGCCTTTGGGTCTCTATATTTCATATTGGAAAGAGAGGAGAAAGAGAAGCTTTTTAATGAACACATTGAAGCACTTACCAAAAGGAAATGGGAGCACACTAGGCAGCTTCAGGATGAAACTTTTGTGATTATCTTAACGTCCACATGGAAAGAAGTGAAAAAAATAATTAAGGAAGACCCCAGTGCCGTAAGTTCTTCTCCAGTGACAGGAAGAACAAAGGGAGTTTGAAAAGTACATCAGAGACAATACATCACTGCCACAGCTGACTTCAGCACACTTTTGAAGCCAGTGAAGGCTTCAAGGCTCTGGGATCCAGTTGCTGTTCCAGGTTCCAGCAGCAACTTTGGTGGGATTCCTGGTCTGCTGAAATCCTGTCTAATATGCCAGGGACTCTCAGGAGTTGAAGTCAACAACGGCTACTTCTCCTCTTTCCATAAACCTCCTTTCTCTGTTATCTAGGGTAGGTGGGTTGGAAGGGAGGCATAAGCATTTAAAGAACCAAAAAAAAAAGAACTCCAAATAAAGTAGGCTTGGAAAAGGTGAAGCCTACAGAAAATGCTCTCACAAAAGTGAGGGAGACCCTTCAGCCCTTCAAAACCTTAAAGATTATTCTTATTATTCTTGGTTTTCCATCAGGACCAGATGGTAAGGCATGGTTGGTATAAAATCCAAATTGTGTTTGTGTGTGTATGTGTATGTGTGTGTGTGTGTGTGTGTATGAGAGAGAGAGAGAGCGAGAGAGAGTGAGTGAGTGAGAGAGAGAGACAGAGAGAGAGAGAGAGAGAGAGAGAGAGAGAGAGAGAGAGAGAGAGAGAGAGAGAGAGAGAGATTTATTCTGAAGTATATTTTGCAGTAATCTCCGTGTTGGATAGTTTTCATTTACCAAAGAGTGCTATGCTGTTGCTGAGGGAGAAAGTTCATATTTAGTATGAACTGCATATGGACACTGTGTGTTACATTCTCAAGGTAACTGGCAAAGTGTGCCACCAGGTCATGGAGTACATAGGGCACATGGCAGATTGGCCTACATTCTGATTGGATTTGAAGCCTATTCTACAGGCCTGTTACTATAAGTCTGGTAAAAATGCCCTGGTTATGAAGGTCCTAGGAAGTAACAGGGAAGCTACTGTTGTTATTTTGCAAAATGGATGTGTTAGGACCTTCAAACTGCCTTCTAAACACTCATGTTTATACACATATATTAGTGTTGCTCTCAGCTCTGGTTGGAAAACCTCTTTAAACAGTGGGCAATGATATTACAGAGACCCATAAGTGATCAAAGTGCTGGGAATAAGTGATTGCTGAATGCTCAATTGTAAGTTAAACATCTCCATCACCTTCTACAAGGCTCTTGTAGCACTGGAAGAATGAGCTGAAAGAATGTAGAGACAGAAGGGAATACACATCCACAGACAAGATTAACTCTCGCTCTCTCAGTGGTCATTAGTTGCTTGTAGTTTTTATTTTGATGTTCAATCTCATGAGCTTCCTCTCCTCCACTTTATTTCTGTTAGTGTTTTCGTGTTTGATTCTTCTTTAGGTACCCACATTATTCAGATATCATAGGTGTAGCTTTCATGCCATTTCCAGTAGACATTATCTGACAGTAGGCTTCCTGGTCTCAGGCTCTTACAGTCTTTCTGACCACCTCTTCTTTGAAGTTGCCTGAGTTTAGACACAGGAGTTGTGTTATAGATATATCTACTGAGGTTGACTATCCCATGATCAGTTTTCTTCTGTATTTTATCACTGGTTGTTTTCTGTGATAGTCTCCATCTGCTTCAAAGAGAAGCTTCTTTGATGAAGTATGAGACGAGCCTGGGGGTATAAGGATACTTAGATTTCAGTTAGGAATTGTTCTAGTCTAGTAAATTGGGTATAGCAGGTTCCCATCTAAGAGTCATGATCACACTAACCCTGTGTGGTTGTCTAGGTTTGCTGTCTCAGATAATATTTCCCTACTGGTAAGTGGGCCTTATGTCTAATCAAACAGATATTAGTAGCTGTTAATTGATTATACAAAATCAAGGAGTCAGCCTTTAGAATCATATAAGCAACATTAGACAGGCTCAACACTTTGTATTTCTATATTTATACAATATTTATTATATTGTACTAAATTATATATATATGTGTGTATATATATATATATATTCCATATATCAAAAAAAAGGGCCTATATATTTCAGAGGAAGTAGGAGAGAAGCATAAAAAGGTCTGGAGGGATGGAAGGGAAAGAAGGAAAAATAACAATTATATTTTAATTAAAATAAAAATTATTAAGAAAAAATAAAATATGGGTGAGGACTAGGGTTGTAGAACACTATTCTAGGCAGGACATGGTCTTTGTACTCATGAATTTGGAGTAGCTTTTACATAAGAGAGTGTCTGTTAACATTCTGGTATGGATGTGCGAAGGGCTTCTAAGGCTCATATCTTTCTAAGGAGATAGCTATAGCTAGTTAATCATTGATGGAAGAGGGGAGCAGTGTCTTTAGTAGCACATCATTTGTGTGTTGCCTATACTTTTGTAAATAACTCTCCGTCCATGCTCATTAGAACAACAAAAATAATAATTAAATAAATAAATAAGTCATGAAAGTAGATGGCAGGCTTTTTGGGAAAATAAAGGACATTAGTGTGAGGGAAAGAGAGCAATCGAGGGCATTTGGGATGGATATGATTAAAGCATACTTATTGTATATGGATAATATATACTGAATATAAGGAAAACAATGTTCCTTTTCAGTGCATTATGGTGCCACAGGAGCGTTGGAGCAACAGAGTAAAATACCTTTAATACTAGAACAATTAAGTAGGCTGAAAGAAGCTAGCCATGGTGAATACTTATTACAAAAGTTAGAAAACCAATTCCCACATTAGTTGACAACTATACTTGGCTAGAGTATACCAATCCTATTTTGCTTTAATATTAGTATTCATCCCACAGTTAATTGTTCTGTTTGACTTGTAAACTAAAAGTCTATATCTTAGTCTTTCTAAGAATTATCCAATGTTGAAAGAAGTTGTTTTCTTTTTCCATGTACATGTTCACAGTCTTGGAGCATGTTTAACACAGTACACTGATACAGGAATAGAAAGGCATGGCTCTCTTGCCCCATTTGAAAGAAGCCAAAGTTCTGTTACAGACTTCGCCACATTATCCAGATGAAATCTTCCTTGAAATTTCATCACAGCTCAATCTCCACACCTGCCAATCCTGATGTTCTCCTTTTCTCTCTTTTGTATAAGATATTTGTCTAAAGACTCCAGAGACTCAACATATCTACTCTCTAGGAATTTTATTTATGACTGTTGAGTCAAATTTAAAATGTTATCTGGAACATGAATTATTCAGTGCCTGTTTAGCAATGAATTTTTGTGGAAGATGGAGTGCTAACTGGTCACGGCATATGACTGTGAGAAAAGCATCCAACTTTCACTAGTGGTGCTGTGCAATGGAATTCTAATGGAATTGTGTGGTGTGCACACTATATCAGAAATCGGGTAGATTTGAAGGATGGTCATTTCAGGGTGTCAGTAATACACTGAATACAGATCATCAGAAACCACAATTGAAAAGGTCCAATATGATGCAGTACACAATTAAATGAAGCTGCTGTTGCAGTACCAATAGACAGCCTTGTCTCCTGTAGCCAATTATCAGGAAAAGCTGAAGATCTGGGCCAGGTGTCATTCAGGAGTGCCAGCGGTCAAGGGAGAAACACATCTTCAGCCTTTGCATTGGTAGAGTGTCATTATCATTTTAAGGGAATGAAATTAGTAAATTTGAAATGAGAATATCTGAAGTGATGCCCTCAATGTCACAAAGCTCCATGTTTCTGTGAACACTATTCTTTAGAAAAGGCTAGATGTCTTCTGGTTTTTTTAAGACTTTACAGAATCATCTACCTTTTATGACAACATACATTTCTGTCATAGATTAATCATGTTTTCCTTCTCCCATCCTAACCTCCTTAGAGAGCACTGAGCCTGCAAAGGAATGATTTATTTGTGAAATTTGTGCAAATCCCACTGTGTTCCAGCAGGATTATATAAAGTAGTATTGGATGCATATATTGAGATCAGTTATCAAGATGGATGAAATAAAAAATTCAATAATGAAGATTTGGGCAGTATATTAAACATATTGTATTGAAACCTGCTGAGCTCCCTGGTAGTAATTATGATGCCAAAGATAATGAAAGTCTTGACATTATTAAAGCCATGCAGCTATTCATATCCACCAATGGTAGAAAGACTACAATTATTGGAATTCTTGTGAATCCAACAATCAGGTTGAAATGTAATTGTCATGGTGATAGTGCTGGAAAGTAGGAGCTTTGCACAGTACTTAGGTCCACAGGGTTCTGTTCTCTTTAGTGACATTTTTACAGTGGTTGTTTATCGCTGTGATAGGCAGTTCATTATCTTTCTTATTCTCAAGTTTAGGTCTCTTCTAAATTCTAATGTAACAAGAGGACGCTCATCAGAAACTAAAACCTGCATGTTAGAATTCCCATCCTCTAGAATAGTTAAGGAAATATGTTTTTCTTCACTGTAAGTTGCTTACTCTGTACTTTTATGTCACAGAACCAAAAAAAGAAAAATCCAGTGAATAACTGTAAAATCTGAGAAATACTGTGCATGACTTGGTCGAGATCTATGGCTCATTAAGCACACTTGATGCTCTTGCAAAGAAGCCATATTTTGCTCTAAACACCCACATTGTTCTTCACAACCTTTCATAACTTCAATCCCAGGGGATTTGGAAATCTTTTCCTGGCCTCTGTGATATCAGATACCTGTGGCATATTTGTGTACATACAGGCAAACACATACAAACAAGTTAAATTATGTTTTAAATGGGGGGTGACAATAAGGTTCTTGCTTAGTCAATAAACAAAAGAAGAAATATCTGTGTGACTCCATGCAGAAGGTGGGTTACATGGAAAGTCATGTCCCTCAAGCACTTTCTAGATTTGATATTTAGAACCTAACTAGTGAATGGATAGACAAGTCAAAATGAGAAAATAATAGCAGCATCTTCACTTCTTCCCAAATAAAGGTAAAGCTTTTTTTTTTAAGACTATTTTTTACAGATCAAGTTTGAAATTTGTATTTGGGAATACATTATAGATAATCTTTTTAAAAGTAGATGCATAATGGAGAAATAAATAGAAACTTAGCCCTTTTCTACCTAGTTACCACAGGCGCAAGGATGACTTTGTGGTCATTTCTCTTTTCTTACATTCGATATTGGAATTATGGAATCATCTTAATGTTATTTAACATACAAATGGAACTCTCTCTCTCTCTCTCTCTCTCTCTCTCTCTCTCTCTCTCTGTCTCATACACACACACCATTGAAATTGTAAATATTTCTTCTCATTCATAGAGTGGATAAGGAACATACAGAGCATATTGACACATTCCAAGACACCATAATAGTTGGGCCATATAAACCAGAAATCCCTTATCACAATACAGGAAAAGAAACTGTGTGGTTTCTGTCATGTTTCAGAAGATAAACATCATATTTAAACTTGTACTGTAAAAATATTGATATGAATGTCATAATTTCAGGCCATAAATTAGTAATGTTCAGTAGACTAGAGAAAAATGACAATGCTGCATTTTGTGACCATGAGCTTGGTTATATAGGTTGATCCTATTTCAATTTGCAAGAACATGGAAATAGTACATTGAGAATTAGGCATAAGCAAAGAGAGAACGCACAAAAAAGCTGTGTGACTGAGGAGCTTAGCCAAGCACTTTACTAGTGCTTCCAGTTAATTCCACACCTAAGGCCACATTTGAGTTTCTTTATGAATAGCAAATAGGAGAAGGATAACATAAAATCAATGCTTTTTGTCACATGAGTAATCTGTGCATAGTGAAAATGGTCCATTTCATAACTAATGTTCCCATGAACTGATATCTTCTCATTGACCAACTCTTAGGTAATACTTCATGCATTCTTGTAGTGCAGAAATAAATTTGGCCTTAAGTAAAACTCTATTTGACTTATAGCACAGGAAACACGGCTTGTCTGATTAGTAAGGAGTTAGCAGTGGATAATTCTGCATGATCATAAACACAGACACCCATTGAGAAATAGAAATTTCTAGCTAACAAAAAATGAGCATACAGTTTTTGATCTTTTAACATCATACAATGCCTGAATATAGCCCCAATCATAAAATATACTCACTAACAGAACCAAGTACAGTGTGACAAGTTGATAGTGCATCATCTTTTTCTGTCATTTCATTAATGGCATGCACACATGGCAAGGCCTTAATGTGTACCTGTTACCAGCATGGATTTCTTTATTCCCCAAGATGACTTGCTGTTTGTTACTCCCAGTGTTTCATCTTCTAGAAAGAGAGAAAGCTTCATTTCAGGTGACTCTATTGATCCCCTTCCAAGCAATTGAACAAGCCTTTCATTATGATGGGACTGAAAACATGTAATAGATTAGATTTGTCTTCCTGCCCATGTGGTCTCAGATACATCTATAATTTGAGATTATTGGAAATATCTTGAACCCAAATGAGATGCCACACATAACCATGTACCAGCTCATTTATACAATTTGAAAAAAGAAAGTAAAGTCAATGTAACACCAAAAAAAAAAAGTTCATTATATTATATAACATACAACTTAGAAGCACTCAGCAAGAGAGAAAGTATAACTTAATTTTTAGCAGTGAAACAGAGATACATTGTATTTCTAGAAATGTGGGTTTTTTTGAGATTTATATATAAATACATTATCATAATATATAAATTAATGAACCAGGTGTTAGAAGAAGTTGTCCTTCCTACTTTATATGTACACTAAGGGAAGAGGATATGTCCACTTGGAATTTAACCATATCCCTATTTATATTAAATCAGTGACAATTATCCAACTGCTCTTGGTTTTTTTTTATAAAGGAGACTATAGCAGACAAGAGAAAAATATTCTCCTTGAGGGAAAATTGAGGCAAAGCTGTTGTTTCTCAGTTAAGGTTACAACGATAATGCTTAACATTCATATGGCTAACTGGTAATGTGCTTGGTTTCAGTGATCAGAGGACAAAAATAAATACAAGACTCAGAGAAGGACAAGGCAGATGATGACCTGAACTTTAGAAATATGGACCTAACTACTGTAGTAGATAAGGCTGGTACCATCAAAGAGAAGTAGCTATACTATACTAAAGTGATTAGAAAGGAGAAATGATTATGTGCAAAGGATGTGATTGTCCTATTAGCCTTTCTCACATCAGTGATGCTAGAGAAAGAGGTCAGCCAGAATCCTGAGAAGTTGTTTCTAGGATGGAGGCATTCCATATTTGCACCAACATTGGATTTTAGGTGTCCTTTCAAGGGCCTCTTTGGAATAGAGATGCATGTTGCCCCGAAAGTTGATAATATTTCCCAAGTGCGCTATATCCTTTACAAGTAATAATCCTTGGATGAAGAATCTGCTTTTTTAAAGACACAACATATGTCCAATGACAGGCACATGAAAGGTTCATCAATATTATTCAAAGTGGAGAATTCCATGAGGATTTTTAATTTTGTCCCCAAATAGATCACCAGAGTCATCTCTGGAACTATACCACAACCAATTTCTCCACCGTCGAAGTTCTGGCATCCTTACCTTACAGGTGTCCTTCCAAAGGTCACTCTTACAAGACTTCCCATATAGGAATCTCAGTGCTTCATCACATATTTCCTGAGAGATATGATTCACAGACACATGTGGCAGAAATGTATTCCATAAGATGGAGTCTAAGCCTCAAGGGCTGAGAAACATCAAGTAATGTCAATCACACAGGAAACACAGGTAGCCATGTTGATTTACTGGGTGTTAATTATTGCTGGTAATCCTGGCTTTTTTTCTTGAAAAAAATCCTTGTTTTGAAGCCAAATTGGTGAAATTTTTATCAAAAACAATGACCTTTATATAAAAGAGAGAAAAGGGACCTTGGAGAATTATTATTCATTTTGGTATATCTCCCTTAGAAGGAATATGAACTAAATTTAAATATGATTGTCTAAAACATGTCATGGAGTTACATTTGAATTTAACACAATGAATTTGTGTGTGGCCTTGGGTGACATGAGATGTACCACTAGATGTGAGTGAACAGAGATAAATTTTCCCATAAGCATTAAAAAACGAATAACCAAGAAGATCCTGCAAGAGAATTTTAGTACTATAAGCTCACAGGATCAGCAAAAGCTATGAAGACATGAGGAATTTTGACCTCCATGTTATAATTTTAAATTACATAGTATGCAGTGTATGTATTGACTATGAACAAAGAATATAGACTCTATGGCCTTGGGTATATTTTTCAATATTGTTTCAGTTAAGATGAAAAAGACTTCACAAGGCAGTACATGGTTTATAGAAACATTGAATGCTGTAAGTCTTGCAACGATGTTGTGACAGCATCCATAAGACCTGAAAAATCTCACCGAGAAGAGACTTGATACCCTATGAGCATATACAGGGGGAGGTAATCCCTCTCAGGAACAGTCATAGGGGAGAGGAATAAGAGGAAAATGGGAGGGAGGGGAGAATGGGAGGATACAAGAGATGGGATAACCATAGAGATATAACAAGAATAAATTAATAAAAAAAAGATTAAAAAAAAGAAAAGACCTGAAAAATCTCAAGCCAGACAAAAATCTCAGCATAGAATAGGGAGGTGTACATGTGGTCTCACTCTTAACCAAGTAGATACTGGCAGTGGATAGCTACTTGGATAGTAGAATTGTTCTAAGATTATAGCCACTGGTAAGTTGATCACGTTCCAATAAAAGGGAAGACACACAAAATGCATTAGCAGACCACATTGGTTTTAAAAACTAAAAGGGGTTCACTGGGTGGGTAGAGTAGTTGAATAAAGAGGGAGTTATGGGTAAACATAGTCAAAATGTATAAAATTACATACACCTTCAGCCTTCTGGCATAGTATATCTGACAGACATATTTGAGAGGCAGGAACTATTGAAGATTTGCTTACCCTGTCTTGGCAGAGTTTGGCCATCCTTGACTCTGCCTGCATCTAATCTTGCCCATTTTTAAGCCGACTTCTGTCTGTGGCAGAGATGAGGACATTTTGCCCAGTGGCTTGTTTGTCACATTTGAAGCCAACTCCATAAGGAGGTACTTTGGTGCTCGTCTTTTTCTTTGAGGTAGGTGGGGTGTTGTCAGGAGTTAACTTGTCTTGTCAAAGAATCTTTAGAATAATAAAAGCATCCTTAAATGCCATATTCTGTCGGTCTCTGAGGTTTTTGAAAACCTTATTTTACTATTTTACCTCATATATCCATAGAATCATATCTATCTATCAGACTTATAGTATATATTCTTGTGATAAAATTAGACTAGTTTTTGACATGAGCATGATTTGCATAAATATATAAAATTCAATACCACTAAATTAAAAAATAACCTTATTTGTGAGTAACAATTAGGATCTTTAGATGTGGAGTAGATTCATAATCTACCTTTTGTTCCATCCTCCCTCTATATTTCTATATCGTCCTTTCCTTCTTTTCAGCTCCTATCTCCTTACCTACAAAAGAAAGATAAAGGAAAAGAGGTGCGTCCCTGAGTCAAACCTAGCTCCCTCTCCGTAAAAGACCTATAATACTTATAACCAACTTCTAATGAATATAAGCATCTGTAGACCAAGAGAATAAACAGAAACCTATCCAACCTCCCTTAGAGGAAATGTGATGTTTTTATCTTAAAATTTCTTCAGGCTGATGTAGGGCAAATAATTCCTTTGAAGGCCCACCCCCCAAATTAGGGAAAGTGGTTAGGTAAGCCAGGGATAGCATTTGTGGTCCATTTTTTCAAAAGTTGTGAAATTCCAGGATTAATAAGGGTCCTGTGTGGGACAGTCTGAACTGCTGGACCATTTGGGATCAGAAGCTTTCTACAGTGCTGTCCTGGAAGCTGTCCTGTTGTGATGGGTAGCTGAACTGAGGTGCCTGGGGCTGGAATATGGAGGGTGTAGGATGTCAGCATCCAGCTTGCTGAGAGGAATGAATCCTGTCATGTCTGGTCCAGTGTCAGTGTCCGTTTCTTTTGTTCTGAAAACATATTTTCTCACAAGTAGGCTGAAGATGACACTCCAAGGTTATAGAGAGTGCTGGGTTACTGTTCAGGCAGTAAATTGTCTCAGTCATTTTTTCATTTTGGAAGCTGCTAACCTACACTCTGGGTTCACTTGGGTATTTAAGTTTTATCCCTTCTCAAGTCTCTGATGGGTTTGAAGAACAGATAGTTTAGTCTTTCAATTAAGCTTAGTAGGTGAGAGGTTAGGATGTTTTTAGAACAAGATAGATGTTTTAAATTAATAGAGATGAGATATAATAGATACTAATCTCCATTCAGAAATTTAGACCCAACAAGATAGGAAAGATGTTTACTACAAGTTTGCCAAATACAAATGGCCAAACCACTGTGAATGTAACATTTATATAATTCCCGATTGTCTCATGGTTCTTCCTGCTGTATGTAGTTTATTTTATTCACGTGTAATAATATAAATGTATATGTTAAAAATAAACATAACAAAATTTTCAAAAACACACACAAATAAATTGCACACACACACATACATACATACATACATACATACATACATATATATTCTATTGATCTATATTTGTTTTCAAAGATTTGTTGTTTCTAAAGACTGAAAGTAGGACTGAATTCATGGTGGGTCAAATATAACTAATGCTTTGAATAAAAAAATGATAGAGAGGCAAGGAATGTACATAAGAGGCAAGCCCCAAAGCATTCTGCCGTTCCTTATAAAAGTTAATATTTTATGCTTCAGTGCCAAGGTATATTTTATTAATTCTTTTGTGTTGTAGGCATATGTGTTCTTTCTTTTCTGAGTATTTACTATGTTTCTGTAATCTTGTTCATATAATATCATTCACAATTGTAGACAATGCCAATATGTTATGTAAACTATATATTAATAGGATCTAATATTGTCATTCCTATTTTCATTATTTTAAGTCAATTATCTACTTTAAATTAATCAACAACATCTCTTATTCTTTTACATTTTGTTCTGTAGCTTGGTAATGAATGCCATCTATAATCACAATTTTGTAGATTTATTTTCTACCAACTACTTGCTGAAACAACTAAACAGATGTGATTGCCAAATGGAAGTGTTTGCTACCTTTTGCAAATTCGTTGACTTTTCAGAGTCCTAATTTAATTCCATTTCTTAGTTTTTCTTCCTGTGCCTGATTGTCAGTTAGTTCTTCCCATGATTCCTGCCAGGGGCCATTGTAAATGTTCTGCTCCTTTGGGAAGGACAGAGACCAGCTGAGAGTGCAATGTCTCTAACTTCCTTAGTGACCCTGATACAAGGCAGGTGCCCACATGCCCTAGATATGGACAGTTGATTCAACAGATTAGATCATCGGGACAGTGTTGTGGCTGTAGGCATGAGTTCATGATTCCCACATAATTCTATCACCATTTAGACATGAGGCTTCCCAGGTAAACATACAATTGTAATCATATCACAATTATCTTCATGAACAAAGCCAACTTTCTGGGGTTTGGAATAAAGTGTTAGGAATAAACTGTTAGGAAATATTGTTGCCTAACATACATAATTTTTCACACTCTTTAATTTGGGCCAGGGAATAATCTATGTAATTGCTTCATGTAAAAAAGATAAAAATAGATTGTTATTTCAAAATGTGCTTTTTCTTAGTACTTAAGAAACACCGTTTAATATGTAGTAACAAATATGGAGGGCTTATTTATACAATAAAGCTGAATGTAACAATTATTAGCTTTTTGTTGCACTGTGCCATCTTACTGTTTGTATCTCATGGCTCTTTATTTATTATCTCAATGTTTTTCCAGGTGTTACATTTACATTTTCACAGGAAATCTTCTCTTGGATAAGCTACTTCAGCATACTCAGAACACAAAGAACATAAAATTGTACTACTAAATTTTTAATGAGGTAGTCTTCCATAGATATGAAAATGCAGGTGTTGCACGCACATTCAAATACAATTGATTCTTTCCTCACCATGAAGCACTGCATGCCTTAGGACCGTAAGCCAAAATAAACCCTTCCTCATTTGAAACATATCATTGTGAATTCCTGTGTACTATTTGGGGAGAAAACTCAGAGAAAAAAGTCTAGTCATAGATAAGTGTGGTAGAGCATGAAACTATTTTTTGCAAAAACAAGCCGTACCAATTACTATTAAACCCTTTAAATAAAAACTAAAAATAAAAATATAAATGCTATGAATTATAGACATTTGCAAAACACCCGAGTACTCTGTAGTATTTGGCTCATCAGGTGTATTATATTCATTTGCATGACTGACATCATGGGATAATCATAGATATCTAGGAGTCAGAGCACCCAGGACTAGAAACCAGTTCATCATCTTTTGCCCTGCACTACAGAAAGCAGTCTGTTCCTTACTCAGGCACGGTATGTAGCATAGCTAACACGGGTGCTCAAATAATCTCACTGTTGACTCCAAGCCAAGCCCTTTCACTGTCTTTCCAGCGCACACTTTGCCTCACAAATTGTTTAGTATTTTGACCTTGCAAGATGTTTCAGGTGTGGAAATAATAAGAAACCCTGGAGCAGCTTATCACTGCCCTAAAGTGAATCTGAAACTCAAAAGGAGGTGAGCACACCTTCCAGGAGATTAGGGCCAGGTAAGCAGCTGGCACCACCCTTCTCCTTCATGTATGCCTCTCCTCTTGTTTTAGGCATGTTTCTTTACCTTCACATATTTTCTTCCCAATACCTCCATACCTACCATCTTCAATTATCCCAACATCCATCACAGCCCCCAGAAGATGCCTACAAAAGTGAGGGAGACTTTGACTTACTTTCTCAAGTCAGATTTTTCTCTGTGGGTTCATTAAGATATAACAAACTAAACTAAAAAGGTCTGCAAATCCCTAGGTCTCATCTTCCATTGGGAGGAAGTCTTCTCAGAAAATAGGAATGTGTTATGAAACAAACTCACATACTGTATGATGCAACACATCACCGATTATTTGGAAATATGTCAGAATCCATAATCACTAAAAGCCCCTTCCCTGTCTAGTGCCTAGAAGACCACACAGAGTTAGCACACTTGGCCCCTGTCATCTTTCATTTTAATCTATAAATCACAAATGTGGGAACTGAATATATGTGTCTACATGTATCTTCTCTTTCAGTTTTAGTTAAGTGAGTTATACACAATTAGGAACCCAAGTCAAGAAATCTTACAACTGAAAAGATTAAATATTCATTATAATTTGCCACTTATGTCATTAGTGATTCAATTCTATTAACACTTCTGTGTACCTATTGAGTGGAACTAAAGGGCACTCAATGGGATATGAAGGCTGAATAATACAGAACCTGCTGTCAAGGAAATTGGGCACTGCTGGAGAAATAATTTATACAAAGAACAACTATAGAGTTTAAATATCTGTGATTAAGTTTGTGCTGTGTGGGTGCTATAGTGAAGGTACTTGGAAAATCACAAATCTCTGTAGTTTGATGTCACTGAGGAAAAAAAATCACCTGTTACCTAGACCTTCATATAAAATTAATATTAAGATATTTGTACAGAAATCATTATTAAATTATTTTAATTTATTTGATTTAGAATTCTTTTTTCTTTTCTTTTCTTTTTTTTCTCTTTTTGTTTGTTTGTTTGTTTTTTGTTATTGAGACAGGGCTTCTTTGTGTAGCCTTTTTGTACTGGACTCACTTTGTAGACCTGCTGGCCCCAAAATCATAGTGATCCTCCAGCCTCTACCTCCCAAGATCTGGGATTACAGGCATGTACCACCACTCCTGGCTGATTTAGAATTCCGTGTGAAATATTAGGTGACTTTTCTTACATTGTAAATACATTAATCATGAATAAATGTGAACTCTTGATATCAAGTTTAGAAATGGAGAGGACTGTTGAAGATCTAGGATTTTCAGCATGTGTGATACTCTGGTTCACCAAAGCCATCCCAAAGAACTGCACTGATGATCACAGATGTTTATGTAATGCAGCTGCTAGGAATACCATGAGGAATTCATGCTGAAAGGCCAGATGTCAAGCACACTGCTGTAAAACATGAATTTTAGATTTGATGGAACTGGACCATGACATTTACTATCAAGCATATCATTAATATATGATGAATTTGCATAAAACATCGAAAACATACTAGAGTATTTGAAGGTCTTACTTGAGTTTATAAATCTTAGGTTAGGTTGTTTGAAGACCTGCTGAAGAGAACATATCTCTCCATATTACAATGCACAATTATAAAGAATGGGGGAGACGTCCCTGGTCCTCTGTGTATAGCCAGTAGGCAACTATCGCAGGGGAAGTGATGAACACCCCATGCACAAGTCTCTCAACTAGAAATGTGCTCTGCGCAAAAGATACATCTATCTTTACAGGGTTCCTATTTTTCCTCGTTTGATTCCCTAAGTAGAAAACATGTTGAACATCTCATTGGTAGGTTTACAAATGGATTTTGTACAGCTTGTTCTGCTATAAGCATATAAACTGATCACGCACACACCATTCAACAATATGTGCACAGGTTACAGAAACTTGCTTACCCTTACACATATACCCATTTTCGCACATGTTCTACAGTTGTACTGAAGTGTGTTTTATAACAGAACTTTTACTATCATGGGAGCCACATTGATTTATTAAAACAAAACAAAAGAAAAAGACAAATTTTTAGTGTAGTCCACAATCACCTACACAAGGCATTACATTGCTATCATGAAAATGGATAGATGATAATGTCCTGTTAAGAAAATTAAGCCTGGTTCAGAAGAATATCATATGTTTTATTTCCAATATAAAAATTTGTAGGAGCATATGCAAGTAAGTAAGGTATGAAGAAGGGGACTGGGAGAAGAAAGGATGATGAGAGAGGTTAATAAGGGGGTGAAAATCATCGTGATTTAATTGCATTGCTTTTTTTATTTTATAACCGTGTGTACCTGTGTGTTGGAACATGCATGTGAGCACAGTTTCTGTGCAGTGTGGAAAAGGGCATGGTATCTCCTGCACCTGGAATTACTTCCTATGTCCTGCCCGACATGGGTGCTGGGAACTGAACTTGAGTCCTCTGCAAAAGCTGTAGGTGCTCTTCAACACTAAGCCATTAACACTGGGGTTTTTAAATTGCAACTGTTTTTAAGTATATTATACTGGTATAAATTTCTTTGTTTTCTTTTGATCCACAGTTATAATTATAAATATCACCCCCATTCTATTTAAAGCTATCTGTAAACTTTTCAACAACACATTATCTGACCTCAGTGCTTTCATATTCTTAAAGAAACATCATTTATAGGTGCTTCAGAAGTTCCTCCATATTGAAAAGAGTTACCATTGTGTGATACTAATCTAGGTATCTTGAAGTAGCAAAGTTACAATGAATGTGTGAGAGCTCCTTGACACACACAAAAGTCCCAGTGGGGTATAATCTTTTTATTTCTGTTCATTTTCTTTATTCACTACTTACCAGCTTCAATCCAACCACTTCTGTATGCTTTGTAAAAATGCAAGTTCATATTAGCAACTAATTCAAACTGTTCCAGTACAAAGGAGATAGAATTCAACTATGAAGAATTATAAAGATATCTACACAGTAAGTTTTGAATACTAATGGGATTCCTTAGTGGATTTTGGCTTTGTTTGAAGCTATTTTGAAAACTAATTAGAAACATTTGCTTATTGTTGCTCAGTCACATACATGAAGCTTATAAAATATCTATGACTAATTTATAGTCTACATATAATATAACCCAGAGGATTCAGTGGTGTGATATGTAGTAAGTTATTAATATCAAAATCAGGCTTGTATTTTTGTGCTTCAAATAAAGGACAGCCAAGATTGCATTATCAGGCATAAGAATCTCACACCTGGGGGAGACATGAGCCCTGTGGGGGAATCTGTTATTACTTTGATAAATAGTAATTCTGTCAAATTACCTTCTATATATGTATGTCTATATCCAGAGACCTGGCCCGAGTCTGAATATGACTCAGTATTATTGAGAAAAGCTTCTTCTCACAATGGACATAAGCCAATGCCGAGAAACATGGCTGATTAAGGAGAGACTGGGTGTCCAATTCTAAATAAAAAAAAATTTTTTTTTTTGCCACCACTATTACTCATGGTCCACTACATACCATGACTCAGGGAACAGAGGCAGAATAACGCAAGAGTCTGAGGATAGGAGAACGCTGTGAAATGTTCTTTTCAGGGTCTGGTATGGCTTTTGTACCCATGATCTTAAAGCAGCTCTGGCTACTTTCATAAGACTTATGCTAGATCGAGCCACCCCAACATTCTAGAATAGATGGGAAAGATACTCTTTAGCCTCCATCCTTTACTAAAGGGCTACAAACTGCTGGCAGCTACTGAAGGAGGAAGACCTATTCTTTTTGGAGGTCACCATTGGTAGACTTCCCATGTTCCGGTGTATGGCTCTACACCTGCACACATACTCACAGCACTAACTGGACTTTGTTGGGAAGGAGAAGGAAGAAGAAGAAATAGAGTTGGAACACAGATGTGTGTACAACGTTTCCGTGTTGCTTTTCTGCTTCTGTAATAAGGACAATAACAAAAAAGCACCTTGAGGAAGAAAGGGTTCATTTGGCTTACCTATCCGAGGTCCCAGTGAATTGTGGGAAGCTAGCCAGAGCAGTAACTCAAGACAGAAACCCTGGGGTAGGAACTCGCACAGAGACTGTGGTGGAATGCTGTTACTGGCTTCTTCAGGTTCCTTCTAGGCCCCAGGTCATCTGCCCATGGGTATTGCCTCCCATGTGGGCTGAGCCCTCCCAAATCTCTCATTTCCCAGAGGCTTGGGTACAGGTAAACACGCATGGAGGAATTTCCTAATCTGATATCCCTACTTCTCAGATATGTTTAGTTTTGTGTCAAGGTGAGAACATGTAATCATTCTAGGAGCAAATGAGGGAAGAAGCATGGAGGAAATGGTGGATTGTGCTTATATTTGTGCTGTATACATGTATAAAGTTCTCAAGGAAAAAAGAATGTATTTTTGAAATTCATGAAGGACAGCCAAAGAGAATATATAACCAGACCATTGCCATGGTAGAATGTTGAACATGCCTGTTAAAATTTTGAGCTTTATAATTTCCTGAACAGAATTTCGTATTGGTGATACTTTTAATTTAGAATAAAAGTGGAAGCAATTGTGTTACAAGACAGAAAGGGTGTATGTGATGTAATGAAAGCTTCACTTTAAAAACAATATTCTAATAATTAGATTTTGGCTGCTTGGCTTCTTTAATTAGGACTCCCCTTTATTCTCCATTACGCTAGAGAGTACTGCTTGAGGAACCCTTGAGTACACATCCTTACATCTTCCTGTCTGACCGGATGTCTGGTGCTCACTGTGTGTCTGCTCAGATAGGCTGTCTCTCCTGCAGAAGGGGGCTTGTGTGAGTGTGTCACAGTCCTCATCAATTGTTTTCTTCATAGAACACAGTGCTTATCCCAAACACTGACTTTGGCATTTGAGAGCAACTTCTTTACGAAGTGAGAATATCACTTCAAGAACAGCTATCATTAATTTCATGTGAAATTTCAAGTTAAATTGGAGATTTTGAAATTGTATTTCATCAAGGCTTAAGAGATTCCTGTAACAATTTTTCTGAAAGGAATATTGGTGATATTGACACATTTGATGTGTTGAGATCCAAAATTAAAATGCTATCAGTATATCCAGGATTCCATAATTAAGTAATCAGATTATTTAAAATATCAACAACTAGTGAATGATGTGATAAAACTTTACACGTGTAAATTCTGAGTTTAAGGAAATATATTCTGTTGTAACTTAATAAAAATGTAGACTACATAGTTCTGTTGTCTACTGAGCCAAAAGAAAAAAGAAAAATCTGCTCAAAATTTAACATGACACTATTTTCTCATCTTTTTATTAGAGACAGAAAAAGATATGAAAAAATTTAATATGTTAACTATGTTACACTAAATATATTTATAAATAACTAAAATGAATTGGTACATATTTGAAAATTTTCAAACTAGTATTTCAAATGCAGTATATTTTGATTTATTATGTTGGCATGTGTAGTAAGAGAGAGAATACACAAACTTTTTGAATTAGTGAATTGTTCCAAAGAGCATTTGACACTAAATAACTTCTGACTTTTTTCTTTACAAAATGTCTTGAAACATAGAGACAATGACATTCTCTATGTAACACGGTTCTTTCTGGCAGTTGTTTCTAGGGACAGTGTTTGCTAAATGCAAACAGCATGTCTGTAACACTGCACAAATGAGGTCCTTAGAGAGCTGACACAATTGTAACTCTGTGTTAAATCATACTGTTTCCTGACTTGGAAAGTCAATCTGAGTAAACCTTTTCCTGTAGAAAGCACTATTTAGATTCATGGAAAAACAATTTACCACACAGCACTTCAGTGATTTGTGTGTTTGTGTGTGTGTGTGTAAAATTCTGTTGCAATATCTCAAGGCACATCTATCTAATATCCTTATTTATTTTGTGGCCTGTAATGTAAAAATGTCTAATTAAAATTTCATGTTCCTCTCTAAAAGTAAAATAACAGCTCTCAGAATTGGTGCTTCTACCTTGAAGGATGAGAACAGTCTGGTGGCTGTTGGTAGAAATGTACAAAAGCCTGATTCAGTTTAGCAGAGGTAAATCTGTTGATACTGCAGTGGCTATGATCCTGTGACTTATGAAAGCATCATTGTGCTGAGGATATTCATTTATACATATGTTACTCAAAGGTTTTTTTTTTTAATCACAGAATATGCTGCAAAATTTTTTCTGCTTCTGTATTGGTAATACAATATTTATTTTTCATTCAATGAACTTCTATCCAGATATTTTTATATCCATTAAAAAGGATAATAGAGATGCCATATGTATGTATATGTATCCATATTTCTGTATAGTTTTCTTTTTATAAGCATATACATTAATTAAATTTAATTTATAAAGAGGCCAAACTCAGAGATTACAATAACAAATGTATGACATCATGATTTACCAGTACTTGTAATTTACCCATGTCTGGAAGTTTCTATAACATATTTTGGGATGCCAATCGAATGTAGCTATAGCTATGAAAACCATAAAAAATGAACCTTCAGTTCAAAGTGGTTTATGGTACACTGCACTTGTTTGTTTGTATGTTTGTTTGTTTTGGTATGTCTTGAATCATATTTGCAACTCAGGAAATTTCCAATTAGTCTAGTTCACTGAATCTGAGTAGTGATATATTGTTAGGTTTGTTAGTACTTTGATAAATAATTGTTCAAACATACTCATAGGAGATATTTTTCTGTAAATTTTCTCATCTGATAATACCTTATGGTTTTGATATTTTGATAATACAGATCTTATAAAGTAATCTTGCATAGTTTGGGCAATACCTTCAAGTTGTACAGTTGGTTCATGTGATATTTTCATATTTTGAATTTTAAGTATTCTGAATAATGACTTTCACAATGTTTGCAGTATTTTGCAGTCCCATCAGAAGTTATTGAAGCTTCTTCTTTTTCCACATCTTTCCTGGATTTTGTTATTATTTGTTTGATGACTGAGATGAAAAGGATTAATTAGGTAGTCTTAATGTGTATTTCCTTAAGGGTTATGGAGGTTGAATATTCATTATTTTGAATAATTGTGGGTTTTTTGAGAACTGCCTGTCCAGTTCTTAGCCTATTTATTTATTGGTAAGGTTGGTATCAGAAGCTCTGAGGAGTCTTTTATTGCTTGTCATATACTCCTGTGGGTTCCTAGTCTTGTTAATATATATTTTAAATCAGTTTTCGAGCTTATTATATCATTATATCATTCACCCTTTCCTTTTCCTTCATTCAAACCAGTCGTGTACCCTCTACTTAACTCTCTTTAAGATTCATGGCTTCTTTTTCTTTAATTGTTATGTACACACACACACACACACACACACAAACACACACACATATTATCTATCTATCATCTATCTATCTATTATCTATCTATCTATCTATCTATCTATCTATCTATCTATCTATCTCTATCTCTATCTCTATCTCTATCTCTCTTTGTCCCTTTAAGGACAAACGCTTATAGATTCTTGTTAGGAATCATTGTCGTTTAGTAAATTAGTGAATATAAATTATTCTCTGATAAATGTAGTTTCACTAGAATTGGGTAGTTAGCTATGTTTTCAGTGTCAAGCATGCTATCTATCTTGTTGAGGGGGTCTTTCATCCAATTAGAGACCTCTTGGTTACAGCCAGGTTATGCATGCCACTACTGGACTGTAGGGCTATTGTGTTATGTTATTCATTGATGAGATTCATAGGACAGTTGATTGTTTCCCTTCTTTGGAAGCTCACATGGCACCTTCTGGTATCATAAAAGCTTGTCTTCAGAGAGAAGGCACATGGATCATTTCCAGGTCAAAGGACTCTAGGTCCTATTTTTAAAGTACATGGTATTTTCAGCAACAAGAGACTTATCTTCTATGTCTGTGAGGTAACCAAGGGCAACAGCAATAATTTTATATGTTTTAGGAATCTCATGGTATCTTAAATGTCTTTTCTTCATTTTTTTCCCACTTGATACACTGGTTGTACAAGAAAAACTGTTGCTTTGTTTTACAGGAGTTCATGAACTTCCTGAAACTATTCCCACTACTCATTTCTAGCTTTGTATCTTACCTGTCTAAAAAGTCATTTATAGGACATTGTCTCTAATTTAGGCTTCTTTGGGTCTCTAATATATAATCTATCTTGAGAATTGTGTGATCTTGACAAAAGTGTGGTGTTTCTTGCATGTGTTAGATGCAGTGGTTTTTGTATGTATATCAGGTTCTTTTGTACTAAAAGTGTTAAGTGTTTTGTTTCCTTAATACCTCAAAGAATGATGTTTCAATCAGGATGATGCATTCATAGCGGAAGCAGTGATGCTGACATCCCACAGCACTTTTGTATGATGGATGATGTCTTTATGTCCCTTAACTTCTATGAATATTTGCTTTATGCTTGAGGAACTCAATGAAGCTGCAGTTATAAGTATAATCGTTACATCCTCTTGATAGATTGATGACTACATATGTCTTTGTTTTACTCTTGGGATAGGATTTTTTTCTTTTTTCCTAATTCTTGTTCTGTGTGATATTCTTATCTCTGTCCATGGTCCCTCTGGCTTCCACTTGAGTAGAGGTATCTCTTCCTTGGTTTATATTTCTTAGAGATGTGCAGCTTATTTTTCTAAAAATGAATATGTGTATTTGATTATTATTCTTTCCAATCTCTTTGGCGTCTTTCTATTTCTTTTTGGGAGAATGTAATTCAGTTAATCTATATATATAGATGGGATTTACCTCTGCTATTTTCTTAATGACGTGTTGGTTAATGATAGTTTACATGCATGACAACAGCACCTAAATATTATATTATCTGCCATGTTGTGGTGATTTCAGTTTTTTTAAGTATACACTAATGTGTCACCTACTCATGCCTGCATAGGAGCATCTGCTACTTTTACGTGGCTTATGACTATTTTCTGCAAGCTCATTAGATTCCTTAATTCTTTATTAATTTTGTTTCTTTCTGTCCTATTGATTCAAAGGAAAACAATAAGAATATATTATTCACCTTAGCTAAGATACGGATCCAAACTAAATATCTGTTCATAAATACAAGGATTAAAATTGTATAAATATAGCTGGATATGGTGGTACATGAATTTAATCCCAGCACTCCCAGCACTGAGTTCCAGGTCAGCTTGGTCTATTAAGAGAGCTTAGGGAAGCCAAGACTACACAGAGAAACCGTGTTCCAGAAAACCAAGGTAAAAAAGTTGTATAAACAATAGATTACTGTTTGGAATCTTTTTTAAAGTTATATTTTAATTTGTTTAAGTAAGAGTGAATTTACAGAATGCTATACCGAGAGGAAAAAGACAAACAGAAAAAAACATGATGGACTTTTAAATTTTTGAATTAATAGAAAAATAAATAAATTGGGAATTATTGGGTACTTACAGCAATATGAATTAGACTTACAAATAACTCTATAAAGAGAAAACAGTGCAATTATACAATGTGGGTATTTGATGTAAGGCATGATGACTATGCCTAACCATAATATTTGAAATTTGCTAGGAGATTCCATTCATAGATATGTCAGTTAGTCTGTGGAAATCTTTGCATGGTGTATATAAATATCAGAATCCACACATACCTCAACATCCTATGGTAATGGGGGTCTCTTTTCTGAGGAGACATAAAAACATTCATTTCATCATAGATAGGACACCAATAGTAGTCCCAAGAAGATATTCCACCGATGCCTGGTTTAGTGAAAAATGGACTCCATTGGGGGTTCCTTACAAGAGCACAGACCAGTGCTTACTAAGAACTGCAGCTGTATCTTTGCAGACCCCTGCACAGGTACAGGCGATGTCCTACAAATTCCAAAGCCCTTGGAGCTCTGCACAGTATGCAATCAGCTTGTTTCTCTCTCTCCAGCAACTGATCATTGTTTTTATGACCTCAGGGAAGATGGTGAATCCTGTATTTTTCATGTTTTCTGAGTTTTGTACATTTAGTTACCTTTCTGAGTCCTTTCAGCATCAGTCCTGTCTTTAGGGGAGAATATTTCAATTTACAGGAGATAGCTCCAGACAACATAACTGAATATACATAACGTTATTCATCATTTATACTCAAGGGAACTTTTTAAAAGGTCAAAATACTGTAATAATATTGCTTTAAGAAATACAGTCCTAAATTACTCAAACTCAGTGTTTCAGTATCCTATTTATAAATTATTCTTGAGAAATATTTGAATATATATTGAATTTATAAAGGTTAAACTTGAAAAACTAAAGTATATTTCCCAGAGATCTTTCTTTCTCCCTCATCCAATATGTACAGGTAATATTTTCATGTTACTTGATAAAAAATGTTATTGGAAGTTAAGTTTTAAAGGAATTAAAAATAGAAAGCTAAATCCTAGAATATTTATGAATAAGTATTAAAGTCAAATGTTGTTTAGTAATTCTGATACAAATTAAGAAAATGTATCCCTCTTTATTTCAGACTGTTTAGCCTAAAGAAAAATAACCTCAAACCATCCTCTGGCTGTTATAATTGGATAGTTGTCCACACATGCACTCAGCTGCACTTCTTTTACTAGGCTGACTGCGGTACCTATAGAATGAAAGGCAGCACGTAGATATTAGGACAAAGTGTGTAGAGAGCTCTAAGACCGACAAATACTCATATGAGGAACAGGTGGAATGGTATAAAGAAGGCAGGAAAGAAAATTTTCCAGCTCATCAGTACACAACCTGTACCAGATTTAATGCTAAAGAGGCACGCAGGAACATTCCACCCATTGTCCTGGGACACATAAAATGTGATTTTTTTGTAATCTCATAGAATTAACAATGTTTTCACTATTCCTGAGTGTGTTTTTCTCCATACTTGATTTTTATGAACCTGCTGAATCCATGTCTGACCATCATATTTCCATAGTAAAATTCCTAGCAATGACCACATTCAGCAAGCAAGAAAGTTAGCGAGGTCGTCTCAGCAGATTGGGGGCGTTAGAGCACATAAAGGAAGGGGCAGGAGCACCTACCCACTCATCTCACAGTTGTTTACTGTTTTCATGCTGTGCCATGTGTGCAATTTAGCTGGGCCAAACAGGGAAGGCGGAGAGTTTCAATTCACACTTGTTGTTAACATATCCTTCCATGCAGATTAAAGCTACTTCTACATTTGGAGATGCCTAACTGAGGCAGGAAACCATAGAACTTTGGAGAACAAATAGTTTATCGTGTGCAAAGTCAATCCGTATATTAACTTATTTACAAGAAGACTGAGCTAGAGGGGAATCTTTTATTTACCATGCATAAACAGCCAATAAAACAGCTTCCAGGTGCATATGCCAAGGGCTTTCACAGAACAGCAAAATGACCCAGGAGCATGGACTAAAAGAAGGACAATGCAGTTGTAGGGCGAGAGAACATGGGTGATGCTGGCTTTTCTCTTGAGAAAGTAGGAAACATTGGTTCCAAGAAAACGCCAGAGGGCTTCCAGCGCATGGATGATATCAACCACCCATTTTCTCTAACATCATTTCAGTCACTGGGTTGAGATCAGTCTTCAATATAAGGATCTGTTTTAAAGAACAGACTCATTTCTATAGAAACTAGTCACCCTAGAATTCATCCAACTATCCATTCAACAAATGTACAGAAGTGTTACTGATTACCTGGCGTTGTCCTAAATTCTGGGAATACTGGGGAAGCAGAAGTTCCTCGATGTAGTTCAAGCCTTGGGGATACGCAATTTCAGTATAGACTGCTATCTTGGATGGATTTTATCTTGGTTTTAGTATAAGAACATGGAGTTGGCCACAGTGGTACAGGCCTGTAATCCTGGCACTCAGGGAGGCTGAGGCAGGCAGATCATGGTTCACTCGTTGAAGAATGCTCTGGGTTAATGGTTTCATGGAAGTTCCAGAGCTGTTGCTTTTTCTTCCTATGTCTATAACACATTTTAAGATGATGAAATCAAAGTGGATAACATTTATTTTGCACGTAAGATTGCATGATTCTATCTTATGAATAGGTCAGCATCTAAGGGAGTAAAGAGGTAATTTTGCTATCATCAGATCAATGACAGTTTAGTTGTTCACTATTATTGACATATTCTCATATGAAATCTGACTTTTCCAGGTCAGGTTTTCTCAACTTTCCCTAGTTACAATATTGACATTGGTTATGCCTGAAGAGTCTTAGAAATCATTTCTAAAATTTTAATAACTTCTGATTTTTTTGACCTAACTTTAAAGAATATAACCACTATAAAATTTTGGAAATAATTTTTGTGATAACTGAAAATGCATAGGATATAGATTTCTGCAAATTTTCCTTATACAGAGTTTGCATCATCAATTAAAAATCAATAAACACAGATATTTTTATCTTCCAGTCCAGGGTAATGCTATAACTAAGTCTGTGTATTGTGGTAAATCATATTTGTATAGTTCAGAACTTAAACTCAGTTTTTAAAACCTCTCTCGGTACTGAACACTTCTGTGATGGATGCAATAGTCTAGGCTCTATTGTCTTTTCATAATAATAGAATAACAGCAGTGACCTCTACTATGGAGACTCAGATAGTTATTCTGAATTCCTTAGCCATGGATTCAAATGTGTTTAAATTTGTTCTAAAATTTACCATCAAATCTTACTAGTATTTAAGGGCTAAAGCTATGACTTAATTAAGAAAGTGTTTGCTTCATAAGTACAAGGACAGCATTCAAGTCCCCCTTCCCCCATGGATCTTCCTAAAATCTGGGCAAGCATGCCAAACATCTGTAATCTCAATGCTTGGAAGGCACAGGTGGGATTCCACAGTCCACCTGGCTGGCTTGAGTAGCCAAGTTCCCTATTTACTGAGAGACCCTGCTTCAATAAATAAAACAGAAGGTAGCCAGGAAAAGATACTAGATGCCAACCTCTGGCCTTCACAGGCAAGCAAATGTATTTGTGTTTGTCTATGCAACCTACACACAGATACCTACCCCACACAAGTACACTTGGCAAAATTATTGGAATCTCACCCTCGATGCACTTCCCCATGTCCTCTGAGAGTGGTAGCCATTCTCCTCCACCATCTGACACCACCTCTATTCAAGATCTTTGAAGTAGGAAAACACACCTTTAACCCAGGGGTTGACTTTGGAGACAACTTAAATCAGTTCATTTGATCTAGGAAAACCCATCTCCAATCTGGGCTGTGCCTCCTCCTAGAAGCCTACATAAGAAGTCTATATGCAAGAAGCAAGATTTTATCCTTTGCCTGCTTGTTCTTGCCTTTCTAGCAAGTCCACTACTTCACTGGCATTAGAGGGCTATGTCTCCAGGATTCCAGCCTTGTGGACTGAGCAGCTACTGATTCTTATACTTTCTGTTTATAGGCAGCCATTGTTGGATTAACAAGACCACAACTTGCAAGTCACTCTAACAAATCCCATACATATGTTATATTATGTGATATATATATATATATATATATTATATATATATATCTGCTAAGATAATCTTAATCTTTTATATTTGTGGAAGATCATTAAGTTTAATCTTTAATATTTTAACGTCTCTGATTTTTCAACCACGTTTAAAATCATATTAAATATCAAAAAACTACATTCAAAACCACAACTGTATCATAAAAGAAACGTCTAGGCTAGGAGGTTTCAGTGTCTGAAACCAATTATGCTGGACACAGATACATTTTTAATTTAAATTGCTTTGTTTAAATAAAAGATGAAATCAAACTTTAATTGTTCTACCCCAAAGTTCTGTATTCTAATAGCCTATTTCAGAAATTCTGACATAGCCTGAAGTATAGCAGCGTTGTATACCCATGCCCTCCATTGACCTCCTGACTCAGATTTTCCAGTGTGAAATAGCAAAAGCATTCTGTTCTACAATGTATACCAGTTATAAGAAGGTATTATGAAAATGAAAACATAACACTTACCTACATTATCACTATCCTGAGTTCTTTGAATTTGGATTATTCATTTGTAGGCATTGTGAAAGCATCAGTTAACTTTTAAAATATTATAAATTCTTAAAATTTAGAAAAGTTGAAATATAAATGAAAGTGGGTACATCATCGTTAGTATTTGATGTCTTAATACAAAGAAAAAGTAACCAAAAGAAAATCCTTTTTCTATAGAGAGTTTAGAGAAAAACCTAAATAGTTTTTCAAACAACTAACATGATTATATGCACCTTTATATAATCATCTTGAGAGAAAACACAGCTGTTCATAAAATTATTCTATAGCATCTATATTACCTCATGCAATTCTCTTTTTATATTATCTTCTTCATGTTTATATGCAAAGATTTTTTGTAACTTTATAAGAAAATACTGTTTTTCATTGTGTGACAGAAATTCTAAATTGTACAGAGATTTCCACTTGAAATAAAAGTTTGTGTTTGAGAAGAGACTTACAACAAATGAATAAGAACTTAGAACTTCCTTCTACCCAGAGCAATAAGAAAACAAAAGGAGATCAAGGATATCCAAATGGGAAAGCAGGAAGTCAAATGATCCCTATTTGCAGATGATATGATTGTGTATATAAGTAACCCTCAAAATTCCACCAGAGAACTCCTACGGCTGATAAACACCTTCAGCAAATTGGCTGGACACAAAATTAACTCAAAAAAGTCTGTAGCCTTCCTATACACAAATGACAAGCTTGCAGAGGAAGAAATTGGGAAAGCCACACCCTTCACATTAGCTACAAGCAATATAAAATATTTAGGAGTTACTCTAACTAAGAAAGTGAAGGACTTGTTTGAAAAAAAATTTCAAAACTCTGAAAAAAGAGATTGAGGATGACATGAGAAGATGGAATGATCTTCCTTGCTCATGGATCGGGAGAATTAACATAGTAAAAATGGCCATCCTACCAAAAGCAATCTACAGAATCAATGCAATCTTTATCAAAATACCTACACAATTTTTTAAGTCATTGAAAGTTCAATTCTGAACTTCATATGGAAAAACAAAAAACGCAGAATAGCTAAAACAATCTTGTACAATAAAAGATCCTCTGGAGGAATCTCCATACCTGATCCCAAACTGTACTATAAAGCAATAGTAATTAAAACAGTATGGTACTGGCACAGCAACAGGCCGGTTGATCAGTGGAAATGAATCAAAAACCCAGATATGAATCCACACACATATGGTCACTTGAATTTTGACAAAGAAGCCAAATCCATTCAATGGAAAAAGGATAGCATCTTCAACAAATGGTGCTGGTCTAACTGGAGGTCTATGTGTAAAAAAATGCAACTGGACCCATATTTGTTACCTTGCACAAAACTCAAATCCAAGTGGATAAAAGACCTCAACATAAAACCAGAGACACTAAGTCACTTAGAAGAAAAAGTGGAGAAGAACCTGGAGGATATTGGCACAGGAGACAACTTCCTGAACAGAACACCAACAACAGCCCAGGCCTTAATGTCAACAATTAATAAATGGGACCTCATGAGGCGGAGAAGCTTCTGTAAGACTGGAGACACTGTCAAGAGAACAAAGCGACAGCCTACAGACTAGGAAAAGATCTTCACCAACCCTACATCTGACAAAGGTCTAATATCCAAAATATATAAAGAACTCAAGAAATTAAACACCATCAAACCAAATAACCCAATTGAGAAATGGGCTTGGAACTAAACAGAGAATTCTCAACAGGGGAATATCAAATGGCTGAGAAACACTTAAAGAAATGCTCAGCCATTATGAATAAGGCTGTTATGAACGTGGATGAGAAAATTTTCTTGTTGTGTGCTGGTACTCTTCTGGGTATATTCCAAGGAGTGGATTAGCTGGGTCTTGAGGAAGCCCTATTCCCAGTTTTCTGAGATAGCACCAGATAGATTTCCAAAGTGGTTGTACTAGTTTGTATTCCCACCAGCAATGAAGGAGTGTTCCTCTCTCCCCACATCCTCGCCAACATGTGGTGTCTCTTGAGTTTTTGATATTAGTCATTCTGATGGATGTAAGATAGAATCTCAGAGTTGTTTTGATTTGCACTTCCCTGATGACTAAGGAGGTTGACACAGAGGGGAGGACATCCTATTGGGACTCTAGATGAGAGAACCATGTGAGAATAGCAATGTAGAAGGATCCAGAGGGTCCTAGAAACCTACAAGTAGAACATTATGATAGGCAGAATTGTGCCAAGGGGTCCCGCTCAAACTAAGGCACTAGCCAAGGACAATACAGGCGGTAAAATTTAAACCCCTACTCAGATCTAGCCCATGGACAGGACAGTCTCCACATTTGAGTGGAGAGAGGGTTATGACTTTCTCATGTACTCTGGTGCCTCACATTTGACTATGTCCCCTGGAGGGGGAGACCTAGTGGCACTCAGAGGAAGGACAGCAGGTCACCGAGAAGAGACTTGATAACCTATGAGCATATACAGGGGGAGGAAATCTTTCTAAGGAACAGTCATAGGGGAGGGGAATAAGGGGAAAATGGGAAGGAGGGGAGAATAGGAGGATACAAGGGATGGGATAACCATTGAGATGTAACAAGAATAAATTAATAAAAAATAAATAAATAAATCAAATCAAAAAAAAAAAAAAAGAAAAAAGAAATGCTCACCCTCCTTAGTCTTCAGGGAAATGCAAATCAAAACAACTCTGAGATTCCATCTTACACCCATCAGAATGGCTAAGATAAAAATTCAAGTGACACCACATGCTGGCAAAGGATGTGGAGAGAGAGGAACACTCCTTCATTGCTGGTGAGAATGCAAACTAGTATGGCCACTTTGGAAATCAATCTGGTGCTATCTCAGAAAACTGGGAATAGGGCTTCCTCAAGACCCAGCTATTCCACTCCTTGGAATATACCCAGAAGAGTACCAGCACACGACAAGAAAATTTGCTCAACCATGTTCACAGCAGCCTTATTCATAATAGCCAGAACATGGAAAGAGCCTAAATGTCCCTCAGTAGAAGAATGGATAAACAAACTGTGGTACATATACACTATGGAATACTTCTCAGCTTTTAAAAACAAGGAATTCCCGAAATTTGTAGACAAATGGATTGAACTAGAAATGATCATAATTAGTGAGTTAGCCCAGAAGTAGAAAGAGTTAAATGGTATATACTCACTTATATCTGCCACTAGCCCAAGGGGCATGTCCCATGAAAGTCTTCACTAACCAGGAAACTGGGACAGAGGGGAGACATCCTACTGGGACTCTAGATGAGAGAAGCATGGGAGAATAGCAAAGTAGAAGGATCCAGAGGATCCTAAAAACCTACAAGAAGAAAATTATGATAATAAGATTTGGGCCCAGGGGTTCCACTCAAACTATGGCACCAGCCAAGGACACTACCGGCCGTAAACTTTAAACCCCTACCTAGATCTAGCCAATGGACAGGACATTCTCCACAGTTTAGTGGAGAGTGGGATATGACTATCAGACATACTCTGGAGCCTCATATTTGACCATATCCCAAGGAGTGGGAGACTTGGTGGCACTCAGAGGAAGGATAGCAGGCTACTAAGAAAAGTCTTGATACCCTATCAGCATATACAGGGGGAGGAAGTCCCCCTCAGTCACAGTCATAGGGGAGAGGAGTACAGGGAAAATGGGAGGGAGGGAGGAATGGGAAGATACAAGGGAGAGGATAACCATTGAGATGTAATATGAATAAATTATAAAATAAAATAAAATAAAATAAAATAAAATAAAATAAAGGGAAAAAAAAGGAAAAAGAAAAAGGAGAGGTTTGAGATTTGTCCTAAAAAGCTAATGTGTTACTTACCTGGTTTATCTATTAACTTTCACCATATAAAAGTTATCGAATGGCTGAAATAAAAATAAATAGTTGCATATAATCTTCCATTTCACTTTGAGAGGTATTGTGTCTTAATATTTTTTCTATTCTTATTGAAGTCTGTGAAGATTATTTCATGAAACAAAATTAACCATGACAAAAACAGAATATAGTTTAATTCTTATAGTGCAAATAATTTTAAATTCTATTTTGTTTGTACACAAAGAAGCCCACTAGGCTCATTATGTCTTAAGCAGGGTGGTGGTGCAGAAGGTCAGTCCCACCTTCATTATTTCAGAGTACATTTGTAGTTCTGTAAATAAAGAGAGGTTTGCCTTGTGGCTCTAAAAGGTGTAACCTCATTGGAAAGGTCAATATAGATTCTTTTATCCTGAGAGGGGTTTCCTCACCCTTGCTGAGCAAACTTTTCCCAATGGCTTTCCAACCCAATCTTTATGAGCACACAAGAAAGAAAATATGCCCACAATGTAAAAGCTTCAGCTAGGTAGACTACATGCATTGCTCTTTATTTTGTTCTACCAAAGAGCATCGGGTAATAAATGTATTTGGGTTGTTCATTCTCTCTCTCTCTCTCTCTCTCTCTCTCTCTCTCTCTCTCTCTCTCTCTCTCTCTCTCTCTCTCTCCCTCTCTCTCTCTCTCTCTCACACACACACACACACACACACACACACACACACACACACACACACTCGGGGGGCACAGACACAGACACAGAGAGAGAAAGAGAGACACAGACAGAGAGATGGAGAAACAAAGAGACAGAGAGTAACATCTTGGAGATTTCTAAAATAGCACCTAAAATGCACATAAATAAAATCCTCTAATTATAATAGTCTCTAATTCACTGTGATATAAGCTCTCAGAACCTTGCCAAATCTAAGTCATATTTACAATCAGGATTAAATAAATTAAGAAACATATTCTTTTTCCCTTGTAGTAGCTGTCTAAATATCATGTTTCATTTGGCTTGCTCTATTGTAATAAAATCTCATAGACAGGATAACACTAAGTATAAACCAAGGACAAATAGAAAAATAGTCTAAAATTCTCCCATCTGAGTGCTGCAGTGAAATGTATAGGATGAATGGCCTCAAAGAAATTGTCACACTGTAAATTTCATTGCTAGCATTGTCTACTATGAAAGCTACTAGTATGGGCTACAGTGATAAAGGTTCAAAGATGTGCAAATTCTGTGATTGTAATCTAAATGCAAATCACAATTTAATTTCTTGAAAACAACATTAAATATAGGTTAATGTGGTCCGTTCATTACCAATCCTCACCCAGAGTTATTACAGCTTCTGAGCAGACCAGTCATCACAAATAATTATGCTTTGCAGTTTAGTTGGAGATTAGGGTCATCTGGCTGATTTCTAGAAAGAAAATGTAATTCCTTTACTCTTAACTGTGACATGTGACATTATGACAAAAAATTCTTACAAGATTCCAGTCTAAACTCACAAAAATATGCTTGAATATATTTATAAAGAAGAGTAAAGATTTTATAAAAGTGAGTTATTTTCTACACTTAGATTGGATAAAAATATTCATAATAGAAAAGTAGGTATCTTAAGATTTTTTTTTTACAGTTTTGAGTATTAAAATTCCCACATATAATTTCTTCACACTAGCAGAATTCTTCCAGATGTCAGGCCAAAGACAGAACACTCAAGAGTAGAGGAGATGAATCTGTCTTAGTCCCCCGGGGCAGGTACAGGAAGATGGAAATTCCCTCCCTCCCAGCCACCCTCACTCTTTCTCTTTCTTCTTCCATCTTTGTCCTGCACTTCTCCCTTCCTTCTCTTTTATCTTCCTTCTCTTCTCCTCTTTCTCCTTTGTTTCTCCATCCAGTTCTGTACCATTCCTTTCTATTTCCTTCTGTCCAGACAGCCATCCCTTCCCTTCCTTTCCCTTCCCTTCCCTTCCCTTCCCTTCCCTTCCCTTCCCTTCCCTTCCCTCCCCTTCCCTTCCCTTCCCTTCCCTCCCTTTCCCTCCCCTCCCCTCCTCGCCTCTGCTCTCCTCTTCTCTTCTTTTTGCTCTCTCTCTCTCTCCCTCTCTCTCTCTCTCTCTCTCTCTCACTCACTCTCTCATCCTTCCTTTCTTCTCTTCTTTTTTTCTTTCTTTCTATTGGTATTGGATGCCTATAAAATGGCCCATTTTCTTGGCATGCTAATACTGCCAGATACCATGAAGTAACAACAATCCAAACCTTACTCTAATTTGAGCTTGAACATTGATATTATTTACATAAGAGAATATTATTTGTGTGTTAAGGACAGCTAGACTATTATGCAAAGGGGTTTTATTTCAACATATTTGAAATATATTTATATCTGAATTTGAATATTGCTTTCGAAGTATTCATTCCCATTCATCCATAGAGACTCACTGAACTTCATCTTATTACCAAGGTCACTGGCTCCCTTGACTAAGATCTCCAGTGTTACCTCCAGCATGGCAGATTTTTCAATTAGTGTCTTCATAGTTTAGCACATACGTCTTTTCGAAATAAAATAGAGTAACATTTATACCACTCATCTGTTACTTATCTATGAAATGCAACTTGTACTGTATGCTCTTTAAAGGCTCTGTCTAATATTTCTTAATCTCTTATTTGTCTGCCCCTATTTACTTTATTATATCCCCAGGGTTCTGCTGAGGCACTGTGTTTCTGTTGGTAGTTTATTTTTGACTAGTATGAAGATTAGCTGAAAAGTTTCCTTGTTTTTAGATGCCAATCTGAATTTTTATCATTATAAAACAGCAGTAAAACAATATTACTACTGTTGTTCTTTTGTATCAATGGGTGTTGACCTCAGCATCTCATATGTGCTAGCTTGTTCTCTACCAGAGTTACACCTCAGTCCCAGAGAATGTTTTAACAGTGCAGTATATGTTCTCATGCTTAGCAACCATGATTAGCACGACCTCCATTCTTGGTACATACAAGAGGTGATATCATTAGGTTGTCTTAAGGCCTGACACTGAAAACTATCACTGTCCTGATTTTATTTGAATTTTAGTCATTTAAGTGTCTAAGTCTCTCTATGAAAGAAATGAATCTCCCTTGGGGAAGGAGATAATTTAGATTTTTTTTTTAATACCCTAAATGCCTGTAAACCTTAATATAACTCTCTATTCCTAAATATATTTTACATCTCTTTTAAAAACCTAAAAATAATTTCTATTACAAAAAGTGTAAGTTTATCATAACAGTTGGTTATGGAAAATAGCATAGCTTGTAATAAAAGCTACATATCTGTTATACAACTATACATCTCATTGGCTTGAGTTTAATAGTTCTATTTTATCTTCTTTCATTGAAATTATGATATAAATCTATATTAAAACATATAAGAAATTTTGATGAAGAATATCTACCATCTCCATAGTTTGTTTAAAGTTTACAAAGCATGTTTAATAGTGGTTTGAAGACCAGTATTTACTTATATGATGTATGCCATCATGTTGAAGTAACTGAGCATTGACCTTGCTACTTACAGTTTGCACCACCTCTGTGAGCCTGTTCACAAATGTCTGTATTGGGTTCTTCAATTCGGACTCTTTCAAGGGGTAATATAAAGTATGATGGCCACTTCGGTTCATAGGTTTTAAAGAACAATAATTTACTTGAAATAACTATGATATTATTTAAAAAAAACTTGGAGATTCTTCCCAACCTGTTGATGACATATTGAAGTATAGGAGAAGGAAAGAATATAGCAAATGGGATGTGGAGATGACTAAATTTATATCTATATATATATATATAACATATATATGTAAAACTGTCAAATGATAAAATTTAAAAGTTGGTCAAAGGTAAAATGATAAAAACATGTGGCTTTTCCTAATGTATTGAGTAATTATGCTACAAGTAACTTCTGATGGCTTCTTTGTTGACTTGTCTTTATTTATTTATATATACATTTACATTACTACACATATATACAATAAACTATCTACATCCCTAACTCAGCCAAATATATAGCTGGTATTTTTAATGACTTTAATTCATGCAATATTACATTCCTGGAATTTGCCTTCAGTTTTTAAAGTTGTACCTAAATATTAGAAATGATATCATTTTATTATATTTATAAAATGAAAAATCTTTAAATATTTGCCAAAAGTATTTATTTAATGGACTAACACACAATAATTGCCCATAGATAAAATATTTTTGAGTTCAAATGCCTCTGGCACCCTCTTCCAGGCTTGTGTACCAGGTGCACACATGAAGCACAGAAATATGGCCCAAATACTCATACAAATAAAATAAAACAAATCTATAAAAAAATAATAAAGTATGACATTGATACCTTCATGAAAAAAAATGTCCATTTTTATATTAATGTCAAAACAACTTTTTCATAAAAAGAAAGAAAACTATTCAATGTTACTCTCCATCCTTTATTTGCAGAATGTCTGCTTTACATGTTAACATTTTTACATGAAAACAAGGGTGCTTTTGTTTAGTTTTTATGCTTATATTTTCATAGCCATCAACATGGCCTTATTTTTTATTACTGAAGTAGAGAGGAGATATTAAATGCAAAATATTGTATTTAAATGCAAATGCTACTACTGGATATAACAGAGGTAATAATTTTCCGTGAGATCCTATGAATAGTCATTAAAACTGAACTTCTATCATTTAGGGATTCATTTTAAGAAGTTCTAACAAGCGGGAATGCTCAGACAGCTCAAGAAATCATCTGTGTATGTGTGTACACACTCATACTAAGGAAATGGTTCACAGAAATGGTATATCAGACATCAGTTACAGAGAACATTTAGCTTCATATTAAACAAACATCCAAAATGTAGCTTCATTTTTGAACCTATGGACACAATGTTAAATTTACTAAATTCTTTCCAGAACTGAATACGTGAATATCACTGTGTTTTATGTGTAGAGAATTGTTCTGTGAAATAGTTGGTACTTTTTCTTTTGATTCGACTCTCTCTCTCTCTCTCTCTCTCTCTCTTGAGTGTGCGCATGCACATGCATGCTCACGTGTGCTTGTGTGTGTATGTGTGTGTGTCTATTTACATAGTTCTCCACCTTGCCTTTTCACCATTGTACCCTTCCCATGTAAACCCTTTGTTCTTTCTCAAATTCATGCCCTCTATTTCTTTACTTGTTACATATCAATGTATACATCTCTGTGTCTTATCTATCTATAAACCTATCTATGTATCTATATATTATCTATCATCTATCTTTCAGCTATCTACCATCAATCTATTATTTGTTAGATATATATCATTATATATCATTACATGTATATTGTAATATTTATATTTATATACACAAATACAACCTATTCAGCCCACATAAAGTTATTTGTATGTTTATGACTTCAGAGCTGACTACTTAAAATCAGATAACCAGTTTGAGGGCCTATTTTGTGGGGAAGAATAATTCTTCTCTCAGCATTCCTTGGTTGCCTGGAGTTCTTTTTCTTGGGTTGAGGTTTTCTCAGATGCCCCCCTTTCATGTTTTCATGTCCTTTGGTGTCGTCCTTGTTCACATCTTGTTTAAGCAGCTATACTGCTGGGACTTCACGGTTGTAGCTTCCCTGAGGTTCAGAGAAGACAGAGTATCATTGAAAGCTTCCTGCTCCTGTGGCTCTTACGCTCTTTCTGTCTACTCTTCCTTCATGATTTCTGTGCTTCACATGCAGGAAGTGTGTTGTAGATGTACTGACTGGGACTATGCAACACACAGTCTTTTGTTCTCTACTTGGTAACGGCTGTGGTTTTCTGCAATGGTCACCATTTGTAGCAAGAAGATGTTTCATTGAAAAGTGAGAACTAGGCTGGGTAGTGGTGGCCCACACCTTTAATGCCAGCACTCAGGAGACGGATGTAGGTGGACTTCTGTGGGTTGGGGGTCAGCCTGGTATACAGTTGGGGGTACATCCTGGGTGAGTTTCAGGACACCCAGGACTACATGAGAAATCTTGTCTCAAAAAAGTGAAAAGCAAACTAATCTCTATGTATAAAGACAAATATTTAGGATATAGTTAGTAATTATGTTGGTTTAGTATTTCCAATAATTGGAAACAACGAATATATCATCATGTATATCACCATGTAGTTATAGTTTTCAAACCTGTTAACACCAAATATTTTTAGATTTCTTAAAGTTTTCAGTAATGGAAATAGAATTCCAACATTTATGTGATATTGTGCTTACTATGACTGCACTGAATGCATGATTCAAAGATTTATTTTTATAGATCTACAGTGATGAATATTCTCTCAAATATTCTTCAACTTGTGATGAAGAATTTCTTCATTTATTTTCCCTTAAGCCTCCACACAGTCCTTAGAATTCTCACAATTTTTCCAATATACAATACTCTCATAAATCAAATAACTAGAGTAGTACAATATCTTCAATGTAACCTGACATACAATCCTCCCAGACAATGAAGGGGTATTCTTTGAGTATTCACTAAGGACAAGGTTTATTATTATCATATCAGAAATATAAAAATTTAAAACATTTTTCATAGTTACTATCCCTGATGCCAGAGTTACTCTCTGTAATGGCTACTCTGCAGAAGTCAGTCTCAACAACTCTAGAAATTATTCTTGTTTCTCCTAGCCAAAGGGACCAAGTACATTTTCCTCTTCATGTCTTTGGTAACTCTTTCATTTAGACATTTGGGTATTTAGCCAAGAAGACCATCACTTGGGCTATATGGGACACAGGTTAGTCTTGGGAATATGTACATGACCTTTGCTTTGGAGATGAATATATCCTAAAGCCCTATTGCTGTAGTTATGCTTAACCTTCTCAGGATTACAGACCTGGAATACATTGCACCAGTGCATTGTACATCAAGAGACTCTTGTTCATGTAAATAGCTGCTCCTGCATTATCAATTACTATGGTCTTTCAAAGTACTGTGATATAATTGTATCATTAGATAATTTAGAATAAATTAGATAGATTAGGTAAATTTAAAAAAATCAAGGAAACAAGAATAACGTCCAGAGTTGTTGAGACTGACTTATGCAGAGTAGTCATTGAAGAGAGTTATTTTGACATCAGGGATAGTAACTATGAAAAATGTTTTAAAAGGTTGTGTTTCTGACATGATAATGAGAAAGCCTGTTCTAAGTGAACACACAAAGGATATCCCTTCAATGTCTTTTGGAAATTCATGTCAGGTTACATTGAAAATATTACACTACTCTGGTTATTTGATTTATGAGAGTATCATACATTGGAACAATTGTGAGAACTCTAAAGACTGCTATTCCTCCGAACCAAAGCATTTCTTCACCAGATTTGCCATTTGAGTTCCCTGTTCATTCACCTACAGGTCACAGAGTTTGGTTTTCACTTTCAAAATGAACTTTGCTTTTTCATAGGTCAGAATCTTGCTATATGAAAGATGGGCTAAATCAGAGGACATGATCTCACAGATGCTGATACTAATTCAATATTGCATGCTTGTAATGCAAGCATCAAGAAGCAATTGGTGTAAAAGTGACACACTCTCAGTGGGCTTGGGTTCTCACACTTACAGTCCAGCCTTTGACATTCTGAGGCAGGAGGACAGCAGGGAGCTTTTTGCCAGCTTGAGCTACACATTGAGTTCCAGGGAAGCCTGTGAAACAAAACACAATGTTAATTCAAAAAAACCAAGCAGACAAGAAAATCACAAGACTTAAACATAGTCCTGAGGTAAGGCAACCCCTTTGTTTTAATCTCTTCATCACTTATCAAAGGAGAGAATATAGTTGTCATTCCCTACAAAATAGACAAAGCCAAAAAAGGGCTGAAGATAGAACAAAACTGTGGGTGATTTGTAAATGCACCTTGAATACACCTATTTAGTCTTTTTTATTTGTCTGTTTGTTTTTCTAGGCAAGCCATCTCTATGTAGCCTTGGTTGTCCTAGACTGGCTTTGTAGATCAGGCTGGCCTCAAACTCACAGAGATCTGCCTGCCTTTCCCTACCCAAACTGGGATTACAGGCTGGCACCAACATGCCCAGTCCTCTCTTTAGTTTTAGTGAAGGTATGCATATGAACTAACAGCCCTAAATGATGTTTTAAAAAATCACATGGCTTATAATTCCCTTCATTCCTAACATCTCAGATTTCATGTATTTCATTTAAAAATCTGTGTAGTAAAAAATATTTTTGATAAACAATATTAAAATATTTTCTGTTAATAATTTTCTCTGTTTATTATTCATTTAAAACTTGTTATAATTATGTAACATGAAATTAAGGAAATATAGTGTATATAATGCTAAAATATAGTTGGATGAATGTGCATGCTGTGTGCATGAATGTACACTAAAATGTGTAGTGGGATCATATGTAGAATTCTGCTAGAAGAATCCCTTTACCACTTACCTGCTACAGTAGAATGGCAGCAATAGAATTTTGTATTTCAAGCTTAGGGGACAGAAATTTAAGGCCTGAAAGTCACCATATTATATTTCACTCATTATGTAAGCATTATATAAATTAGCTTATATTCATTGGCATCCTAGCTTTTGCTTGCTGATTATATGCTTAAATACTGTTCTGGATTTACTTAAATAGATGTTTTCTCAAGAATATTTTGATACTTCTCAAAATTGCCAGGTGATTTCTCAGACACAAACTCCTGTGTTTAATGAGGTGGCCTATGACAAATTGTTTTCTCAGGTTGTCATAACAACATAATACTTCTCAGCAGCACTGTATGTATGCACACATTATTATATTACAGTTCTTGATAATATCATCTAAAATTAATCATGATATAGAAATTAAGTAGGAGAAATATTTTATTTATTTCTATACAAGGAAAGCAAACATTCATTTTGTATACAGCTAAAGAAACAACCTAACTTCCTAGAAATTTTCTCTGACATTTCATCAATGACTATTGCTCCATAAAGATAAATTTATCCTAACTTATAATACTCTTCTAAAGCTTAACTACTCTTCTCATAAATGAATAGAAGATACACTTATTTCTGACTTTCATTTTTGACATTTTGGTAAATGTCAAATGGTAGAATATTTTATTTTTGTTATTTCAGGTGGCAAATTAGCTTCATGATAGATTAGTCTCTAGTGAATAAATATTCCACAGAGCCACACCAGTCTACTACATATGAAAGTTATTTGTACAATTATGTAGAATTTTGAAAAGTTAAAACAACTCTTTGTAATTTGGACCTTTCCAATGAGAACATCATGAACACTCTTGCATACATATTTTATTCAATATGTGTATTGAATTTGTATTAAATTTATATATAGAAAGCTAGACATATGGTATATATAACATGGATTAACTGGTCAGATCATAAGAAAAAATATATTTAGTCCAATATTAAAAGTTCTGATAGTCCTTAATAGTCCCAACTGTGTTTAAAAATCAGAAGTTCTGTCTTACTATTGTAATACAATGACAATCCAAAGGCTTTGAATTTTATATTTTATATTTTATATTTATTTCATTTTTATTTCTCTCTTCCCCTACCTTACAGGTCATTTGCGCGCGCACACACACACACACACACACACACACACACACACACACACACACAC
>OU015749.1:41695952-41737304 GCA_907169655.1 Acomys percivali | reverse complement strand
ACACACACACACACACACACACACACACACACACACACACACACACATTCCTGTTTTGTGTTTTTATTTTTATGGGACTTCTGAATATGAAAATGAGTTTTTCTCATAATCTATAACTGTTTCTGGTGCTCTCTTCTTTCTCTCTGTTTAATTCTATTATGATGTGCTTGTTTTTCTCTTACTTTATTTTATCCTTTAGAAGTCTGTTTTTATAAAACAAGAAAGCAAAAGGGGGTAGATCTTACTGGGAGGGGAAGTGGAAAGGAACTAAGAGGAGCAGAGGGAGGGGAAATCTTAATCAGCGAATATTATATGAGAAAAAAATCTATTAAAAAAACCACATCTAAAGTTCAAATTCCCTTCTTAGATTCAAGGCAATTTCTTCATACATGTACACCAAACATCAATTCACATAAAATAAATAAGTGAAATCATTAATGATAAAAAAATTCACTGACTGTGGAGAGTTTAGATTATTGCAATTTCAGAATCTATTTACAGTTTATTTTAACAGTCTTAACCCACTAAATTGTCATTATTTGTGTTGCTTTGTGCAGGACCTACAAGTTACTAGTAGCCAGCCATCCTGACAAACAAATGAAACCTTTGTATAGAGTAACTGAACAGAACTTTATCCTCACCATCAAAGGGCTAAAAACACTGTCATATGTCACCTGAGTACTATGGTTGTATTTTCACTACTGTGTTATAACTGACATCTTAATGTTTGCATCACTATACTTCAGAAGTGCTCTGATTTTGAATAACCTATAAATAGACAATTCAGACTGGTAATCCTTGAAATAATAAGTTAACAAGTATCAAAGGCAGACTCCACAGATTGTGCTAATATATTTGCACATATTTTCTCACATGCACACACACATATATGTATAATAAGTAAGAAGAAATTTTCAACTAGAGAGTTAGAAAATATAGAGAGAATATGATGTGTTTTTAAAAACTATTATAAAAACTATTTTAAAAAGTGCCTTGATATATAACTTCCTTTGTTCTATTACTGTGAAACTAATTTTGTGTTCAAAGACATAGAATTGGCATAAGCTAAATCTTTGTTTTCCCTGGCCATAGGCCCTCATACTTTAGCCCCAGCAAATGTCTTATTCCTGTAGCATTGAGAACATGTTTTTGTATCATGACTCTAATGTCAATACCACGTGGACAACGTCGCTTGCCTTTTGTTGTTGTTGTTGGGACTATTTGTCTCTTTGGATGTTTTGAGACAATTTCTCTCTGTGAAGTGCTGGCTTTCCTTAAATGTGCTCTGTAGAACAAGCTGTCCTAGAACTCACAGAGAACCACTTTTCTCTGTCTCCCTGAGTGCTGGGACTAAAAACATGTGACACCATAACATGCCAACTTTGCATCACATTTGCCACAGCTTCCTAGCATTCTTTTTTTACTTTCAAATTGTATGCTTTTTCGTTCTACTCCTCTTGTGGGGTTTTTCATAGATGTGTATAAGAGAAATTAGTAATAACCAAGCCACAAAACCAATGTCATCCTGTCTGAAAAATTCATTTTCCAAAAGTAATTAGTAGATAATCTTTTCATTTAATGTCAGTCATGGTCTTGAGACCTTGGCAGCTGGATACACTGAATATCACATGGACGGTTTCTAGCCCACTTGTTAATGTTGTTTTCCTTACTGCTCAGGTCTTATGTCAGTCAACACCACTGTTTCTTGTGCTTCTACCTGATGGGCCTACTAAACTATGCCTTTCTAGTTCAAATTCCAAATTCTTATATATTCTAAAAATAAGAAACAAGCAAGAAAACAACCACAGCAAGACCAATAGCAAAATTAAAATAAATTAAATTTTAAAAAGCTAATGTGTCCAGCTTCTTCAGGCAGCACCCTTTGGCACCAATTTCTGTATTATTTACTTTTCTGTTAATGTGATACAATAGCAGGGTCACAACCAACTAACAAAAGTAACAATTTACTTTGGCTTACAGTTCCAATGGGAGAATTCATACTGTTTAGGGAGTCACAGAAGCCAGAGCAAGAAGCTAAGAGATAAAATCTTTAACTGCAAACACAGAGAGAGTGAACCACACCTGGAGCAAAGCTAGCTACATGAAAGAAAATTCCTGTGAACAAGGAATCTCCTGGAAGGAGTTTGTGTCTGTAGTGACTGATATAGACCAACTGAAATTTCAATACTATGGAGAGATTCAGGTTTTGCAGGTTACCTGTGAATTTGTGGGCTAGTTTTAGCTTTCCAAACTAACTATTCTTGCTCTACTCTGTATTGAAAAAACATCTACTGGTAATAAATAAAAATATTTTAGAATCTATTAATTTAAAATCCATTTTTATAACAAAATAAAATAACTCTTGTTTTCAATCAAAGAAAATACCTCTTAAAAAATGATTAAGTGTACCCCTAATCCAAGAGTCGGGAAAGCCATCAGTTAACATCTCAGGCCCATGAAATACTCCCGTCTCCATATCCCACTGAACCTGTCTTTCTGGGGTATCCAGCAATGTATTTTAAATTTTGCTTGATTTGTTACTTTCTTTGTTTTGTAAAACATAGACACTTCATAAGTGTGCTTCCACAATGGAAGGTGGAATTTGCAGCAACTCAAATCTGTGTTCCCAGACCATTGTCACTCAAAATAGCTCCAGAATAAAGCTTATTTTACCCTTTATCATGAGAGTTGTGGAGTTGTTGTTGTTGTTGTTGTTGGTAGTGGTGGTGGTGGTTGGTTGGTTGGTTGGTTTTGTTTTTGTTGTTTTGACAGCAGTTATACAATTCTTGCACCCAACATGGGACCTAGGGACTATTCCACTTATCACCTAAGGAAATGACATGAATTGAAGCAGGTACCAGCATGGACCCCCTGAGTATAGGCCATCTAGAGATGTGCAGTTAATGTTGTTGTTTTTTTTTTTTTTCTGGGACTCTGAATGTCTCTTGGCTTAGTCAACAGCATAATTTGTTTATTCTGTGCTAGTTATTCTGTGCTGTGCTACTTTGATAAGCACCTTTTTGTCTGCAATAAAGTATTTGGTTTAGGGTATCTCATATGTTTGTTTTAAAAAACATTTTGGTTTAAAAATTCAGGTTTTTTTTCTAGCTGTCAGGTCTCTCGAGGCATTTTGAATTCTGGTTATTTAGGTTATTTTTACTATTTTGTTGGCTTCAGGAACATTCAAGGCATTTTCATTTTTGTTTGTCTTTGCTTTTACTTTGAAATACTTCATTTATTTTCATTTGGCCTTTGTTACTCAATATTCTTTCTCAAATGCACAGTACAGCATTTGTCTGCTTCTTCTTCTGTGATCTTGCCAAGCTTGAAGCTTAGGCATTTTATAGGTGCCTGGTGAAAAAGACCCCAAACACAACAGACACTTGTTCCTTCCAATCCAAAATGGGGAAGGAAGTGTCAGAAGGAACTGCATTAGTTCACTCAGGGTGAGCCTGGGTGACATATTATATATGTCAATACATAATAGTTTGGTTACACAGTGTTTGGAGCCTTCTTATATATTTGTAAATGTGCATGATAATTCTGAGATCCAGGGGAAAAGACGGTCTCATGGTTAAGAGCTGAGAAAGTTGATCTCAATAGGAACCCAAAAAGCTGACTCAAGCACGTATTCCCTAGCTAACATTGATGACAACGGTCTGGGAAAAAGGAAAACATATTCACTCATTCATTTATTCATTCCTTCATACACACACACACACACATACACACACACATACACACACACATACACACATACACATACACACACATACATACATACAAACATACATACATACATACGTACAAGGGATATAAATTACAAAATGAAAAATGTTTAGATACACCCACAATAAGGTATTCTAGCTGGCAATATGTGTGATAATCACTGATTTTCAAGTATTTGAATAAATGTGAAGACTTAAAGATAGCTAACTAGAAGCTCAATTATTGTTTGCACTTAAAAATTCTCGGCAACAGTTTTGTTTTGTTTTATCACAAAAAAAGCAGCCTACTTTAATAAAAGTGTAAAATGTCTGTTAATAATATCAACAACAAATGAGTTACACATAATACAAAAGATATTTTAAAAACTAAACACAAGTTAAACTAGATGTTAATAAAAGAATTAATTAAAGGCAATTTTAAGTTTATAACAGCTGTAGGCAAAGTGTGAGGTAATTCCCTCTTCTTCCTCTCTGTGTCCTGATTCTTCGGCACTGATTTATAGATTTTCTTGAGCAGCTTCTTTTTCTTTTGACTCTACTTAAGATAAAGCTTATAAATTATTGTTTAAAGTATAATGGTTGTAACTAAGTTATATTATTACAAAAGTTATACAATATTAAAAGGCCTTTAATACCCCGAGAAAAACTTAATTATTGTTTTTTCTTAATATTCTTCTACTAAATGGTCATTTAAAACCTACAGTTTTCTTATTGGACAAAGCCTTTGTGTTTTTTTTTAAATTATACTTTCCTAAAATATGTAAAAATCTTTCTATAGAGTTAAATCTACATAAAATATTCTCATTAAGTTTCACAATAATTGTAGAACCTGTTTTATTAAAGCAATAGCTAAAATTGTTCAAAAGCTTTGTTTCATTACATAAAAAAAAACACATTATAACAGAAGAAACTTTTACTTGTGACAACTAAAACTCAAAATCAGTTATAGTCTTCTTCAAAGCATAAAAACCATATGATTTCATCAGCTGGGAAAAAAAAGGGCATCACATCAAATGCCCCATTCTGACTTAGATCAGAACTGGACCTGGGTACTTGTAACTCATTCGTGGAAGGTATTCTTAGGCTTTCTCATATCTTCAGGGTGAACGCATGAGACTTTGCTGGATACACTCACTGCCAGTGTCACTAACAGTCCAGCCCCTGGGCAACTGAACTTTTTCTACTTTTTATGTTTCTTACATAATTTTGTAATTAAAATTTAAATTCTGCCTGGCACATTTCTAAATAACAAAATAAGACTAGTCTTGGTTTTAATGGAATTATGAATAAAAATAAATGTCCTTTCATTGACCAGACCTTTCTGTTAGTACTGGTTGCTTTCCAACTAATATTTGAAAGATTGAAGGGTTTTTTTTCCCATTGTCTTCTGAGTCTATTCTAATTATTCTACATAATTTGACTGAAGCAAAAGTTTTTTAAATTAAATTTTAAATCCATTTACTCTGTCTAGAGACACCATAAGATTTTTGGCTAATTCTTCTTATGAAGATTATTCAAAAATGTTGTCTAATAACAACATTCACGATGTATTATGCATTCAACCTTGACGTTAATTTTTATCTAAAATTTTCTATAAATCAATTAGCCAGGATTAGAAAATTACTAGACAATTTTTTACTAATAAAAGAACGGAAATGTTAGATTAACTCTTTTACATCTTCCATTTAAGTAAGAGCAAGACAATCCTGTCTTGAAAAACTAAGTAGGTAAGTAAATAAATAAATAATTAATTAATTAAGAAATAAAAATGATTGCAGATACAGGGGAAATATATAGTCAATCACATATATTTTGATTATTTAGACCTGTATTTCACCTGTAATCTTCACTCCATTAGATGAAAATGTTCTTGATTACTTAGTTTGATGTCACTTGTTAATGTAGTGTCAGATACACAGGGTATAAAACAATACTCAGATCCAGATCATAATGGCTAACAGTTTTAATATGATCTAAGAGTTCCTTTCTTAATGGCTTCTTTGCGCTGCTCTGCTTTCTCAAAGACTACTGCCTTGCCCATTCCTCAGCTCCATTGACAACAGATCCTGGGAATAAGCCTCAGGGGCTTCACAGTACTCAGTAGTGGTCCCAGAATGAACAAAATGTGATGCTTGCCTAACAAGGGGATTGTAAACAAAATTCCTGAAGAGAAGCTCTGTTTGCCTATGAACAAAAAACTCCTGCATAAAATCTATGTCTGAAGAGACTGGCGGATTGATTTGAATTTCAGTTCTGTGGACAGACTGAAAATTTGTAGGTTCAAAACTTTATGAAACTGTGTCAGTGTTGCGACATGAAATTTTGGTAACCTAAATCTCTGTTCCTGGGTCATAGTCATTCAAAATGCCTCTGGAATAAATGATTTCTTATTCCCTTTAAGATGAGAGATATTTTTTGTTGGTTTGTTTTTATTTGATTTTATTTTTGTTTTGTGCTGTTTTTTCTGCATCAACAGCTAACATAGCTCAGGCCCCTGGAGGTACTTTCTCCAACAAGGCTTTACCACGTCCCATAACAGCTACCAAATGGGAAGAAAACATTAAAGTATAGCAGTCTATAGAAGACATTTGTTACTCAAACCACCACAGACTATATTAATTTTGTCTTTTAATTTGAATAAAACGTAGGTAATATACTGTACTAAAACTTCTACCTTTTCTTGCTCCCTAAAAGACACTGATTTTTTTCCTTTAAAATACTAATGTTTAGCTTTACATTAAAATTTGAATTTCTTATTATTGTGTGTATGGATGTGGTCAATAGTCACTATTCAATTTTCTTTTACAATATCTGTACTGGAGAGAGGGAATGTTAGTTGAGAAAACATCTATAGAGCATTTTTGTTAATTAGTTATTCATGTGGAAAGGCCTAGACCCTTATGGCTGATGCCACTTTCAGGCAGATGTTCCTGGGCTATATAAGAAAGCAAACTGAGAAAGTCATGAAGAATCAGCCAATAAGCAGCACCCCTCCATGATCTCTGCTTAAGTTCCTGCCTCCACAGTCCCATCTTAAGTTCCTTCCTCTACTTTCCTCAGTGATGGAGCATGACCTGAGCATTGTACAATGAAACAAACCCTTTCCTCCTTGGTTTGCTTTTGGTCATGGTATTTTATCACAGGGATAGAAACTTAACTAAGGCAATGTCTAATTAATATAGAACTATATTTTAAATTTTATTTTATTTCTATACTTTGCATTATTTCCTCAAATGAAATAAACAAAATGTCATATATCTGCATGTATGTTTTGAGCCATTTACCATTTACCATTCCTCTAGGTATTGATGTACTCCACACTACGTTAACTGCTATAGCGTCAACCATGGATTAACCTACATCATTTCTCATGTCTAGGTGGATGCTTTCTAGGAAGGAATATGTGCTTTATATTTTAAGTATTTCAGTAGGTCACGTTTTCTGTTTTTACCCATTGGCACATGTTTGTATTTTGAAGTGTTTTTATATTTTTACTTTATTATATATATTCTAAAAGATAGACTATAAACTCATTTTACTCTCTTAATATTTATTTTGGTTTAATGGGCAATGAAAATAAGGGTGATTGTCTTAACTTTATAATTTTGATTTGTAAGTTCTTCAAAGAAAGTACAGTTCTGTTTTCACCTTGTATCTTTAACGAGTCTCTTGGGTGTAGAGTACTCTGCTCAGTAAAACCTCTTGAGTCTAGGGTACACTCCTCAATTCAGATCTCATGGACACAGTGAATGCTCATCACATTCACAACAGTTCACTTTACTATTTTGTCCTTTTAGTGTGTAGTGGAAAACACCAAGTGTTTATGAAGCCTTGCTTATTAGATAGCATTAAAACTCAAAATATCTATTTTGGCTCCTGGGAGTTACTGGCATTTCTATTACATATTTCAGTTTAATAGCTGTCGGCTTTTTTCCCCTTTGACTTCCTTAGAAAAGGCTATTTAAACACAAATGACTATTTTTCAGGCAGTGTAATAAGTATTTTTCTAATCAATAACAACTTCTTGCTTATATTTTGCCTCAACTTCTAATTTTAGAGACAACACAAATTACAGTGCCATTGCTGAGCCCCGTGTCCAATAATTTCATGATTCTGTGCTGGAAATATGGCAATAAGTGGGTACTTGAATTTATCCATCAACTCACACACGACTGACTGACTATGTTCATTTCCTTGAAACAGCTCTCTTACTTTCCTGGAAAAATGAGAATGCACAGATCAAAGATATTAGTTGTTCTGTGTGTTTCTATTGTGTTAAGGAAGTTCAGCTTCCTCAGCTAACTAGAGGAAACACTGGGGATCAAACAAAAAAGATTATTTACCCTACCTCACAGAAAAGTTAAGTATGTTTTCCATTCTGTTGTGTGTGCATCTGTCGATAATGACTAATCAGCCACAGCATGTGCCATCTTAACCCCAAGGCTCACTGTAGCATTTCACTTTTTCCCATCTTCAGAAGCTGATCCCAGTTTTGAACTCTTATTTTCAAACTGTTTAGAGAATATTTGCCCACTATTACAAGGTGAATTGAAAAACTTGTATAACTACAGGGCTTACATACAATTTTATGTGAATGCTTTTATATTTGTCGAGAAGACATTTTTTTTTTTATCCTGGTAAAGTCTATTGTTCTTAGTTTATATGTGCAAAGTATTAAAGCAGAAGAGGAAATCAGGTATATTGATGTCTTAGATCTTTTCTGAAAGTATATTTATTTGGTATGAAGATATTTTGAATATGCGTGCTTACAGACAACATGGCAATATGAAAACCATAATATTATTATGTCTAATTCATGGATGGTTTTCAGGATAGAGGTAGCAAAATATTAAGCAAATAACAATGATTTAATATTAACATATTTTATTATGAACTTACCCAAGATAATTTGTTCTTTAGAAAGTAGATGCTTAAATATACAGTTTAATAAAGTGTGTTTGATCAACTCGACACTGAGATAATTTATGCTCTAATAAAAAGGTTATTTCTATCTTTAAGTTCTAGATGAGGCTGCTGCAGCACTCTGGATACCATGATGACAAGTGAATGGAAGAAAGCAGCAGGCTTCCAGTGTCTGACTGTTGTATAGAGTGACAATTTCAAGTTCAGAACTCTAATCTCCATTGAGTTATTACTGTTATGATCATAGACTTGTCACTTCTGTCTTTCTTATCTTCTGTCTCCTCTCCCTGAGTGATTCACAATTCTAATCACACTTGCTGATCTCATTGTAAGACCAGAAGACTAATTGCTAAGTGTTGTGGTAGGGTACAGTTGGGAAAGAAAGTTAATAAAATCAGAGCTGCTGAAAATGTTTGGACATCGAGTGGGTTTCTGCCACATTTTCACTGGTCAAAGTCTTGTTTATGTTCCAAAGCCAGCTTCCATTTTGTACACCTTTGGAACAAGGATGAAATAAAGGCAAACTACATTGTGAACAGAAGTGGCAAAGAAGATCTCCTGCATGTATTAACTTAGGGTGATGATCTTTTGCTGAACCCACCTTGCTTTATTATTTTTACTACATTTCCTAGAGGCATTGAGGGGAAAATGATAATAAGTAAGGAAAGTTGTGTCTAAGGATTTAGGATGGCTACATAGAAAATGCCATTAGAAGCCATAGTCAGGACTCTTTCTGCACCTTTTTGTAGAGATGTTTTACAAGACACATAATGTTTTATAAGACAACATAATGTGTCTTATAAAATGTGCCCAGAATAATGTACCACATGAGAGAATCTCATACGCATTATGGACATTCCCTTTTTGTCCTGGTAAATCTGTTCCATTTGTACAGAAAACTTTCACAGATCTTTTTATGTAGTATGGAATTTCTAAATACTGGGAGATGCCTGTGATACTAATTTTAATAATGGATTTTTTCACTGCTACCTTAGTTTAAGAAACATAAAAGTAAAGTAATCAATAACTTTTTCCTTTTTCACTTAACTTTTAAATTATTTTAAAATTTATTTATTTACTTTACATTCTGATTGTAGCCCCCTGCCTCGTTTCCTCCCAGTTCCTCACTACTTTCCTCTTCTGCATGCCCCTTCACTTACTTTTCAGAAAAGAAGACACCCACAACCCACTCAAGTGCATAAATTTGCATCAGGACTGAGCACATCCTCTTCCCCTGCGGCCTACCCAGGTAGCAGGGATGTAGCTAGGGATATAGCAGGCAATAGCTATGTTGGCTTTGTTGGACTTCTTGAGTGAAGCTCCAGTTCCCTCTGTGCCCTACTGTTCTTCCTCACACACACTCTTCCACAAGACTCCCTGTGCTCTGCCCAATGTTTAGCTGTGAGACTCAGCATCTGTTTTGATCCACTCCTGGGTGCATCCCCTCAGAGGACAGCTATGCTAGGTTCCTGTCTGACGCAAGCATTCCAAAGTATCATTAACAGTGTCATGGGTTGGCTCTTTCCCTTGGGCTCAGTTTCAGCTTGAACCAAACATTGATTGGACATTCCCTCAATCTCGGCTCTGTTTTTATCCCTGAGCATCTTGTAGGCAGAATGAATTTTGGGTTAAAATTTTTGTGAGTAGTTTGTTGTTCCTGACCCTCCACTAAGAGTCCTGTCTAGTTAGAGAGAAGCCTTTTCAGACTCCATGGCCCCTACCACTAGGAGTCTCAGCTGGGGTCACCACCCTCACAGGGAACAGAGGGGCCTGCAGAGACTGATGCACCAACCAGTGACAATGCATGGACGCGATCTAGGCCTTCTACATATACATATCGGATGTGCAGCTTGCTCTTCATATAGGTCCCCTAGAAAGGAGAGAGAGAGAGGATATCTCTGATATGTACTCTTTTGCCTGATTTCAGTCACTTCCATCTGGCAGGGATGCCTCTCCTGGCCACAGGGGAAGAAGATGCACTCACTCCTAATGGGATTAGATGTGTTGGTGTTGGTTGGGAAGGGGGACTCCCCTTATCTGAGAAGTAGGGGAGGGAGGACAAGGGGAACAAGGAGGGAGTTGGGACTGGGAGGTGAGGAGGGACAAGACTATGATTGGGATATAATGTAAATGAATATACAAATAAAAAATATTTCAAGAAAAGGGCAGGCAACAGAGTCCATGTCAGAGACAGCCCCCTCTCACCTTACTAGGGAACCTACATGAAGACCAAGCTGCCCATCAACTACATTTGCATAGGGGCCTAGGTCTCGGCATCCATGGTCCTTAATTGGTACCCCAGACTCACAACCCAGATGTCCCTCTACCAAATAATAGATAAAGTAACTGTGGTACATTTAATCAATGGAATACTACATAGGTATTAAAAACAAATACATCTGGAAAATTTCAGGCAAATGGATGGAACTACAAAAGATCATCCTGAGTGAGATAACTCAAACCCAAAAAGCTTGTTATAAACTCACTGAAAATCAGATTTTAGCCATAGAATACACACTAACCATACTATAATTCATAGACCCAAAGAAGGAAGACCCAAGAGAGGAATTAATACTTCTCTGAATAGCTTTTTAGTGCTGTGATTTAGACATCAACTCAGTAACTACCTGTTTTGGCGAGTGTGATATCTTCAGATTGCAAAGAAAATTTAATAACTTTGTATTCATAGGAATAAAAGAAACCAATCAGTAAGTCTCCAACACTATATAAAGTTGTCAAGGCGTTCTGACAAAGAATGAGGATGTTAAAGGTGAATCGAAGGGAGATATGCTTTGTTGTTCTCATACTGACCAAATACCTAACAAACATCACTCTAGGGGAAAAAAAAGCTTTGCTCGCTCCCAAAGGGAATTGTGGCTGTCTTCATGAAAGTCAAGAGAGCAGGTGGCTGGGGAACACGTGGCAGCTGCTGTGACACATTTGGGCAAAGCAGGAGCATATCATTGCCAGAAGCAAAGGCGATAACACTTAAGGACACCTCTGACCTCCTCCAGCTAGACTCCTACCTGTCTTGTGACCAAACATTTCCTGGGGAGATACAACACATATGTTTTCTAATTCCAGGTAGGGTTATCACAACCAACTAAACTGTAGCTACTACTGAAGTCCAACTTTGTGACCCAACGAGTTCTATTGAGGTTGATTACAGGAACATGGGTGAGTAGTTACTGACAAGAGGAAAAATGACTCAAAGACAGCTGCATCACCAAAGTTCACCACAGCAGTGGTGACAGTTCACCAAAACTTTCACCATGAAGCACACTGCACAGGCTGCAAGCAGCTCAACAGGTTAGAAAGTGTCCTTTCCAAGTGCCAGGCCTAAACCTCTCCCAGAGGTCCGGCAGTGTTCCTCAATCTTTCTAAAGCAACAGCAAACCCTTTAATACAATTTTTCATGATGCAGTGAGCTCCCAACAAGAAAATTATTTTCTTTACTACTTCATAACTGTAATTTTACTACTGTTATGGATCATAATGTAAATATTTGTGTTTTCTGATGATCTTATGTGACTGGTGAAAGGATCATTTTAAGCTCCCTACTCCCCCCAAAAAAGGGATCCCGACTCACAGGTTGACAGCCACTGTCTAAGAGTCTTCATTATTGCTTGTCTCGTCTTAAGAGTGACTCTCAGCAGCCTGGCTTGTTTACTTGGGAGAAAGAAGTGTTCTAGTGAATTCTGTTGTCAGCTTCAGGGATTTCCTGAAGCTACTTTCAGTTGCTTCTCTTCTTTCTGGAGGAGCTTCACTTTAACAGGAATGTTTTAACATCAGAGGAAGCTGTTACACAACACTACTTCCCAAGAATTCTGCAGTCTCCCAGAGAAATATCATTGTTTGGGTCCAAGGGTTCAAACACATGAGCCTGTGAAGGAGAGCTGAACTCAAACTGTAACATCAATATGGAGAAAGACCATAATACTTCAATAATTTCACACACAATATTTGGGACAAAATCTTTCCATTGTGGAGAAATACCATTATCTATTAATCAAATCTAGCTCACTTTCATAACTCAGATTTACACATTTATGTTTTTTTTTTTCACCTAGCAGCCTCCCATAATAGGATGGCACATTAACTGATACTGAGAAACCTCCAACACCAACAAATCTTTTAAAAAAGGGATTTCCTCACATTTGTTGGTTTATTTTGTGTGCATGTGTGTAAGCGTATGTGTATGGGTCTTTGTGTGACATGCCACATGTGTGTAGGTCACTGGACAGTTTATGAAATCCATTGTCTCTTTTTACAACATGGATCTTGGGGATCACTCTAAAATCCTCAAGCTTCAAGATGGTTCTTGGCTCTCTGAGACATCTTGCTAGTCCAACAGATCTTTACTCAACATCCCACAGTTCACATTACAGTTTATTTTTGTGTTTTTTATATATATTTTATACATGTAGACAAATTTTAATGATAGCCATTAACCCCTTTAATAATAAATAGTATTTTCACTGGCTTTAAATTCTGCATTTAGGGTATCCATTCACCTAAATCACAATTAATTAATTTACCTTTTCCATAATTTTGTCCTCTCCTTCATGAATCTTTTAAAATAATACAGCCTACAACATTTTTAGATTGCTCTTTGACCTATACAAATCTGTGTACAAATATTTGTGGAGACATGTGTTTAAATTCCTCTGGGTTAATGAATACTTTGTAGAGTGACTGCTTAGTTGAATGGTAAAGTATATGTAATTTTATAAGAAACCAGTGATCTGTAAACTTGTGTACTCTAGCATAAGCAAAGATTAGTGTTTTCTGTTTACATCTCTCTCCATCAGCATTTAGTCTCTCAAATGTCCTATACATTATTATTTTGATGGATTGTGATGGTATCTGGTAATTCTGTTAATCTACAACTCTGAGATGACATATGATGCTGAATGTCTTAATGTTCTTTTTATTGTTATTTTGTTATTTTGTTATTTTTAATTTGTCCACTTTACATCCTGATTATAGCCTCCTCCCTTGTTGCTTCCCAATACCACTGACCTTCCCTCGCTCTCCAGGTCCTCAAGAAGGGGAGCCCTCCTCCTCTAGCATCTGATCTTAGCCTATCATGTCTCATCTGGACTGCCTGTATCCTCTTCGTCTGTGGCCTGGCAAGGCTGCCCCAAGAATGGGAAGGGATGAACATGTGGGGTCCAGAATCCATGTCAGAAGCAGTCCATATTCCCCATATTATGGGACCAAAGGAGACTGTGCTCTTTATCTACTACATCTAAGCAGAATGTCTAGGACACACATGGTCCTTGGGTGGGGCATCATGTTATTACTTGCCACCAGTTCATCTTTTTGGGTGAGATACTTTTTAAAGTCATTGGTCCATTTATTAATATTGTACAGTTTTCTATTTGTGTGTGCAAATGAACCTTTGTGCATTGGTGTGTGCATAGGTACATGTTTATCTGTGGATACTCATATGTGTATAAGTGTGTTTACATATATATGTGCTTTCTTGTAGAAGCTAGGAAAAAAGGCTGTCATCCATCCTATTCTATAAGACAAGATTACTCACTGGCCTGTAGGACAATAAGAGGGCTAGGCTGGCTGGCCAGAAACATCTAGGGATCATCTTCCTCTGTCCTGTGCTATACCCCAGCTCAGGGATCCCAAGAATCGCTATGCACATGTTTTCTTACAACGGTTCTAGGGACATAATTCAGGCTCTCATACTTGCAAGGAAGTACTTTGTTGACTGAACTGACCCTCTTGAACTTATTCTATAAGTCTTTGATGTGTTTTATATAAGAGCCATTTATCAGGCAGGTCTCCTCTCAGTTCCCAGATTGTCTTTCCATGCTCCTGAAAAATTTTCAGAACTCTAAATTTCAGTTTTAATGAAGACTATTTGCAAATCATTTTAGCTCATATATTAATTATTTTTCAAATTTATTATAATTTAGTAAAATTGTATCCCAATTTTTTTCCAAGACAGGCTTTTCTCTGTGTAGCCTTGACTGCCCTGAGCTTGCTTTGTAGACCAGGCTGGCCTCGAGCTCACATGCATCCCAATTGTTATCTCCTCACTTGTATCTTCCTGTTCCTACCCTCCTTCCTTCTTCTGCCTTATATCCCTCCTCTATACCTCTGCAGAAGGAGATCTCCTCTCCCATCATATGAGCACAGCTTTATGCTCAAATTTTCTAAAGATTCCATTAAGTTACTTCTTAGAAGGTTCACATGTTATACTTATTTCCACAAAGAATTACATCCAGTGTACATATGTCCACTTGTTCCAACATCATCTCTTTAAAAAATGATGTTTTTTTCCTTGTATCAATTTTATTATCACATCAACTAAGCATATTTATGATTTGATCTGTGGGTCAAGACTACTCCATTCTTTCATCAACCCCAAACTACTAATCACTGTCTCTTTAGCCTGTGTTTGGATAATGTCAGTATTCTGTCCTCTTCAGTGTGGATTAGCTATTCTGGTCTTCTGCCTTTTTATGTAAATTTAGAGTTGATTTCCCAGGATAGACAGAACAACTTGATGCTATTTTTGTAGAGACTTCATTCAAAAAATATTGCTAAAACTGAGAAAACTTGACACGTTAAAAAAATTGGATATCCCTAGCCAAGAACATGGATATCTATTCATTTAATTTTTCTTTAATTTCACTCATGAGAATTTAGCAGTTTTTCTAATTTTTCTTATACTTATTATGAAGGACATATTCTTGAAAATGTCATTTTGAGCCACTGATATTTATTGTAACCTATGTTTTACTTTGAGTTCACTTGCACATATATAAAAATGATAGGCAATTTTTACTGAAACATTGTCATTGCTAATTACTGTAATTAGTCTAGTTCTAAGAGCTGTTCATTCATGTCTTTCAGATTTTCTACACAGAAGAATAAACATGCCACTTGTGAACAAAGTCAGTTTTATTTCTGCTTTCCCAACTTGAATATCTTTTGTTGTATTTTCTTCTTTTATTGCATTATCTAGCACATCCTGCGTGATGGAAAGGGGGTGTGGTATTTAGGCTTTCTAACTGATATTTTTATACTGAGAAAGCTTTGAATATCTTATATTTAGTATGATGTTAGGTTCGGGAGATATTAAATGTACATATTCTTTATTAATTTGAGGAAATTACCATGTGGCCCCAGTTTATATATTTTATGTCTTTAATGAAAGACTATTATATCTTGTCAAATGCTTCTACATCTAAGGCTAAAATTTCATAACTTTGTATTTTTAAACTATGGGTATGATGGATTATACCACAGACCTTGAAGATATTGAGGCACACTTGCTTTTTTTAATGACAAATGACCCTATTGTTATATTGTATAGCTCAAAATTACTAACACTTTTACTTCTTTTTTAATATTTCAGAGTTTCATACACTAATATAAAGTGTTTTTGTTTTGCTCCCAAGTGTGGGATGTGAAACAGACTTGTATGAGAGTGTGCCACGTTTTTCCACTGGGAAAAGACATGTGAGAGAACAGGTGATGTTTTTTCACTTGAAGAGGAACCCCCTCTTGTGGGGGCTTGTTTTGGGCAAGTGATAAATATCCTAGTATGGACTCTGAGAGGATAAATATATCCCAAAACAAGAGGCTTGGCTTTTTTGGTTTTGGCATTGCTTCTTATTATTTGGCTATTCATTGTTCTGCTCCAAGATGCTTCCAGAGAGATTTGCTTTGAGGTTCTGGGTTCTAGCTGTTGCTCTGAGTTCCAGCTGCTTTGGCCACAGCCACCTTTGCTGAATTGTTGGTTTGCTGTTTAACAAGTCTGCTGAAATCCTGACTATAAAAAGTGTAATTGCTCCAAGGAAACTTAATGTAAAAAAGGTCTACTTCTGCTGTTCACATTAAGCTCTTTTCTCTCCTCTCTAGGATAGGTGGGCTGGAAGGGAGGTCTAAGCATTAAAGAACCACAAATAAAATAGGTTTGAAAAAGTTCAAAGCCTGCAGCGCAGCATTTTCCTTCTCAAATTCATGTGATTTATTTTTAAAGTCACTGAGCCCACCTCGTCTCACCTGTATGTGAGTAGGGCCATGCATTTGAGCATGAGTTGCCTCGCACGCAGTATCATATCACCAAGGAAAACTGACTCTTATTCTGACATCAGCCATCATTTGTCAATAGCTCCCAAGATAGGGGAAATTTTAGTTCATTTAATTTTGTGGAAGTCTTGGGCATATAGCTACAGCCTCAGTGATTTTGCACTGTTTTTTGTTTGTTTGTTTGTGGGTTTTTTTTTTGTAGATATTTACTCTGTTGCTGCTTATAATCTTTGCGAAACTTCTTCCACAATGGTCTTCAGCTTTGGGAAAGTGATGAAATATAGATACCTTATTGAAAGCTTTACAGTTCCTCACTCTCTGTATGTTGACCAGTCCTGGGTCCCTTTATTAACCATCATCTGCTACAAAGGTAATGAGAGGTGAAAGAGGCCTAAACTTTGGTTTGAAGAACTCTAAAGGAAGCTTATTATTTAGCAGAGTCATAGTATTAGATTGGCCCATACGGCTTAGACACAGTCTTTGTCCCAGTTACCAGTAGTAAGTATGACCTCCATTTTGTGGCACTGGCCTTATATTCAATTAGACAGTTATTACGTATTCTCACAATATTTGTGCACTATACACTACTGGTCATATGATATTAGGCTACTTGCTATTATAGCATTAACAGCTGGGTAAGACTGTTAGCTACTTTTCTCCCTCATAGCATGCCTAGAAATTACCAACACTAATAAACTAGTAGGGACGAACTTCTTGCAACAGGACCCATTTTTTTCATTCCAGGCCATGTTTTTATTTATCTCATGCTGCAGAAAAATGCTATTTTTGACTTTAGCTTTGCTTACTTTCTTTTGCTTTATCAAATATTTTCATATTGTTGAAAATAATTTAATGGTCTTCCCTTTTATTTTTTCCCTTTTTTATTATAGTTTGTTCAGATTACACCTGATTGTTATCCCCTCACTTGGATCTTCCCCTTCCCACCCTGCCTCCTTCTTTCACCTATTCCCCTCCCCTAGACCTGTGACAGAAGGGGACCTCCTCCCCATTGTATGACCACAGCCTATCCGGTCTCATGCTGATAGTCTGCTTTCCCTTCTTCTGTGTGCCACCAGGCTTCCTCACCAGGAGGAAATGATAAAATTGGGGCCACCAGAGTTCATTAAATGCATTCCTAAGAGGAATTCTTGGACTTAAAAGGTTAATGTTTGAGAATTTCACATATGCATATAATGTATTTTGAACAAGTCCATTCCTGTTCTTTCTTCTTCAATTCTTACCCTATCCCCCACTGTAAATGTTGTTTTTATTTCCTCAGATGAGGGCATGCCATGAGAGCCATACCCAAGCTGTGTGAATATCCCAGAGCATTTCCACAGTTCTGAAAGCACCTAGCCTCCATACAATCTAATATTCTGCAAGCCTGGCCTTGCAGGCTTCAGCTTCTGCCTCAGTCGCCTAAGCTAGGCCAAGAAAGTCTTCAGCTTCGGAGACTTACTGCGGAGTAAGCTCAGCCTTTCTAGTACTTTCCGAACTCTGGTTGGTTGGTTCAGCTTGGCTGTTCTGGCTCAAAACTCCTCTCCGAGCTGACTGATTCAAACTGGCTGCTCTAGACTTCTTAAGGAATGCCCTGCTGCACTGACCACACTGACTGGACAAACTGAATAGAACTAAACAGAATTGCATGAACTCAACTGCACTCAACTCCTGAACTCTATTGTACTATTGCCACTAATGAACTCTCCATCTCTCTCTCTCTCTCTCTCTCTCTCTCTCTCTCTCTCTCTCTCTCTCTCTCTCTGTTCCTGTCCTCTTCTCTTCTCTTGAGAGTTGGGCACATTTTATCTCTGACTCCTTCTGACAAACCTTTTTCTGATTTTTGTCTGACCTTCCTTTTATCATCATTGTTTGGGACTAACAGTGAGTACTAAACATGTGTCTGCATTTCAGCCAAATCACACAGACCTTGGATTTTGGATGTGATTCTTTGCCAGAGCAGCATGTTGCTGGATTAAAATTCCTTTACACCCCACACCAGTTTCCCTTTTCAATTTCAACTGTTATTTTAAAAACCCATTATCTCTACTGACTGCTGTGAGTATGCATATCAATGTGGGGTCATCTGCTAGACCAGTGGTGGTCTGAAGAAAACTGGTTCTTCCTTCTACAGTAGCCACCAACTGACAACAGTTCCTCTTCTAGTGGTGGGGCTTCTTGAGCTGTGCTCCCATCCATGGTAATTGGGACTTTGGCTGCTTAATCTCTCACAAGTGGTGTCAGCTGCCTGTCAGATCTGAAAAACAATGATTTTTGTTGCTGTTGTTTTCCCCATACTAGAATAATAAGGATGTTTTCAGAGAGGACTCATAAATATTCAAACTTTCCTCATTAGGAAATAAGAGATAAATTTCTCTTCCATTCATATTATACCTTGGTAGTCTTCTTAGTTCATAAAGAGCAATTTATAGAAGAAGTAGAGCAGAATGAACAGAAAAACTCTGGTAGAACATTGAAAACATGAACATTCTAAGCACATTAGGCTATGACACATTTCAGTGCCTAATAATGTTAGTGTTATTTAGGAGTTTGTTTCTTTTTTCTTCATAGTCTTGAGAGAGTGTACATAGAGAATACACTGAAAAAAAGTATAACAATTTCTGTTGTCTTCCTTTAAAAGGCAAGGCATATGTATAATTATCAACAAAGTTCTAGGGTATTTTAACATAATACTATCTCAAGCACAATGCCTATTTTTAGTATATATAAGTTTGTTTATTTTTTAACAGCTAGATATACCTGGATTTTGGGTGACATTTGATTTTGCTGCCAAGTTAATATAGGAAAGATTTCAATAAATGTAGTCATATTTTCTAATTGAATCAATTATTTATGGCCAGGACTTAGAGAAAATGAAATACCAGTGGGCTTCATAATTATCCAGTCTCAGTTTGGAGGGCTTACAGAGAACTTGGTCTGGGAGGATCTGCAGGAAACCCAGACTCCCTTATCAAGGTGCTTTGTGATGTTAGCTGTATTATAGTTATCTCTCTGATTTCTCAGTGCTCTGAAATTTGACCTTTGTCTGTACTTACAGAATGATTGTCCTTTAGTGAATTCCATCCTGTCACCTAGGCACTGGTGGGATCTGTAGAAAGAGGGGCTGACAGAAGCATCCATCTCAGCTCCTGCTTCAGGAAGTAGTTTAGAAACACAGAGTTTCATCTTTGTATGAACTGAAAGCCAGGGAGCTGTGGAGAAGCATCACCAATGGCTTACACTACTACTGCTTCATGCTATAGCTGGTAACCAGCTCTCCTCAGTACCTGCCTCTAATCTGTTATTTCCCTCTCTTTTGTTTTGTTTTGTTTTTCTGGTGAAATACACAAATGATTTCTATTCGCTCTGAAAAAATGCTATCTGATAGGATGGCTTCCTTATTTAAATTTAATATATTTAATATATTTAATCACATTTTCATTTGATAAAACCAAAAGTTATAAGTTTTGAATTTACATACATTAGATAAAAGAATGTTCCAGTTACATAACAAATAATCCATAACACAAATTCACCTTTTGAATTAACAAGTAAAAATAGCTAAAATTAGTTCCTTTGCTTTGTTCTTAAAGAATCTGAGTCTATGTAATTTTGCATTACTTCATATATCGAGTTGTTGTTTTAAATAGGTTTTGAGGTTCTTTGTCTGTTCTTTGGTTTGGTTAGGTTTTTTGTTTTGTTTTGTTGTTGTTTGTTTCTTTGTTTGTTTGTTTCTGGTCATGTATGATGTTGAATCCAGGTTGTTTGGGGACAAAATTATGTGTGCTAATGAAGAAATAATGAAAGTATTTTGTCTGCAGAGAAATCAAGTCTACACATGAGTTAATTCTAAGCTATTATTCCTTTGAAGATGGGTAACTGACAATCACGGAGAGGATTCACATCTACCCACTAACTTGAGTCTCAACTTCATGCACTTATTCTATCTGCCAGGTAGGAAGAAATAAAAATATCTTAATGAGGTGATAGCATATTAGAGAAGAGGCTTATTAGATTGACTTACATGGCTGAGGTGGGTACCCACTGTGGTAATCTGGTGGCAGGAAGGGCTGAGGACTTCTGTTGCTCACTCCATAAAACGAGGAGCCTCAGGACTCCCAGTCTGATTGCTGGCAAAGGCCTGGAGGGTATCTGGAACTCTTCTGGTGTTTATTTCATGTAGGCAAGCCGAGGAAGCTGGATTCCAACATAAGTGAAGGATGAGAATAAGCAAGTCAGAAGCAGCATCAGAGTAGATGCTCTCACTACAAGGGCAAAGGTGAGCAGGAAAAGAGCAGCAGGTTTTCCCACTGCACCTCTTTATACTTGGGCCAGAGCGCTAAGGTGCCGTACACTCTGGTAGAGTCTGACTACAGCAGGCACCGCTTCTGAGAAATGGCCTCACAAATGCATCCAGAGGTGTGTCTCTCAATAAAGTTTACAGCCAAAATTAAACATCATCAGTAGTAAACGTATGCAAATGTAAATCACTTGCTAAGTTTTCAACACACACTGTATGTTGGTTTTTCATCAAACGCTCTTTGCCATGGCAGAATGTTTTCATAGTTAAACACTGTAACGCCTAGAAAAGATACATGCAGTTATTTCTCTGGTATAGGGAAGAAATTGAATTTATTAAGCTTAAAACAGTTTTTTTCCCATTCATACAGTTGGCAATAAGTGGCAGAGCCTGGAGGCTATGCATTTTTCTCTAATGCGCTGTCCTTATGCTGGCCAGGAAGGTGATAGTGGCACAGTTGAAGCTGGAGGGGTTACAACTCATTCTAAACACCAATAAAATATTCTAGATAAGTTTAGCGGCTAGCTACCAGCCTATGGAGCGGTGGGTCTTACATTTCTTACGCCACGGCCCTAACAGCTCCTCATGTTATGGTGATCTCAAACCATAAAGTTATTTCCATTGCTACTTCATAATTGCAATATTGTACTGTTGTGAATTATAATGCAAGTATCTGATACTTCGAGAGCAGGAGAGCAGGTCCTGCTCTGAGGACACGAGGGCAGGAGAGCAGGCCCTGCAATAACGACAGCTGGGAGCAGGAGAGTGGGCCCTGCCAGCTGGGAACAGGGGTATGGGCCCTTCCCTGAGGTGAGCCCTGGCCCAGCCACGAGGGCACGGGAGCAGGAGAGCTGGCCCTGCCATGATCACACGGGAACAGGAGAGTGGGCCCTGCCCTGATGACATGGGAGTGGGTGAGCCAGCTCTGCCCTGAGGACACGGGAGCAGGAGGGCGGGCCTTGCCATGATGACATGGGAGCGGGAGAGTGGACTCTGTCCTGAGGACAAGGGAGTAGGCCTTGATCCAGGGCTCATCCCAACATCTACCTCATGTATGACCTGCTGGAACACATGAAGGGGCAGGACCCGCAGATTCAAAAATTAAGAATCACCTTGACACACAGCAGCAATGAGATATCCAACAGCAGTCGTAGTAAAGATCTGGTAATGATAGTGTAGGCCTCCAACCAGACCCATGACTCATAGCAGTGAACATTAGAAAGTAAATGTATAGGGGCAAGCGGCCCCCATCTGTCATAGTCATAGGGGAAGGGAGTAAGGGGAAAATGGGAGGGAGGGATGAATAGGAGGATACAAGGGATGGGATAACCATTGAGATGTAATATGAATAAATCAATAAAATATATTAAAAAAAGAAAGTAAACGTATATGGACAAAAGGCTATACTGAGTGATACACTACAGCTTCTGTGACAAGGCTTTTTGTTTGTCTGTTTGTTTTATTTTACTCAGGGGAGGGGAAGGATTTTGGCGCATGACATGTAAATCATAGACATTCAATAAAAGTAAGAAAAAATCTGATATTTGCAGATATTGGTAATATAAGCAGGATGCCTGATATGTGACCCCTGTAAAAAGTTCATTCTACCCCCAAAGGGATCACAACCTACAGGTTGCAAACCACTGCTATAAAGCCTCAATTATACCATTAATAAATTGTTTTAGTATGTATATTTTATCTAATGTTATTGATTTCCATATCTATATTTCCATATGGGAAAGTTTTATATATACTTGAGGTAACGTTTTTTTTTTTCACCTTCCTTGGCAACATGAGAACAAAGTGAGTGGGTTTATGTCCACGGAATTTGCATTATGCTTTAAAGTTGTTAAGTTGTAAAAGGAAATAATATACGTCGAGGTTCTTGAAATAAGATACTGTGTCTAGCATGTTCTTTTGTACCTAAACCTCCAATGAATGCTGCTGGTTTACAATAAGTAAATGGACTTCCAGGGAATCCTGAGGGATTTGGTATCATAGCAGATTAGGCAAAAGTAGTCACTTTACAACTGTTGTTCTAAGGAAGCCACCACGATCTTTCAAAGGGAATTCGTGTAAGGTCACATATGGTTCTAGTGGTAACCAATGATGATTCTGTAGCTTTTCCAGGGTAATAGAGGAAAAAGTGGTAAAGCGTGCATATGCTCCATGACACAGGGTCAGCCGTGGACCTGGTAGCATAGGGTCAGTAAACAAGCAGCTAATACTACAAAAAGAGATAGACTGCTCAGATATGACAGAATGGCTAGGAAAGGACACTCCCATAATTCATGTCTAGGAAAAATGAGAACAAAAGTGATCATTTACAGAGTACACATCTATATTTGACTTGTGACTTATAAATTCTCTTTCTGAGGGCCTCTGAGATCCGTGGCTATCTCAAGCATGGGTCTGTCATTTGTACAGCCACAGGAGAACAAATATCAGAAATTGAATTGTTTTGATAAGACAATGTAAAAGTATTAGGAACTTTCTTACTTACTAAAGGGATGATTGTGGGATGGAATTTTTTATTAAGTAGTGAATTTATAGGAATTTTAAATATTATTTTGATTATTTGATTCCCTCAAATGTCATACAATGCCAATTTAAAGGAGATATCAGGTATGGGTCATAGAAGACAAAAAAATTACATTTTTTATAGTTTTACACATTAGATGTTAGAAGTATCCATGGAGATTTCTATTTCATGAGATTGTGGGCTTTGATGAAAAGGTACATGGTTGCATAAGAAAAATAGCATTTGCCTCAAACTGTACATTCTATGAATTTATGTACAATTCCTGTATTTTACAATTGTAATACCATGATGGCTAATTCTGAAGTTGAACACAATTAGATCTAGAAATTTTTAAGGGTTCATACACTTCTGGGTGTGTCTATGACAACCTTTCAGTGACAATTAGAGCCCGAAGACTCAAGTCTAATGAGTGGTTCATTCCTTGGTAGATTCAGAATGCAGTGACATTATTAGAAATGGCTGTTAGGCACAAAATGCAATCATGTTGGAGGAAGTAGATAGCTTGAGTGATGTGATAGAGGCCATAGCTGGCCACATGCTTGTCTTACAAACATGTGTTCTTGCTAGGCTTGAATAGAGATATTCTCCTTTATCACACAGTGTTGACCATGAGGGACTGAACACTGAAGTGGTGAGCCAAAACAAGGCTGCCTAGTCATAAAATGTTTGTGACAAATATTCTCTCATAGCAACTCCAGAGTACTTAACACAGACTTGGAATAACAATCAGGTCACTGATAATGAACAATATTCCTGCTGATAAGATATAGCATTTGAAAATAGATATTTGGATTGAAAGTTGGCCATATGATAACAGTTACCTTGACTCTAAAAGAAGTAGGATACAGTACTTATGATATTTTCTGAAGATTTGAAAATGTCATGTCTTCATTTTGCTCTTGTCAATGTATGCTCCTTTGTGGAGCCCTCAATTTGTATAAATTAATTTAAGATATCACAATCTGACGAGTCTGTCTGCATTCACAGATATGATTAATTTAACTTCTTTATCAGAAAGCAGAGATTTCCCTCCTACTCGGCTGGTGTTCTAGGGAATATAGTGATGCTGTTTTCTCATGTCCATATCTTATTTTTTCTGTTACATTTTGAATGTGAAATCCTTTGGAATTCTTCATTGTCTTACATATAATTTAAAATATCTGCAGAAATGAACTCTCTAGATCCCTTCAACACACCCATGCAGTAATTAAAATCTACTGGTATATGATAAAGAAGAAATTGCAATTTCTTTTAGTATTTCACCACCTAAGGAGGTTATTTTATTTCTATATTATTTAAACTTTTGTAGCACAGTTTGAAGCAGTTCTAATAATGATTGCTAATTGAATGTGTGTGTGTGCATCTGTATGTGTGCAGGTGTGTGCATATGTATACAGATCATCTTTTGTTCAAATGTAGATTTTTTTGTGAAATGTGAATTGAAAAAAAAATAGAGAGAGTGTGCAAAAGCCTAGTGTTGACTTTTGCTTGCATATCTAGTGGTAGATGAAAACCTCATTCCTAAAAGGAACTAATTTCTTGTTGTTCTACAGAAAATTGAATAACAAAAGGAAGGTATTTTGGTTTCAGTACAGAAAATGTCCCAAAGAACATGATCATACAATGGAAAAAAATGGAAAAGCAAAGCCCCTTGCTCTTATTGGATGATTTGTAAGAAATATTGCCCCTGACTAAAATAAAATTCTTAAAAGCACATAAAACAGATGACATTGCAGGTCACAACACCAACTTATAATACATAGAGGATTTAAAACACCTGGAAGTCCAAGTAAGATTTAAAGGGGTGAGGCTACCCCTCCCTAAGCTAATAGAGGCAAAACAAACATTCCCTGAAGAAACTCAATTTCAAATCAGGCCACAGAGAATTGGCACAGAACAGCTCAGGGAATGCAAAGCCATAACCACAAATCACAGAACACATGGAAAATATATACTGCATTGCTGAGGGCCCCAAAATAAACCAGAGACTAGATGGCACTTCCACAAAATATAAGACCCTGGAATTTCCACAGGAAATATAGTCATCTCAGAATATTCAAATGAAGGCACATTTAAACTCCATCTAAACATGTGCTCTCTAAACGGAATAGGAAGTGCAAGAACAATTGAGAGAATAGCAAGAGATCTGAGTGTGATGGTCATCGACTGATGCTAATAACAGATTAGAAGCGTCTGGATAACATCAGTGACTTTAAAGATAAAAGTGATCCAAACCAAATGAAAAGTAATAATAAATATCAATTTATACAACAAAAAGAGGGACGGGGTTGGAGGAAAATATTTAGATGTGACCAGCAACATTCCATGAATAACTATATAAGGAAAACTCTGCCCTTGGAAGCCCAAGCTATATGAGAAGGATTATTGAAAGGAGGCTTTGCCTAAGTGTATGAGAGTGAAATGTGGATGCAGAAGAGATATTAGCTTTCAAAACCATCCAAAGAGAAAGACAGATTACCTTCAAAGATGGGAGGATTATCCTGACAACTCATTTCTTGTATAGGGACACATGTTGAAAAGTTCTTATAGGAGAGAAAAATCTAAGACACAACAGGTTTGAAAAAAACTGCACCCAGCACTACTTGACCTTAAAAAAAAAATCAACACCATAGATCTTCTCTGATACAAATGTTGAAGAAGTTTTCCTAAGGCAGATTGAAAGTGATACCCAAAAGGATATCTACAATCAAACCAGAGAAAGAAAGAAAGAAACATGGTGACGAGATGAACTAATAAGAAGAATATTAGAAAAATTAATTCAGTGCATACTAAATGAATGTTTGCATATATTTATCAGCATAAAAAAGAAAAATGTTTTATCTATGTGTGAAATCATCATTAAGAACAAAATGTTAGGGATTCCAAGATGGCGCCAACCAATAAGCCACGTATCTGATCTACTCCAAGACCAGAGACATAAATGGAGCAACAGATTGCTGGATGTTGAGAACTGTAGGTGAGTGGGGCCCCAAAGACCACAGACCAAACAGGGGGCCTACCTCCTGGGACAAGCAACATCCCGGAGGTGCTAAACGCACTCCCCAAACTCTGGAACGGAATCCACATGCAAACTACAGCCTGCATCTAAAGCACAGACTCGCTGTTTGGGGAGGGGATTTTCCAGAATCCCAGCCAGAGGAGTCTCAGTGAAGAGGGTAAATCTGACCTAGGATTCCTCCTTCCACACCACTTCAAACTGCGGAGGTCATCCACCTAGGCCGAGTGGAAACACAGGCTGCGGGACCCAACAGAGACTGCTAAAGTGGTACTACAGCTCGCTGGCCAGACGTGGGTCTTCCCTAGAGCGATAGTTGAGCACCAGAGCCCAGCAGGAAGATCTGGTTCCGCGGGGGTGGGGGGTTGGGGGGGGGCAGAGCTCTGCAACTCTATTGTACCTACCCAGCCAAGCCTCAAGGCACTGGCCCTGCACTCCCTGAACGAGAGAGCCTACCTGGGCCTCCTGGCCTTAGAAAGCTAGGCACTCTCACATTATCAGGAGACAAGACGTGGGTGGGTAGTGTTTGCAGTGTCTAATTGCTGACCTAGAGCATTAGTGGAGCTTCATAGCCCGGCGGGAAGATCTGATTCCGCGGGGTGACCCCCACAGCTCTGCAACCCTATTGTTCCTACCCAGCCGAGCCGCAAGGCACTGACCCTGAACTCCCTGAACTAGAGAGCCTACCTGGGCCTTCTGGCCGAGAAAGCCAGGCACTCTCACATTATCAGGAGACAAGACGTGGGTCTTGCTTGCAGTGTCTAATTGCTGACCAAGAGTGACCTTGGTCCCTCCAGGCATATAGTTCTGGAAGAGGTTGAACACCTCTACAGGGTATAGAGACAGACCTAAAAGACAGCTACACCTCCAGAAGATCTGATTTACCTGGGGTCTTGATACAAAGCCACAGGAAAGACAGGCAGCTGGGATCAACCTACACAACCAGAATGTTTGTGTGCAGACCTTAGTCTAGGTCCCAAAACTGCTGATCTGAATTACAGCAGTAAACTCCAAACAGAAATCTACTTTGGCTGACTCAGCCTGGAGCCCATGGTGCAGAGGAAAATCACCAGTAGGGAAAATGGATCACCTACCTGTTCCACGGAAATACTCCCTGATCCCCACAGGCAAGAGCACCTGACCTATAATCAGTCATCAATTAACCACTCTCAACCAATGAAGGTCGCTACAAAATATCTTCCAATATCAGAGCCATCAAAATGACAAGAGGACAGCAAAAGAACACTAACAAAAACCGAAACAATTTGGCATCTCCGGATTCCAGCATTCCCAATGAAAACAACCTGGAGAACCTAACAGTAATGGATAGTCAAGAAAATGACCTCAAGTCGTTAGTAAAGAAGATGATAATGGAAGAAACAAATAAAATCTGTAAACAAATGCAAGAGGAGGCAAACAAGAGGGCTGAAGAGTTAAAAGAGTCATATAAAGAGGCACTTGAAGAATTTCAGAAAAATATAAATAACCAGATGAAGGAAATTACTAAAACAGTCCAAGACATGAAGATAAAAATGGAAGCTATGATACAAGAACACACAGAAGAAAAACGCGATCAAGAGGCATCAGAGAAGAAAGCAAGCATCTCAGAGGTGGCCTTATCTAACAGACTGCAAGAAATGGAAGAACCAGTATTGGGACTTGAAGATACAATTGCAGAACTGGAAATAACCATCCAGGAAATGCTAAATCTGAAAAGTTCCTGACACAGAGCATTTATGAAACAAAAGACAACATGAAAAGACAAAACTTGAGAATAATAGGGATAGAAGAAAGAGAAGGCAACTGACTCCACAGTCGAGAAAATATCTTTAATCTAATAATTGAAGAAACTTTCCCCAATTTGAAGAAGGAGATACATACGAGCATTCAAGAGGCCTACAGAACACCAAATAGAATAGACTTGAAAAGAAAATCTTCCCGCCACATAATAATAACAACACAAAATATACAGAACAAGGAAAAAATATTAAAAGCGGCAAGAGAAAAAGGCCGAGTAACATATGAAGGCAAACCTATCAGAATTACTCCTGACTTCTCAGCAGAGACCACGAAAGCCAGAAGGGCCTGGGCAGGGGTTCTGCAAACCCTAAGAGAACACAGATACCAGGCAAGACTACTATATCCAGCAAAATTATCAATAACCATTGACGGAGAAGACAAGATATTCCATGACAAAAACAAATTCAAACGGTACCTAGCCACAAATCCGGCTTTACAGAAGTTACTAGAAGGAAAACTCCACCCCAACTGGTCAAACTACAACCAAAACTACATAGTAAATAGGTAACTATTCCATTGCAAAATCACAACCTCACAAAATCTTGACTGTTACAAATACCAAAAATGAAGGGACTTAGCAATCACTGGACATTAATATCTCTCAACGTCAATGGTCTCAATTCTCTAATAAAAAGACACAGACTAACGGAGTGGATGCATAAACACGACCCAACATTCTTCTGCATTCAAGAAACACATCTCAACCACAAGAACAGACATTGCCTCAGAGTAAAAGGTTGGGGAAAAACATTCCAAGCAAATGGTCACAAGAAACAAGCTGGGGTAGCCATTCTAATATCTAATAAAATAGACGTTCAACCAAAATTAATCAAAAGAGATGAGGATGAAAACTTCATACTCGTCAAAGGTAAAGTCAACCAAGAAGACATCATGATTGTGAACATCTATGCTCCGACTACAAGGGCTCCCACATTTGTAAAAGAGTTATTAACAAAGCTTGCCCCACTCATCGATACCCACACATTAATAGTGGGAGACTTCAATACCCCACTTTCACTCAAGGATAGGTCTTTGATTCAAAAATTAAGCCAAGAAATAACCTCATTAACCAATGTCATGAATCAAATGGATCTAACAGATATCTACAGACCTTTCTACCCAAACGCAAAGGAGTATACCTTTTTCTCAGCACCCCATGGAACGTTCTCTAAAATTGATCACATAGTTGGTCATGAAGCAAACCTCATCAGATACAAGAAGATTGAAATAATACCTTGTAACTTATCAGATCACCAAGTCTAAGGCTGGACTTCAACAACAACAGAAATAACAAAAAGCATACTAACACGTGGAAACTAAACAACTTTCTATTTAATGACACATGGGTCACAGAAGAAATAAGGGAAGAAATAAAAGACTTCCTGAAATTCAATGAAAATGATGGAACAACATACCCAAATTTGTGGGACACATTGAAAGTAGTGCTAAGCGGAAAATTCATAGCACTAAGTGCCTTTAAAAAGAAAATGGAATCATCCCACATAAACAACTTAACAACACATCTGGAAGCTTTAAAAAAAAAAAACTAGCAGAAACACCCAAGAGGAGTAGACGCCTAGAAATAATCAAACTCAGGGCTGAAATCAATAAATTAGAAACAAAGAGAACAATCCAAAGAATCAAAAAAAAAAAAACCAAGAGCTGGTTCTTTGAGAAAATTAACAAGATAGACAAACCATTAGCCAATCTAACTAAAAGACAGAGAAACACTATCCAAATAAACAAAATCGGAAATGAAAAGGGAGACATAACAACAGACACCGAAGAAATACAAAGAATCGTAAGATCCTACTTCAAAGGCATTTATGCCACAAAATTTGAAAATTTAAAGGAAATGGACAAATTTCTCGACCGATTCCATTTACCAAAATTGAACCAAGACCAGATAAACTAATTAAATAGCACTATTTCGCCTATAGAAATAGAAGCAACCATTGATAGTCTACCAACCAAAAAAAAGCCCAGGGCCAGATGGTTTCAGCGCAGAATTCTACCAGTCCTTCAAAGAGGAGCTAATGCCGATACTATTCAAGCTATTCCGAAAGATAGAAATGGACCGAATATTACCAAATTCCTTCTATGAGGCCACAGTCACATTGATACCTAAACCTCACAAAGACACAACAAAAAAAAGAGAATTTCAGACCAATTTCTCTTATGAACATTGATGAAAACTACTCAACAAAATACTCGCAAAGCGAATACAACAGCATATCAAAGACATCATTCACCAATCCAGGTAGGATTCATTCCAGGCATGCAGGGATGGTTTAACATATGGAAATCCATCAATGTAATCCACCATATAAACAAACTGAAAGAGAAAAACCACATGATCTTCTCTTCAGATGCAGAAAAAACATTTGACAAAATCCAACACACATTTATGTTTAAAGTTCTAGAGAGATTGGGAATACAAGGCACTTATCTAAACATAATAAAGGCTATATACAGCAAACCAATAGCCAACATTAAAGTAAATGGAGAGATACTCAAGGAATTCCCTCTAAAATCGGGAACCCGACAAGGCTGCCCACTCTCTCCATATCTCTTCAATATAGTTCTTGAAGTTCTAGCCAGAGCAATAAGACATCAAAAGGATATCAAGGGTATCCAAGTGGGAAAGGAAGAAGTCAAATTATCCCTATTTGCAGATGATATGATAGTGTATATAAGTGACCCCCAAAATTCCACCAGAGAACTCCTACAGCTGATAAACACCTTCAGCAAACTGGCAGGATACAAAATAAATTCAAAAAAGTCAGTAGCTTTCCTGTATACAAATGACAAACAGGCAGAGGAAGAAATTAGGAAAACTACTCCCTTCACGATAGCCACAAACAATATAAAATATCTAGGAGTAACTCTAACCAAGCAAGTGAAAGACTTATTTGAAAAAAACTTCAAACCTCTGAAGAAAGAGAATGAAGGGAGATGGTGGGATCTACCTTATTCCTGGATCGGTAGAATCAACAGAGTAAAAATGGCCATCTTACCAAAAGCAATTTACAGATTTAATGCAATCCCTATCAAATACCTACAAAGTAATTTGAAGATATTGAAAGATCAATTTGCAAATTCATATGGAAAAACAAAAAACCCAGAGTAGCAAAAGCAATCCTATACAATAAAAGATCCTCTGGAGGAATCTCCATACCTGATCTCAAGCTGTGCTACAGAGCAACAGTAATTAAAACAGCATGGTACTGGCAAAGCAATAGGCTGGTGGATCAATGGAATCGAATCAAAGACCTAGAGATGAATCCACATACATTTGATCACTTGATTTTTGACAAAGAAGCCAAATCCGTTCAATGGAAAAAGGATAGCATCTTCAACAAATGGTGCTGGTCTAACTGGAGGTCTATGTGTAAAAAAATGCAACTGGACCCGAATTTGTCACCTTGCACAAAACTCAAGTCCAAGTGGATTAAAGTCCTCAACATAAAACCAGAGACATTAACTCAGTTAGTGGAAAAAGTGGGGAAGAGCCTGGGACACATAGGCACAGGAAACAACTTTCTGAACAGTACACCAACAGCCCAGCCCTTAATGTCAACAATTAATAAATGGGACCTCATGAGGCTGAGAAGCTTCTGTAAGGCTAGAGACACTGTCAAGAGAACAAAGCGACAGACTACAGACTGGGAAAATATCTTCACCAACGCTACATCTGACAAAGGTTTAATATCCAAAATATATAAAGAACTCAAGAAATTAAACACCACAAAACCAAACAACCCAATTGAGAAATGGGGCTTGGAACTAAACAGAGAATTCTCAACAGAGGAATATCAAATGGCTGAGAAACACTTAAAGAAATGCTCGTCCTCATTAGTCATCAGAGAAATACAAATCAAATCGACACTGAGATTCCATCTTACACCCATCAGAATGGCTAAGATCAAAAACTCAAGCGACACCACATGTTGGCGAGGATGTGGAGAGGGATGCTCCTTCATTGCTGGTAGGAATGCAAACTAGTACAACCACTTTGGAAAGCTATCCGGCGCTTTCTCAGAAAAATGGGAATAGAGCTTCCTCAAGACCCAGCTATCCCACTCCTGGGAATATACCCAGAAAGTACCCTACCACACAACAGGGACATATGCTCAACCACGTTCAAAGCTGCTTTGTACATAATAGCGAGAACTTGGAAACAGCCTAAGTGTCCCTCAGTAGAAGAATGGACTAAGAAACTGTGGTACATTTACACTATGGAGTACTACTCAGCTATTAAAAACAAGGAATTCCCAAAATTTGTGGACAAATGGATTGATCTAGAAATTATCATAATGAGTGAGTTCACCCAGAAGCAAAAAGAGACAAACGGTATATACTCACTTATATCAAAACACTAGTCCAAGGGATATGTACCATGAAAAATTTTACTTACCAGGAAAGTGGGTCAGAGGAGAGATCATCCTATTGATACTTTAGGCAAGAGTAGCATGGAAGAATGGGGAAATAGTAGGACCCACAGGGTCCTGGAAACCTACAAGAAGAGCTTTTTGACAGGCAGATCTGGGTCCTTGGGTCCTCATCAAACTAAGGCACCAGCCAAGGAGAATATAGGCAGTAAACTTCGAACCCCTACCAAGACCTAGCCGATGAACATGATATTCTCCACCATTGAGTGGAGAGTGAGATCTGACTCTCACACGAACTCTGGTGCCCCTTTTCTGACAATGTCCTCTGGATGGGGAGGCCTGACGGCACTCAGAGGAAGAATAGCAAATTACCAAGAAGAGACTTGATATCCTAAGAGCATATATAGGGGGAGGAGGTCTCCCTCAATCACAGACATATGGGAGGGGAGAAGGGGGGAAGTGGGAGGGAGGGAAGAATGGGGGAAGTGGGAGGGAGGGAAGAATGGGGGGAAACAGGGTAAGGGCTAAAAATCGAGATGTAATACGAATAAATTAATAAAAAAACCAAAATGTTATAATTCTAGGTTATGAAGGTAGCTTAGCAGCAAAGGTGCTTGCTGGCAAGGCCAAGTAGTTCAATTCCTGAGACTCACATAGGGCAAGGAAAGAACTGACTTCTGTAAGTTGCCCTCTGACTTCAACCCATAGGCATAAACATGCTTATTTGTACCTGTGTGTGAGCACACACACACATGAATACACATACTATGTAACGGTAAAAAGTTTATGTTCCTGTGTGTGAGCGCACACACACATGCGTGCACACGCACATGAATACACACACTAAGTAATGGTAAAAAGTTTAAGTTCATCAGGAATATGTTGAAATTCCTAAACACATATTAAACATTTTATATTTTTCAGGAAAAAGGTAGAAAAAGACCACTGAGAGTATTCTCAGGGATGAAGATGAGAGCAGAACACAAAAGTTAGATCTGTTTTGCAACAGGAAACTTGAGGTCAGAAGTGCCTGCACCCCAGGACACAAAGCATGTTTCTTAAGCTTCAAAGCAATGAAATATTCACTTTTTACAAAACACTAAAGTTAACAACAAAAGGTATGCAGAAAGAGTATGCTATGAAATCTCTCCCTCCTCTCTTTCTTTCTTTCTTTCTTTTTTTCTTTCTTTCTTTCTTTCTTTCCTTCCTTCCTTCTCTTTCTTTCTTCTTTAAACTTTCTTCTCTTCTTCTTTTATTCTTCTTGGGGGGATGGTTGGATAGAGCAAGACTGCCTCCCCAATAATGGATAAACACTAGCAATCCTTTGAAATCTAATATTACTTCCTAAATATAGTGCATTTGAGTTTCCAGCTTGTATATGAATTTGTCAGTAGCTCATGTGGAGGAATTTCTGAGTGTTATATCAATATGTGAATAAACCGCAGTTTATTAATTTCCCAAAGCAAGCCTCATTGATGCCTAATGTTAGCAGAAGTTACACATGAAGTTGTGATAAACTATTACTTATTTAAATCACTATTCTTACATTGATTTTATGTTATGATATAGGCTGTGGGCATGCTGACTATCTGTTTTAGTCATGGTAGAAGTTTAACTTCTAAATGATTGAATTATTTATTTATTTACTTATTTAGTACATCTTGACTGCGGTTTCCCTCCCTTTTCTCCTCCCAGCCCCTCCCCACTCCTCTTCTGTTTCTCTTAAGAAAAGGACAATATAGGTAGTAAACTTTGAACTCCTACCCAGATCTAGCCGATGGACAGGACATTCTCCACCGTTGAGTGGTGAGGTCTGACTTTCATGCGAACTCTGGTGTCTCATTTTTGACCATGTCCCCTTGATGGAGAGGCCTGGTGGCACTCAGAGGAAGGATAGCAGGTTACCAAGAAGAGACTTGATACCCTATGAACATATACAGGGGGAGGAGGTCCCCCTCAGTCACAGTCATAGGGGAGGGGAGTAGGGGAAAAGCGGGAGGGAGGGAGGAATGGGAGGATACAAGGGATGGGATAACAATTGAGTTGTAATATGAATAAATTAATAAAATAAAAATTATTTTAAAAACGAAAAGGGCAAACCTCTTATGGATATCAACCAGCCTTGGTATATCAAGTTGTGGTAATACTAGGCACCTCTTGGCTTGTTAAGGCTGGATGAGGAAATCCAGCAGGAGGAAAGGGTCTGGAAAGCAGAAAACAGAGTCAGAGACAGCCTCAGATCCCACTGTTAGTTTCACAAGAAGACCAATCTACACAACTGTAACATATATGTAGAGGGCAGACGGCAGTCCTAGGCTGGCTTCCTGGTTGCCGGTTCAGTCTCTATGAGTCCCTATGAGCTCAGGTTAGTTGATCCAGTGGGTTTACTTGTGAAGACTTTGAACCCTTTAGTTCCTGCAATCCTTCCTCTCCCTCTTCCCCAGGATTCCCCAAGCTCTGCCTAACATTTATCTGTGGTTCTCTGCATCTGTTTCTGTTAGTTGCTGAATGAAGCCTCTCTGATAACAACTGGGTTAGGCACCAATCTATGCATTTAGCAAAATATCATTAGGCATCATTTTATTGACCTGTGTGTTTGTTTGTTTGCCTGCATGTCAGGTTTGGTTCCCTCCTGGGTCCCTGGGCTATAGCCTTCTGCTCCTGGCCCTCCAGGCAGTGTCAGGGGAAGGTCTCAAGCTAGTCTACTTATGGCATGGGTCTCAAACATAAGAATTGACTGGGTACCACCTTTACCCCAGCACATTCTGAGGGCAAGACAAATTGTACATCAAAGTTTTATGGCTGTGTTGGTGTCCCAATCTTTCTATTGGCAGTCTTGATTTGTTACAGGAGAAGGTCACTTAAAGTTCCATATCTCCCACAGATGGAGTCAGATTTGTTGATACCCAATATTTGTCATTGTACTAGGTTTCTAGCTTTTCCCAGAGATTTCCCTCATATCAGCTGTCTCTCTCAGTACTCTCTACTCTTGCCCCAGCCCCCTTCAATGTCCCTCCCCTTCATCAATCCATGATGTCAATTCTATTTTCCCTTCACAGTAAGATTCATGTGTCCCCATTGCACCCTGCTTGTTACTTACATTCTCTGGGTTTGTGGATTGTTCCGTGGTTGCTTTTTATTTTATAGCTAATATCAACTAATAAGTGAGTACATACCATGCATGTCTTTCTGGGTCTGGGTTAACTCACCGAGAATGACATTGCAGTTCCATCCATTTGTCTGCAAATCCCATCAGTTACTTGTTTTTAATAGCTGAGTAGCATTCTGTTGTGTAAATATACCACTTTTTCTTTATCCACTCTTTGGTTGAGAAACATCTAAACTGTTTCCTGTTTCTAACTATTACCATTAAGCTGCTATGAACATAGTTGAACAAGTGTCCTTGTTGTATGGTGGAGCACCTTTTGGGTATATGCTCAGGAATGGTATAGCTGGTACTTGAGGTAGAACTATGCCCCATTTTCTGAGAAACTGCCAAATTGATTTCCAAAGACGTTGTATTAATTTGCAATTCTACCAACAATGGAGGAGTGTTCCCCTTGCTCGACGACCTCACCAGCACGTGCTGTCACATAAGTTTTGATCTTAGCTATTCTGATGGGTGTATGATGAAATCTCAGAGTTGTTTTGATTTGCAGTTCCCTGATGGCGAAGGATATTGAACATCTCTTTAAGAGTTTCTCAGCCATTTGAGATTCTTTGGTTGAGAATTCTCTGTTTAGATCTATACCCCATATTTAATTGGATTTTGGTTTTTTTCCCTGATGTCTAATTTCTTGTGTTCTTTATGTATTTTATATCTCAAACCCCTCTCAGATTTGGGGTTGGTGAAGATTTTTTGTTTTGTTTTGTTTTGTTTTTTTACTTTTAGAACAATTTTAAATCAGTGGAAATGTTGCAGACACTAAGGGTAGTTTTCTTGTACTTTAAGATGTTTCCCATAACTATCAGCATTTTAATTTAACATGATGCATTTGCCACAATTAATATACAATATTGACATAAAATTATAATTAAATGGCATACTTTAGCAAGGTACCATGGGTCTGTAATTCCTGAACTCAAGGCTAAGAATGGAGGATTATGAATTGGAGGCCAACCTAGGCTTGTACCGAGGTCTTGTTTCTGGATTAGAATCCTTCCAACGGTAGAGCACTTAAAATACTCATCAATACTGAAATAAATAATATATGTATGTATATATGTGGTATTTATCTCAATTTGTATTTAGATTTCTTAGTACATAAATCAACACTATACATATGTATGTGGTGTCTTGAAGCACATATACATTTATACTCTCAGTCAGATTACATATATGATTCTATAAATGTTTACTATTTCTTCATGGTAGAGAAATTGTTCTTATAGCTTTGTAAAATCTGGAGCTATCTGCTATTTATAATCACTCTGCTGTGTAAGATCATAACAGAACCTACCATTCCTGTCTAACCACAGCTAACGCTGACAGTCCACCCTTCCCACAAACCTCTATGCCGTTTTTAGTAGGTACCATTCTATCACAACTAATAGGAAATTATCATTTTTAGGTTCTGTGTGTGAATTAGGTCACATGCCAGAAGTCTTGTGCCTGGGCAATTTCACTTATACAGTTATCTTCAGTTCAGTCCATGAGCCAGAAAATGACAGGTTTTCAAATTTAATGGTTGATTGTGCCAAACTACATATACAGTACTTTGTTTCTCCACTCACCAGTTAAACCTCCCTGAGATTCTATTGTTTGTGGCTGTTAGGAATAGTGTGGCACTGAACATAAGAGTGTAAGATGTGTCTTCAATATATTCAGCTCATTTCTTTTTATGTATACCTACTGGCTGGAATGATAGTTCTATTTTTAATTTTTGAGAAACCTCCATGCTGTGTTGCACAGTGGCTGTCCTAATTAACATGCACGTCAGCAGTGAGCAAGGTCCCCATTTTCTCCATGTTACTGTGAGTGCTGATTATCTCTTGTCTTTTTGATAATAGGTGTCCTCTGGTGAAGAGATAATATGAGTTTGATTTGCATAGCTCTGGTGAGTAACGAGGTGAGCTATGCTTCCTGAACCTGTTGGTTCTTTGTGGCTCTTCCTTGGTGAGATGCTATGGCTGCTCTTGATCTGCTAAGCAAGATCTTTCTCTTTTTAGTTTTATAGATTTCTAATATAGTACAGTTAGAATTGATGATCAGGCATGTAGTCTGCAGATATTTTCTCCCATTGTTTAGTTGTCTCTTACTTTCTTCATTTACTTTTTAGAGGAAAATTGTTGTAGTCTCTAGTATATTGATTTTTCTTTCCTGTGGTGGCATTATCACCGTGAAAAAGAAATGCTCAGCAACAGAGTAGCATGAAGTGTCCCTCCAACCTCTTTAACAAATAGCACCACAGAGTCCAATTCATGTCCCAAAGTCCATGATCCATATTAAGTTCTGCAACTAGTAAAAAAGACAAGCTATTATCAGCACACAACAAGAAAATTTGCTCAACCATGTTCATAGCAGCCTTATTCATAATAGCCAGATCATGGAAACAGCCTAAATGTCCCTCAGTAGAAGAATGGATAAAGAAACTGTGGTACATATACACTATGGAATACTACTCAACTATTAAAAACAAGGGATTCCTGAAATTTGTGGATAAATGGATTGAGCTAGAAATGATCATAATGAGTGAGTTAACCCAGAAGCAGAAAGACTCAAATGGTATATACTCACTTATATCTGCATACTAGCCCAATGGGCATGTCCCATAAAAGCCTTCCCTTACCAGGAAACTGGGACAGAGGGGAGGACAACCTATTAGGACTCTAGATGAGAGAACCATGTGAGAATAGCAATGTAGAAGGATCCAGTGGGTCCTAGAAACCTACAAGTAGAACATTATGATAGGCAGATTTGGGCCCAGGGGTCCTGCTCAAACTAAGGCACTAGGCAAGGACAATACAGGCGGTAAAATTTAAACCCCCACCCAGATCTAGCCAATGGACAGGACAGTCTCCACACTTGAGTGGAGAGTGGGATATGACTTTCTCACATACTCTGGTGCCTCACATTTGACTATGTCTCCTGGAGGGGGAGACCTAGTGGCACTCAGAGAAAGGACAGCAGGTGACCAAGAAGAGACTTGATACCCTATGAGCATATACAGGGGGAGGTAATCCCTCTCAGAAACAGTCATAAGGGAGGGGAATAAGGGGAAAATGGGAGGGAGGGGAGAATGGGAGGATACAAGGGATGGGATAACCATAGAGATGTAACAAGAATAAATTAATAAAAGAAAAAAAAAAGAAAGACAAGCTATTGTATAACCAGCCCTCTTCTGTTAGAGGACCTCTCTCAGGATCTCAGCAAGTCACCTTATATTTAAGAAAAGTAGGTTTTTATCACTTCTTGGCTTTTTCAGTTACTTTTAATCATCTTAGCATGAATTATGAAAGTCTTCCTGTCAAGAGACAGTTCTATTTTTTCCCATCATAACTAACTTGTGTGCCATATGATTTTGAAAGGGAGATCATAGAGTTGAGCAATTGTTTTTAGGTCATCCTATAAGAGAAACAGATGACAAAATAACTTATAAGTGGAATAAGTCGAGTGTATCTTATAGGACAGTTTCATTATGTTTTTGAGTAGGTAACATTCCATTTTGGTTTTTGTTTTAGTTTTTCCAAACGGGGTTACTCTGTGTAGCCTTGGCTGACCTAGACTTGATTTGTAGACCAGGCTGGCCTTGAACTCACAGAGATCCATCTACTTCTGCCCCTCTGAGTGCTGGGATTATAGGTGTGTGCTACCACACCCAGCTTGACATCATATTTTCTTAATGAATAATAACTCAGTGTGAAACTAATATGTCACATAGAGTTATATGATTAGGAATTGAATGGTATTCGAAAGGGTTTTTAATTTTTAATTTTTTATTTTTCAGATTATATTTCTGCCTTTCCCTTTCTTCATATAATCTCTTCCCTATACCCCTCCCAGCTCTCCTAAAATAATCATGCCTTCTTTCTCAATAATTTATACTGGAGGCATGTATATGTAAGCATATACATATATATTCCTAAATATAATATGCTCAGTCCATATAATATTGTTTTTATGCATGCTTTCAAGGTTGACAATTTTATACTGGAAAATGAATTGTTATGCTCTTCTTTGGGGTAGATCGTCTCCCCTATTCCAAACTTTTCTCAGTTGCTTGTAATTTTTGTGGGTGACTAAAGCCTTGTGGTCTTAGCTCCCTCGGCTTCAGCATGTCCATAGCAATCATACTGGTGAGACTTCATGGGTATAGCTTTCAATATTACTAGGAAACATTACCTCATAAAAAAACCCTCCTTGATCATCTAGCTCTTACAATCTTTAGAGCCAAACTTCCACAATGTCCCCCAAGCCTTAGGTATGGAAGTGTTTTGTAGATGTACACATTAGGACTCGGCTCTACAACACTGCATCTGGCTGTTTATGGTTTTGTTTTTGTGGTGATCTCTGACTGTTACAAAGAGACATCTGATTGATAAAGGGTCTGATAATCAATGATACAATGCAATTATTTTGTTTAATTTGTATTAAGAAGTTTACATTTGATGTGCATAAATGTCTATATACTATGTGTGGGTCTAGTGCTCAAAGACATCAGAAGAGAGAGCAAGATAGTCTGGAACTGTAATTACAGATGCTTGTGAATTGCCACCTATGCCTTGTGGAACAACAGCCAGTGCTCTAGTCTCCTGAGATATCTCACCAACACCTAATTTGTGTTTGTAAGCAATATTATTATAAATACTTATCTTTGTTTTCTTCTTTTTCTTGTGTTAAATACACAAATGTGCAAGAGCATCTTTATATTTGAGGAACATAATTTGAAAATTCATACAGCCACTCCTCTCTAATATAGCTCAATATGAGGGGAAAGTAAAAATGGTCATGAGAAATGCTAGCTCAGCATGTAGCAGTATAACAAAATATGGTGTAATTGTTTTGTTCAAATATCTTGAATCAGGCTTAGTATGTTAATTGTAAGTCATGTTATTCACAATAGCAATGGCATTTTCATGTTCTTTTTTTTTTTTTTTTTTTTTTTTTGCAATTTGCTATCCTTGTGTTGGGCATGTCTCCCAGTTAATTTTTCAGTTATAGTGTTGGTTTAATGTTGAAATTGGTAGTTCAGATATTAGCCAATTCCTTCAAGAATGGATGGGAGGACAGTAGTGCTTTATGAAACTGAAAATCTCTGGTATAGAGTTGTGTGGACCTGAGAAATGTTTATTACCGACATTAGGAAATGGACAACTTAAATAAAGATATCCAGTTAAGAATATTAAATGTCATGAAGAATGGTCAAGTTCAAAATAAGGAAAAGCTCTCTGGCTAGAAATTTTATGGAATTTAGGAATATTATCAACAGTGAGGTAAAAACTGCATTTAAATGTATTTGTTTATAAATATGGATATTCCAAACTTACACTTCAATGGATATTTTACCTTTCAAATATTTCTTTTGGACTACAAAATGTTATTTTAATTCTCAAGTCCTTTAGATGTTTATGTAGTAATAATTCTTGCAGCAAAA
>OU015749.1:41682615-41695552 GCA_907169655.1 Acomys percivali | reverse complement strand
AACGATTACACCTGCCTGGAGCAAGTACACATACTGTGGGAAATGTGAGTATCCAATTGACAAAGCCAAATACTTAGTTCATACCATTGATTGCTTAACTTCAGACTCTTCATGACTTACCAGTCATTTTTCTACAAAACTACTGGACTTGACATTCTGAATCTTCAGAGTGGATTCCCAGTAGTAAACTATATGCTTCAGGGTGAAAAACATTCAGAAGACAATTGATTCTCTTGTTAAACTGTTGAGTTGGCCCTTTGAGCATAGTCAGGACAAATAATCAGAGGTAAGACTCCTCACTCACTGCATTAGAATCTCCTATTTGCTCAAGGAATTCTAAGTTTGAACCAGAACTTATATGCAGCATCACTGGATGAAGGCATATATGGACAATACCATGGGCTGTGTCTACTTTTCTCACTTGGATGTGAGCCAGAGCTTCCTACTTACCCATATCAGGACAGGGAGGGATCTCACTGTTGGGTCCCTTAAGATGCTTATTTCAGTTGTTTCTAAAGATAATGGGGTTACAGATGATCATTGACCTCTAACATATAAGTGAAATATTTCACAATAATATCCAAGATCCTTCTTTGCTGGAGTTAGTAGGGACAAATCACAGATATATTTCCTCAGTTAATCAAAACATAATTCTTGGGATAAGTGCTATTTACCTAACATCTCTTGGCCTTATTGCTATCTCTTCAGTGATAGTGTAAACACTGGATAAAAGCTGATAAACACAAGGATTGGCTTACCATGATCAAGGTGATATCAGGAACAAGATAGGTCATAGTTTGGACAATTTATTTATTTTGGCGCTCAATTTCCTGAAAGACTATGGTTAACCATATTGGGTAATAGTTATACCTTAAAATAAATCAAATTCAACAAAGGCATTTTGTTTGATATGTGTAGGCTTATGTATTATTATTATTGCTGTTATTATTAATTTTTTTATAATTAGACAAGAAATAGGGAGCTACAATGCTTTTGCCCCTGGCCATCTACTTCATACCTTAGTGGTTCCTATCTGCTAAAAGTCTTGTATATCACTTTTTCTCTATTGTTTGATGTATGCTTTTGAAATTAATTTAGGTAAATGCCTAACATTTTAGTATGTTTGACTACTAGTAAATTTATATAAATACTTATATGTCTTAAAAATCTATAGCATTTGAACATATACAATGTAATCTTTCTTGAAAACTGCATAGTGCAGAAAATATCAGTGATGAGAGGCTTATTTGCAATTTTGCTAAGTTCTTCGGTGTCTGAACCTAGGAAGACTTCACTCTCTTGTCAGTGTTTGATTCAGACGATTGCAAGAAATACTTTTGGTTTAGATTTTAGTTTTTATATTCAAGAGTATACAAAGTAGAGTGTTACTCAAATATATATTTGGAGATGGGAAGATATTTGACTTGTTATTCCTGGTAATGCTGATCTTTGGTTTTGACAGTACATTAAAGTTTGGTGTGTTGAGTTTTCAAAGCTTTTTTTTTTTCCAGTCGTGAAGTGGAAGTACATCAATACATTTTTAATACTTCTCTGCCTTAACATCCCTGGACTATTTGCTTTGGATGAATCTTTATCATGTGTATGATTACCATGTATTTGACATTTAGAAAATATTAACTCAAAGAGTATGCAAATTTCACAAATGTTGATGAATATCCTTGAAATGTTGGGAGCCATCAAACTCATGATGGCAGTCATGTTTTCCAAAACCTATACTTCATCAGGAAATACAAATATTTTCATTGTAAATATATAATATTAATTGCTTGTCATAAAAAGGCAGAGTTGTTGGTCTATTTTCTTTTTAAATGTCTGCAAATATCTAATTTTAATGCTGATGGGATATAAGTTTATGCTTGCAATTTGGTAAAAATCGGTGCTCTTTGGAAAGCATTGCTGCTTGAATATATGATCATAGCATTTTAACTAACACCATTATTCTTTGGGACACTACAGAAGTAGTGTGTGTGCTTCCAACTTAATCACATATATACTATTGAAATTTGAAGTCTCTTTTACTATTTTCAAAAGGACATTCTTAAGCTTATTATTTTTCTTCAGGTGTGAATATTGACAAACACACTTGGATATTGTAGAAGTCACAGGTCAGTCTTTGCATCTACTTAGGGACTTGAAGAATTAGTGGACAGTTAGACCAAGGACCATGTATGATGTGGACCTAGACCCTTTTCCCAGATATAGTACCATAGTCTCCTTGTGGGTCACACAATGTGGAGAGTAGGGATTATTTCAGACACGTACTCTGGCCACTGAACTTTGATCACTTCCCCCCTGGAAGGGCAGCCTTGCCAAGCTACAGAGGAAGAGGTTACAGGTGATAGCGATGAAATTTGATAGGCTGAGGTCAGATGTTAGAGGAGGAGGGCTCCCTTTTCTTAGAACTAGGGGAGGAATGGAGAGGGGATGAAGGAGGGAGGGGGATGAAGGAGAGAGGGGGGATAAGGAGGGAATGAGGGAGTGGGATACAATTGGGATGTGAAGAGTTTAAAGAGCAGAACAAGCAGGTAACTTATATTGCTCATCTCACTATATGGGAACAGCTCTGAGACTGGCTGAAACATGAATGTCTAGGCATAGACAATGCTTCTTGTTGGCCACAGAATCCCTATGAATTATTATTAGGTGCCATTCTTAATATGTCATGAATGAAGATTTACAGATGTCTTTTTTCCCCGCTTATACAAAGAACAGAAAACCAGTCTTGATTGTTCTGTGCATCCCACATGCTTTATACATTTATAATTTGAACACTGTACAATGCTTGTGAGAAATTATGTTTTCAGGACAAAAGAACTGGACACTGACACTCTATCAGACCTGACAGGATTCATTCTTCTCAGCATGCTGGATACTGACATCCTGCATCCTTCATGTTCCAGCACCAAGTGCTTCAGTTGCTATTCCTCACCAGAACAAGACAGTTAACAGGACACCTTCGAAGAAAGGATCCAATCCCAACTGGTATAGCGTTTCAGACTGTCCCACACAGGACTCTAATTCAGCCTGGAATTTCCCAACATTTGGGTCCCCAAATAGGTATTATTTGTCCCAAATCAGCCAGAAGAAACCTTAAGATAATGATGCCCCATTTCCTTTAATAAGGGTCGGGTAGATTTTTGGTTGGTTTCTTGGGTTATAGAGGGTTATTTTCAATGAGAATTGGTTACAAGTTATTATTGGTCTTATTTAGAGAGAAAACAAGGTTGTACTCAGGGATATCTCTCTTATCTCCCATCTTAGGTTTGGAGATAGGGGTTGAAAAGAAAGAAGGGAGAATATAGAAATATGTAGGAAAGATAGAACAAAAAGTAAATTAAGGAATCTACTTCTCAATTTAATGTCTCAATTGTCACTCACAAGGTTATTTTCAATTCACTGGTATAGAATTTTGTATGTAGATGCAAAATAAGTTTAATTTTACATAAAGTGGTACAAAATTAAAATGTAAGATTATTCTTCACACACATACACGCATACACACACACACATACACAGACACACACACACACACACATATATATTTCTACTCTAATATGAGGTATTGTACCCATATAACTCAATTATAATACAAGGTTTACTTCCAATACTTTGAAAGTGCTATTGCAGGCTGTTTAGGATAAATAAATTATACAAGTTAATTGTTAGTTGATCAAATCACCATCACATCGATTACTAGTCTATTTTTATAACAAGAATAAGCATGTTAGGCACAACAGATAAATGTGATTGTATAAGGTAAAATACACAAGGTCTTCAAAAACCCCAGAGACATGCAGAATATGGCATTTAAATTTTTTTTTTAAAGAATCACTTACAATGAGAGAGGTTAACTCCTAGCAACACCCAGCCTACCTCAAAGAGGATGATGAGCATCAAAGAACCTCCTTACAGAGATGGCTTCAAATGTGGCAAACAAGCCACTGGGCAAAATGTTATCATTTATGCCACAGACAGAATTCTGCCTAAAAAAGATTAGATGCAGGCAAAGTCAATGGGCAAACTCTGCAAAGACAGCATAAGCAAGTCCTCAATAGTTCCTGCCTCACAAATATGTCTGCCAGATATATTGGACCAGAATGCTGAAGATGATGCTCCAACATTATAGAGAGTTTTGGATGACTGCTTAGGTAGTAAATTGTCTCTGTCATCTTCTCATTTGGGAAACTGCTAACTTGCACCCCTTACATACTCAGGTAATCAATTTTATTCCTTCGCAAGTCACTGATAGGGTTGAGGACCAGATAGTTTAGTTTTACAATTAAGCTTAGTTGTTTAGGGATAAAGATTATTTTAGGTCTAGATAGATGTTTTAAGTTGATAATGATGAGATAGTATGGATATTGATTTACAATCAAAATTTTAGACTCACCAAGATACGAAAGATGTTTTCTTCATGGTTTTCAAATACAAATTGTCAAAACACTAAGAATGTAACATTTATATAATTCCTGATTGTGTCAAGGTTCTTCTTGCTATAGGTAGTTTATTGTATATATGTGTAATAATATACATGTATGTGTAAAAAATTAAAAATGCTTAATTAAAAAATGAAAAAAAAGCCATGCATGGTGCTGCATGCCTTTAATCCCAGCACTCAGGAGGCAGAGGCAGGAGAATCACTGTGAGTTTGAAGCCAGCCTGGTCTACAAAGCGAGTCCAGGACAGCCAAGGCTACACAGAGAAACCCTGTCTCGAAAAACAAAAAAATAAAAAAAAATGACATTTTTATGTCTAGGTAGATGTTTTAGGTTGATAGAGATGAGATATGATAGATATTGAGCTGCGTTCAGAATTTTAGACTCACCAAGATAGGAAAATGTTTTCCTCAAGGTTGCCAAATACAAACAAATCAAACAATCAAACAAACAAACAAACAAAAAAAACCCACAAAAATACTATGACAGTAACATTAATATAATTCCTTATTGTTCTGTTAAAAAAAAAAAGAACAGTTAGAATAATCAAGGAAAGGCAAAATACTATCATAGGATCATGATGATAAGTCTGGATTGGCATTGTCAAAAGAGCATATCGTGAATTCCACTAAGTTTATTACTTATCTCAGTGAGAATCACAGGTATGGTTGGAGGATCTGGGAGAAGACCTACTGTGCTTAGGTATGGAATTGTGTGTGATGGTAGTGAGAAGCTTCAAAAGAATGAGTTCGTTCTGAGTTGCCTCTATAAGACAGATATAATTCTCTTTTCATCTATCAATAAAATTCCTATTTCTAGGAGACAGGTAAGAGATAAAACGTAAGCTGTGCCTGAAACAGCATTAGCTGTCTCTCCACACGTTCTTGTGAAGCTTTGTTAGAAGGTTACAACATAGAGTTGGTCTTGTTATCAGTACATGTGATCCCTATCAAGCCTTAATTTTGCCTAATTTTTTTTAAAACTGTGCCCAACAGAACAGAATGTCCTACCAGAGACCAGCCATTAGATGTCAGTGACTGTGTTTCTCTTTTTTATGCTGCTGACTTCCCTTTACCATATTTGTCTTCTGCTCTTTGTTTCCCCAAGGATAGCAATTAGACGCATTTTACACATGGTTTCAGGAGATGATTGATAAAGCTGAACACAAGAGAGATATTAGCCTGGCTCTGACAGTTAGCCTTTAGCTGATCATACAGTTAAGCTGAATTTGAAGAATTTATAAGATGTCTAATTGTTCTATACACCACAGTGGACACTGATATCGTACGAATTGCCATGGAGAAAAGAGATAAAAATGGAAGAAAAAAGTTCGAAGATTTGTTGTTCACTTAGAAGCCTCAAGTTAGCATCAAGTCAGCAGGAGCAGAAATACAAGCTGATGATATAGTTGGAGATCCCAGAACAGACTGGCATCTCCCTACCATCCATTTGTTGTCCAGTTCCATGTTTTTTTTTTTTTTTTCACAGCTGGGTGACATAATAGGGGACACATGCCCACATGATAGAGTTAGACTTTATGCGGTAAGCTGGAGCTCCTGCCATGTTTTTACATTTCTGGAAGTTTGTGCTTTTAATTTCTAATGTCATGCTTCCAGCCTCTGCAGAACATAAATTTTCACAAGTCAACAGTTATATATAGTACAGCAAAGTTATTTCTGACTCCAATATAATCATTTCTTAGCTTTTCCCCCCCCTGTTTTAGACCTTTACAATGGCTGGATTGTGAGAACTTTGAAATCTCATTGGAAAATAAGGTGTGATGCAATTGTTTCAACGTATCTAAGGATATTAACATGTTCATAAAAATCCATGGAAATTGAGGTGATAAGAGAATAGTACACTGTAAAGGAAGTGAACGGGCTGAAGAGCATAAGCCAGAAGCCTGACAAAGGGTTAGATCTGACCAATAAGAAGTCAGAGTGAAATGCAAAGTTCTCATGAGAAACCCATGCTCAGTACGAGCCACAGCAGAGCCAGATGCCAGTGGTACCCATGTCATTTGACCCAAAACATGTTTGTTCTACTATATTCCAAAAACAGGATTAAAAAACCAACCAGATTCCAAAAACTATCAAAATAACAGTGTATGCACTTAAAATATCGTTCTGCATTGTTAAATTTCTGTGTTCTCTTGGTTGTCCTCATGAAATACCCACAAGGAACTAGAATACAGGAACAGAGGGCAACTCTTCAGTCACTATTCTTTCTCTGAATGTGTGGTAAAGTCACACAGGACGCAACACGACCACAGTAAATGTGTGCTTTTAAAAGCAAATTTTCTACTGATTGCAATTAATTATATGAGTTCAGTATTATTGTTTCTTTAACAATTACGACTTATTCAATATGCTACAATATCTATGCAATAATAAAAATGACTGCCAAAATTTGTATATCTTTCTTCTGTTTTGTGAGGCTCTCTCACAAACAGGTACAGAGATTGTTATGCATGTCAGAATGAAGCGAGCACTTTCCAAGCTCTTAGGCGCAGAGGATGGTGGGATTCATACCCAGGGCTCATCTGCTCTGTTTTCATCCCTTTGGCACAGCAGCCACATGTAAGGACTGAAAAACTGCAATTTACTTTCATAGGAATTTCTTTTGTAAGATTATAAAGAGACTTCACAGCATTTCCAATTCAACACTCCCATTGAGAGTTACTGAAACTGTGAATACCTAGCCATAGATATCAAGTTTCATGAGAAGCTGTGATCCTGGTGTGTATTTTCTGAGTTCCAGAAATAAGCATTTTCCAAAGTGTTGGAAACTAAGGACTTTCATTAGGATAAGGAGTTTTGATTCTTTCGGATATTTCATTTTGACCAAAGTATCAAACAAACAATATGAAAACAATCTTTGTGAATATTCCAAATATCATTTGAAATTCAAATGTTCTTCATTCTAGGTATTTGAATTTGAATATGTTCAAATTGGCAAGATTGATTGATGTTAGTTAGCATGTGAATAGAAGGTTCAGAAAAAGCAAAATCAGTAGCATTTTTCTTTTTGTTATAATGCTTCATGCAGATATGGGAGGACCCAAGGAAGACTTTGCAGACCACATCTGCAAACATGTCTAAAACATAGTGAAAAGTTATATTAATCATTTTTACCTTTAGCCTGAATTACTTAACTATTGGCTGTGTGTGTGTGTGTTTCTTATACATAGTCCAAAAATAGATCTGAAAGGAAAGAAAGGTAAATTAAAATTACCTATTTATTTTATTTAGAATTGGCTTTATAGCTTGGGCACGGTGGAACACATCTGTCATCCTAGCATGTAGGGATGCAGAGGCAGGTGGATCTCTCTGAATTCAAGACCACCCTGGTCTACAAAGTGAGTCCTGGACAGTCAAGGCTACACAGAGAAACCCTGTATCAAAAAACCAACCCACCCACCCAAAATGAGCATTATGTCAATAATTATCTAGATAGATTTCTATACTCAATAGTATTTTATAAAATGAATGGTGCATGTTTTGTTGGAAATCTTGTATTGTTAAAGTATAAATGGATTTAACAACTTTTAAGAGATGCTTATGTATTCAAACTGACAGTCTTTCCATTTTGATGTTAAGATAAGACTAGATTACTGAAAAATAAAATAAAGATGATTTGCTGTTTAAAATGTCTACTTAATGAATTTGATGTCCTCTTGCATAAATTAAAGGGAAAAACTAACAAGTAAGCTAAAAAAATGACACAAAATTAGAAAAAGCATGAATGCCATTGGGATTTTGCAATGACTATTAAAGGACTTACCACATTGGGAAAAATGACCTTTACCATGCCAATTTTCCTTAATGGAAAGAATTGTTTGATTCTTCCACAGATGAGACTTGACTTCTTTATGAGTGCTCTCTCTGCTTTATCATAAGAACCACCTGACTCTGTTTGGGGGAGCATTATCAATCAGAATTAGCTAACCATAATTTTCACGTTTTCATCTTGGAACAGAGACACTACAAAATGAACCACAAAATACAGGTGAAGACAGGTAGGACATGCTAATGATGGTTTTGTTTTTCCAAAGCAACAGTCGCATGATGGAAGTCTTAAGCCTGAATTATCCATAATTTACAATTTAAGAGTAAAATCAGTATGCATATGCACAATTCAACATGGAAAAGTGACCCTGAATTATTTCAGGAGCAGACCCTTAGGTATTTCTTTTATCTTCTTTTCAAATCTTCTCTGAGCTTACCTTTACCACAAACATTGACTCTAAAGAGAATGCCCCCTTATAATTCACAAGCATCTTCCCAGAATCAGAATTCGTTTTTTGGGGAATCATAACTACAGGGGTCCAATGATTATCTTCTTGTTTTTCATAGAAGATCTAGAGGGAATATATTGCTCATATACTTCTGGCTTGTTGTAAAGGTCACTTTTTCTCAACTGAACAATGGAAAAAGAGCAGACAGTGATAAGAAATTATGTGGAGAAAATAAAAAGTCTCGCTTTCCAATCGATCTGACTTGGACAAGACAGCACAAGCAAAACTTGATGGAACACTGGCATAGCAGGGCTATAGTGTTTTGTTTTTCTTTCCAAGATATTGTTTTCTTATAGCATTTTTTCTTTTAATTTACTGGAGGTTTGTATACTTTCTCAAGGATTTCAATATTCCTGTGTAAAGCTCCAAACCATATGTTAAGAAGTGTTTCTGCCTCTCATATTTTTGTTAAATCCAACTCCTCCTCTCCTCCATAACAAAGCATCTGTGGTCTAAATCTGGATGGATTAGTGGCTCCCTGAAGCCTTCAGTCATACACTTGTCCTGCTCAGAATCCACAACTCATTTTTTAACAATGCTGAATCATTTTCTGTCACCAAAGAGTGTGCTTTCCCCACTTCTACACTTTCCATAGTAGGCTCCCTTTGGTGAGACAATCTCCTGGCACCTCTATCTTGCCTCCCTGAGAAGCCTCCTACATTCTCACAGCTGAAAGTTAAAGGCTCTTCTGTCACCAGGTTCTAATAAGTAGGGCTCTGTAACTGCATTTACTACATGGACACACATTTGTCTGTTCTCAATGGCTATCCCACAGTCAGCTGTGGCTTCCAAAGTCAGGAAACCCACAACTGGGTTTTTATGTATATGACACCAAGTACCATGGCTGAGATATAGAGAACTTGAAAACTTTATCAATATGAGTGGTGAAACTCATCTGTTGCGGGATCCAAGATGGCAGCGAGCAGTGTGGACCATGTTTGGAAGCTCCAATGAACAAGTCAGGGAATTGCACAGATTTCTGAGCCAGGAACACCGAGGTCCCCACACCACAGCAGCAGGAGTGCTCCACGGTTCAGAGGGACCAGGGTGCGGAGGACCTGCATGCCCCTGCACATGGGAGGAGTGAGGATTTTCTTGGACCGGAGCAGCAGCGGCAGTGGCAGTGGCGGCAGCAGCGGCATCAGCGGCACCAGTGGCGGTGGCTGAGGTTTGCAGTTCAGAGCCTTGCAGTGGGGGTGATTGGTGTGGTGGCCAGTGGGAGTTGCTGTGGGAGAGGGGACTCTGGGCAGGATTTGGGTCGCGCAGGGACTTGAGACCCAAACTGGACCCGGCGGACAGTTCAGCCCCAGAGTCCCGGGTTCAGCTCATTGTGTAGTGCCGTGGAGTTGCTGGCTCAGCTCAGCAAGCAATTGGGCCCGAGGCGCTAGCTAAGCTGAGCCACAGCTCCTCTGCTATGACGCAGGCTGGCCTGAGCGCTCAGTTCCACCCAAGGCACTAGCACAACTCAGCCCGAGACACTAGCTCAGCTCAGCATGCAATTCTGCTGCTCTGACTCAGGCTGAGGTCAGCACACAGATTTGGCCCAGAGTCCCTAGCTGGACTTGCTGGGCAGATTGGGCCCAGAGACTCTAGCTGAGCTTTTCATACAGGCTCAGCGGCCCTAAGACTCTGGCTGGACTCTCCACGCAGTTTAGGCCTGGGGTCCTGGGCTGAATTCAGCATGCAGTGTGGGTCCAGAGTCCCTGGCTGAGCTCGGTGCACAATTCTGCTCCGGAGACTCAGGTGGAGGTCGACGTGTAGTTTGGGGCCAGAGTCCCTAACTGTGCTTGGCAGACAGATTGGGCCCAGAGACTCTTGCGGAGCTTTTGGCACAGTCCTGGCTCTAAGACTCTGGTTGGAAGCCGAATCTCAGGTCTAGAAGATACAATCACAGATCTTGAAGCAACCATTAAGAAAATGCCAAATCTGGAAAACCCCTGACACAAAACATCCAAGAAGTTAAGGTCACCATGAAAAGAAGAAATCTGAAGATAATAGGCATTGAAGAAAGAGAAGATATCAGACTCCAAGGCCCAGAAACTATTCTCAGCAAAATCATAGAAGGAAATTTCCCCAGTCTAAAGAAAGAGATGCCTATAAACATACAAGAGGCCTACAGAACACCAAATAGAATTGATGAGAAAAGAAAAACTGCCTGTCACATAATAATCAAAACACAAAACATACAGAACAAAGAAAAAATACTAAAAGCTGCAAGGGAAAAGGGACAAATAACATTTAATGGCAAACCTATCAGAATTACACCCGACTTCTCAGCAGAGACCATAAAAGCCAGAAGGGCCTGGACAGAGATCCTGCAAACCCTAAGAGACCACAGATGCCAGGCCAGACTACTTTACCCAGACAAAACTATCAATAACCATTGATGGAGAAAACAAAATATTCCATGACAAAAACAATTTCAAACAGTACCTATCCACAAATCCAGCTTTACAGAAGGTACTAGAAGGCAAACTCCATCCCAAAGGGTCAAGCTACAACCAAAACTACTCAGGAAATAGATAACTATACCATGGCAAAAACAAAACTACACAAACACTCAACTGGAACCAACATCAAAATTAAGACTCTTAACAGTCACGGGTCATTAATATCTCTCCACATCAGTGATCTCAATTCTTCAATAAAAAGACACAGACTAACTGAATGGGTGCATAAACAAGATCCAACATTCTTCTGCATTCAAGAAACACATCTCACCTATAACGATAGACATTACCTCAGGGTTAAAGGTTGGAAAAAAATATTCCAAGTAAATGGTCACAAGAAGCAAGCAGACATAGCCATTTTAATATCAAACAAAATAAACTTTCAACCAAAATTAATCAAAAGGGATGCGGAAGGACACTTCATACTCATCAAAGTTAAGGTCAACCAAGATGACATCATAATTCTGAACATCTATGCTCCCAATACAAGGGCACCCACATTTGTAAAAGATCTTCTAAAAAAACTCAAAACACACATCGATCCCCACACAATAATAGTGGGAGACTTCAACACCCCACTCTCACTGAAGGATAAGTCATTGAAACAAAAACTAAGCTGAGAAATAACATCATTAAGCAATGCCATGGGTCAAATGGATCTAACAGATATCTATAGAACCTTTCACCCAAACAAGAAAGAATATAGCTTCTTCTCCGCACCCCATGGAACCTTCTCCAAAATTGATCACATCGTAGGTCACAAAGCAGGCCTCAACAGATACAAGAGGATTGAAATAATACCTTGTATCCTATCAGATCACCATGCTCTTAGGCAGCAATTTAACAACAACAGAAATAACAAAAAGCCTACATGTACATGGAAACTAAACAACTCTCTGCTAAATGGCACATGGGTCAGGGAAGAAATAAAGAAAGAAATCAAGGAGTTTCTGAAATTCAATGAAAATGAAGGAACAACATACCTAAATTTGTGGGATACATTGAAAGCAGTTTTAAGAGGAAAACTCATAGCACTACGTGCCTTTAAAAAGAAATTGGAAACATCGCACATAAGCAACTTAACAAAACAGCTGGAAGCCCTAGGAAAAAAAGAAGCAGAAACACCCAAAAGGAGTAGACGTCTGGAAATAATCAAACTCAGGGCTGAAATTAACAAATTAGAAACTAAGAAAACAGTCCAAAGAATCAACAAAACCAAGAGCTGGTTCTTTGAGAAAATCAATAAGATAGACAGACCGTTAGCCAAACTAACTAAAAGGCAGAGAGACAGTATTGAAATCAACAAAATCAGAAATGAAAAGGGAGACATAACAACAGACACTGAAGAAATACAAAGAATCATAAGATCCTACTTTGAAGGCATATATGCTACAAAATTTGAAAATTTAAGGGAAATGGATGACTTTCTTGATCAATTTCACTTGCCTAGGTTGAGTGAAGAACAGATAAACAAGCTAAATAGTCCCATTTCCCCTACAGAAATAGAAGCAATCATTGATAGTCTCCCAAGCAAAAAAATCCCAGGGCCAGATGGTTTCAGTGCAGAATTCTACCAGACCTTCAAAGGCGAGCTAATACCGATACTCTTCAAGCTACTCCAAAACATAGAATTGGATGGAACATTACCAAATTCATTCTATGAGGCCATAGTCACGTTGATACCTAAGCCTCACAAAGACTCAACAAAGAAAGAGAATTTCAGACCAATTTCT
>OU015749.1:41663145-41677615 GCA_907169655.1 Acomys percivali | reverse complement strand
AAAACCCCTAATGGTTTTATCGTATCCCCTAAAGCCATGAATTAAGTATGAATAACAGCAACAATAACACATTTTAATAAAGAACATTAATTAACATATGTTGAATGTTAATGAATTTTTCTTGGCAACCTGTATTACCAGCCAGAGGGTAGTAGGATACAAAGTTTACACCTTGCACCTCCATCACTGCGGTTGATTGTGGAAGACAAACAGTGACTCGGGGTCACGGTAATGCCATGATTTCTAAATGAAATTATTCAAGCGGAGCAAAATTTCCATTTATTTATTTAAAAAGTGTTTCTTATCTTCATACAATTTAATATCTAATCACTGAAAGGAAAATTACAATTGCTTTGTATTAGTAAACTCTAGAGAGTTCTATTTTATTAGTGTGCACCATAATTCTGCATAGTTTAGCTCCTGGTATTCAAGCACCACTGTAGAACTACAGGATATTTGTTGGTTAATATTTGTTTTAGAAATTGCAACGTGGTAGATATGACTTGAGAAGGTGGTGAGCATTACTGACTGACAACACAAGTGCACTGAGTCACAATTCCACCTAGTTCTTCATCTAAATGATCTTGGCAGATGAACCAGTATTGAATGAGGACTATCCATGAACTCTTGGTGGCAAAGATGGTTAGAACACATGAATACTTCTCTTTTTATATATTTTGTTATTTGTCAAAAGCTGTTTATATATTGTGATCTGGAGAGACAGCTCAGTGGTAAGTGCACTGTTTGCTCTTTCATAGGACCTTAGTTCAGCTCCTCAAATTCACTCAGTGACACACAAATGTATGTAACTTCAGTGACAGGGAATATGACCTATCTCTTCTCCTCAGGCACTGCAGTCACAAGGTACACTTACATACATATAAGAAAAACACTAATACAAGTAAAAATTCTTAAAGTTTATATATTTATGCTTGCTCTCTGTGTTTCATGTTGAAGTTGTGTTATGTAGTTTTAGCCATTTAAACAACAAATTGCCTAATGTGAATTGAGATTTTATGAATCACCCCTTTGGAAAACAAAGAATAATAAAGACTGCTATTTTACACCATATATTAAAATATAGTGATGTAAATTTGAGAGTAGATATTCAGAGCTTACACAAATATTTGCAATGTGCCTGTTTTATAATATGTAGTAATTTTACATATATGGGGAAAATAAAATTTGGGGGTATGCATTTTCAAGTTAATAGGAATGATAAAATTGCCAGTAAAGGTTAAAATGTTAGAATCATTCTAGGAGTTAATGATGAGCATGTTTATAAGTACATATTTATCCCCTGATATATTATCTTGATTTTGGTTTTGATTTCATGGCTATAAACTATGAACAATGGAAAAAGTAAATTTTTCAATGAGGTTTTATTTTAGACTTCAACTGAGAACACTTTTTACTGTACCCTGTGTGCCTTGTATTCTATTAAGTTATTTACCACATAAATTCATTATGGTTACCCTTCCAGTGTTTCCACATTTTGTACATAATTGTAACTACTTTAGGCCATGTGAGTTTCACATTTCTAAGTCTCATGGTAGATTTTACTTTATGTGCAACATGACTTTTGCTAATGTTGCAGCTAACATGATGTTATAAACAGCATGTGTTCATAAAAACATTTAGGAGGTAAAAGTAATACATTGCTTAAATATCCTTATAATTTGAGATACATAGTAGGCCATCAACTGTGGATGATACAGTTCAATATTATTTACAAGTAGTATTCATAGGTAGTCAGAGGTGATTAGAAAATTTTTTAGATGCAAAGTGATCTACCATGGTGCATTCCACTCTATTGAGAATCCCCTGCTCCTGAAATGCATACCTCATATGCACACATGTGTTGTGAGAGGGCATCAGATCCATAATTATTGGAGTTATAGATGGCTGTGATCCACATTGTGGGTACTGTGAACCACACTGGGTCCTTTGCAAGGGTGGAAAGTGGTCATAACTTACTTATTCAACTTCCCAGACCCATAGTAGCTAGTCTACATTATTTTCTATCTTGCTTTATGAAGTCTGCTGTACAGCAGATGCTTCAAATATTCTGTCCATCACTTACCACATATTATGATCTTGTCAAATATTTATTAGTCTCAATCACGTATATCATTGATTGGACACAACATCTGCTCGGTGTCCTTTTCCTTATCAGGCATGTCTTTTTACAAAATGAAGCCAAAAATGATCTCATGTTTAATATCTAAGCCTGTGATGTGAATTTTTTGAGAAGAGGAATGAATTCAAACACCCTACAATACATAGTGTGGTATCTTGAACCTATGAACAGGCAGCCAATCGGTTTGAATTGAAGGATGCATAAATTAATAAAACAAATTCAGCCTAAGAAAATTTGTGAACTTATTTTCATTAATTCTACTAACACAACTCTGGTAACTCTATTGAATAATCCTCTGCAGTCCCATTTTAGAGAAGGAAGTGAATTCTGGGAGTCTGAGCATGTCCAATGTGCATTACCTTTACGTACTATAATGCATCCTATCTCAGGCCTAAGAGATGAAACTACTAAAAGTAAAACTACACTTACAATTTAGTTAAAAAAAACTAATCTTCATTTCTTATTTATCACATGAATGAATGATTTCAAGACATCATGTTCCCTTGTAAGTGACCAGTGCATAGTTTGCTAAGACAGTTTTAAGTAAAATGTCAACAACTTTATTTCATCACAGCTTCTTGCCACTGATATTTACTCAAAGTTCATGGTATTGATTAGTTTTGATAGAGGGTGGGGGGAGAGGAATTATCATTTCCTTTCCATAGAATCTTCAGTTAAAATTTTTATCTTTTACTTAAGATTTAACAGGGGCTATGTATTTTTAGAGGACCACGATGGTGGTGTACATTTTCATAAAGAATGCACAATCAACATGAAACACTGTGCTGATATTAATCCCAATCCTCTGACTGTCTGCATTTGACTGAAGGCTCACCCACTCTCCCTTTGTGAGCACACTACTGTGTGCGTGGCGGGAGCCATGTTGCATATCCTGGGAAAAGTACATAAGTGTTCCATGAGTTGAGTGATTTCCATGAGGCAGGGCCCTTGGAGCCCCTGTCTCTTCTCTCCTACTTAGCCAAGGACCAATGGAAATAACATTTGGAATGACAATGTCAATCCCTGGGAGATGAAGTTATGGTTCCTGCTTATGTAAAGGTTAACTAAAATGATCTACCAACACCTTTAAAAAGAGATGCCATAGTAGATGGTCTCAAAAGTTGATAAAATTTTATGTGGAAGTAAGACGGGCTCAGAAATGTCAACTACTTCTTCTGAGGACCTAAGCATGCCAATACATTACTAAGACAAAAATTCAATACCAGCTAAAAGAAGATAGGGCCCATGGCCGAAATGAGGACATTTTGTCCAGTGGCTTGACACATTTGAAGCCATTTCGATAAAGAGGTTCTTTGATGCTCATCATCTTCTTTGAGTTAGGCTGGGTGTTGCCAGGAATTAACCTGTCTCACTGTCAAAAAATCATAAAATAATAAAAACACCTTTAAATGCCACATTCTGTAGGTCTCTGAGGTTTTGAAGACCTTATCTAACTATTTTACCTTATCTATCTATAGAATCATATCTATCTCTTAAACCTAGGATGTATATTCTTCTGATAAAAATAGACTAGTAACTGACATGACCATTTCAGCTACAGGCAGAATTCTACCTAAAATTGGGCATGTTAGCACACAGGCAGAGTCAAAGGCCAAACTTGATACCCTAACATCATATTCAAGGGGAGGAGGTTCCCATCAGTCATAGTCATAGGGAAGGGGAATGTGGTGAAAGTGGGAGGGAGGGAGGAATGGGAGATGCACAGTATGGGATAACAATTGAGATGTAATATGAATTATTTTATTTTTCAATAAAAATATTAAAAAATAAAAAATAAGAAATCCTGTGCTTAGGCTGCATGCTGTGACTTCCAGATGCTGAGCTTGGCTGGAGGAGGTCTTTGTGTTCCAGGGCATCCTTGGACTATTCACCTTTGAAAGAAGTAGGGAAGTCCCTACTGAGAAACACCTGGAGGGTTAAGGAAATCCTTTCAGAGAGCTACTCAGTAATAGGAAGTTCTTACAGAGAGCTATTCAGGCTATTGTGTTCTTGCCTTGGGAGCTAGGGAGAGAGGGCTCAGAATAGATCCTATTGACCTCACTATATAAAGTCTTACTCATCCGCATTAAAGAGAATCTTGATCAGAAATTTCTTGACTTGATTCGTTGTTTCTATCATCTCTGTATCCTACTTTCAATCCCCACTCCCTCTTTCAGGTGGACCCTGATTTGACTTTTTCCATGGGCCAGGACACGACTGGTAGTCTTGGTGTCTGTGTTACATAAAACATAACTCAGGGATGGTGTGATAGTTCACTTGGTGAAAGTTCTTGCCACTAAGTCTGATAACCTGTATTTAGTTCCAAGAAAGGTCATGTTGGGCGGAGGAAACCAACTCCGTTAAGCTGAATTATGAGTGCTAATCAAGAATCCTGACATGAGAATGCACACACACACACACACACACACACACACACACACACACACACACTCACACACACATGCACTCATACACACATGCACTCATATACACAGGCACTCACACATACATGTGCTCACACACATGCACTCACACACACGCACACTCACACATTACACACAAGCACACACTCACACACATGCACTCACACACAGACACATGCTCACACACTCACACACTACACACTCTCAAACAGCTCGCCTCTAACTCTGATTCCATTCTGTCACCTTAGAAGTCCCTTTGCAATCCTTCCCTTGCTTATGTCTGTTCTTTATTTCTAGTCTTCCCTTTTAATAGTGATAAATTCAGTTTTTACCATAATCTTTTTAATCAACTGTTTACATATACTGTTTTCAGAATTGCCAAATGTTGATCCATGATGATGTCACTACTGTCAAATCACAGCTCCACAATAAAAAACCAGTATCAGCTAGATCACTAAGTTTCTCCACTTTAATCTTGTCTATGCTCACTGCCAAATTTATTTCATATAATTGCATCTTTTCCAAGATCATACCACACATCTGTTACAGAAACTGATTAAATTTCACATTGTACAGGCTACCAATATCCAAAAGAGTGTATAATTTGTTTTGATTTGCACACTTGAATTTGTGTATCAAAAATACTGTACTGTGCAGAATGGTTTCTGCACTGGAACACTAACTACCCATACGTTTACTAGTTTAATCCTCCAGCATGCACAGCGTTTCTCTCATTTTCTGCTGCTTCTGTGAGTTGTCTGCTCCAAGAGCATAGATAATGAGCATTATATACACATAGCAGGACTCAGGCTTTTTCACTTACAAATGTGAATTTAAGTGTTTTCATATAGGTTTGTGGCTTAGCAAATTGCTACTGTGACTTTTCATGTCATCTCAGCCTTAATTTAGAAAATAAGTTTTAAAATGTTAATTCACTTCAACATCAGTTCTCAAATCATTCAGTTGATGCTTCTGTGTTAGAGGTCAAAAGTCGACAAGCCAAAACTCGCTCTTGGAAAGTATATACTTTTATTTTCTGCATTTATTTCTAAATTTAATGAAAATATTCCTGTGGGTTTTTTCTCAATGAAAGAAATACAGTGAGTAGACAAGTTTATTTTCTTAATAAGGAAAACATATTTCTTTCCAGAATAAGTCTAAAACAATACTTTGTTTTAATTATCTTTGGCACTTTTGCCAGAGATCAATTGACTGTGTGAGTCAGTTCTGTGGCTCTCTATTCGGTTCTACTGATGTAGAGTCCTCTTCTTTTCTCAATAGTGCACTACTGTTGTTCCCACTTCCTTTAGTGCTGTGTTGACTTTTCAAAGTCATTAGCTTTCCAATATTTTATTGTTCAGAGTTCCCTCCAGGCAAAGCACTATTGAAGTGTAGATATAACCCTATGAGGGAGTCACATGGTGCAAGCTGCCTAGTCCTTCAGATGCCATCTCTTGCCTAGAGACTAGGAAAGCAGAGTATGTGCTAGCTTAAAAGCTGGAAACTTCATAGTAAGAGTGAGCAATGAGTCAGCTCCAGTCTATGGCTGGCCATGTGGGAGTTCCCTGCAGAGTTACTCTTTGGAGTTCACATTCCAAAGAGGAAGAAACTGGAGTCTGGAATCCCTGGGCAAAGACATCAGTCAAAAATCACAGCTATTAAGAAAAGCAAACAGTGTTCTCTACTATCTACCCAGCCAGTTGGATGGGGTCTCCCACGTTCAGGGCCAGTCTTCCTCACTGAATCATTGACTGAGGTGCCAGTCTCTTTGAAAATAACCTCACAGAAACTGAAATTTACTTAAAATTTTTTTTTAGATAAACTTAATCCTGTGAGATTGAAGACAAAGACGAGCCATTATATATTCACTTTGGAACTATATCCCAATATCCACAAATCAGCGTACCAAAATTTTGAGTGGGAGTCTGTGAAATCTATAGCTTGTTGCCAATGACATTAACTCTTGTAATCCATGAAAACCAAGTATGTGTCCAAGAGTTTAAGTTCTGTTTCACTCAGTATATTTAGTAGGATTGCTACATATAAGCACTTTATATAACTGCTAGATGTTTTCCTAGTTATTTCACTTTCTTGAGTAATAGTTTGTATTTTTTTAGGGACAAATTCAAATTATTCATGTCTATGATATTTAAGAGGAATTGTATGTTGCACATTAATCATTATTTAGGTAGTTTACTGGGTTTGCAATCTACTTTCAATATTTATAAATAAGCAAAGATTTTAAATGGAAATATTGCTATGTATACAATGAGAGAAAGTAAAAGTTTAATATATTGATCAGATTTACAATCATATTTTTAATTCATACTACTTATTCCTAAATATAATGATTCACTACTTCATAATTTTCATTAAGATTTGTGTGGAACAGTAAAATATGTATACAACATTTACAATTAAATATAATAATGGAATAATGTTTATCAATACTTTTATGAGAAAAAGAGCTCTGTTAACTCTTTTTTATTTTAATACTATTAGATTTTCTGTTTATTTTTTTACTTTAATGAAAACATAATCTTCCTCCTTTCCCTTTCTGTCCTCGAAACAATCCCATATGCCCCTTCCAGATAGTCTTCATTTTCAAATTCAATGCATATTTTTAAAAATCAATTGTCATTGCATGCATATGTGTTTTTGTATATGCATATATATTCCTAAATATACCATATTGACCTCATATCATCTTACTTACATGTGTATTTCTAGTGCTCATTTTTGACACTGGACCATGAATTGGTATTTTTTCTCTGTGTGGACAGTCTCTCCAGTTTCCAGCTTCACTCAATCACCTGTATTTCTCTGAGTAGGTTTACTATCTCATGGGCTTTTCCTCATACAGTATTGCATGATCATTACTGTCATCTTTGTTCAGCTCACAGTTGGGTAGTCATGTTGGTGAGACTTTATGAGTGTCACTTGTGATGATACTGAGAGATACATACAATCTCACAGTTAGGGCCCAGTTCACATATGGTGCAACCTATAGGCAAGGCCATTATCCACTAAGCTAGTCCTCTCTGGAGATGTGTTCTGAAATGCACTTCAGTATTCTCTGAGTATCTTTCAATCCAATCAAATACTCAATTAATAATCACATTAGTTAAACCTCAACTGTCTGCAGTTTTAAAAAGAAGACCTTTTTATTTATTTTTACAATGAGAATCTAGAAGTTTTATCACTGACATTCTGTCCTCAGACACTGACATATGAGATATCTCTTGTCACTCTTTGAAGAGATAAAATGTAAATGGATATTGATAAAATTATACAAGTCATTCTATAAGCAGAAACTTCTTAACATTACTTTTACTTCCTCTTGATCCTATCTTTGTTTTACTACAACTAATGGAATATAAAATCCCTGAATATTTATCTAATTCATGTGACCAATTAATTGTCTGACATTTTCCCAGATATTTTGACATATCAGATGCATATATAAGACTAAAGATATTGAAATAAGAATGCAAGCACTACACATTTTTTATTTAATTCTAGTGTCAGCCTTTCAAGATGAGACACATTGTATTTTCATTCAGATGAAGAATTGATGTCTAAGAAAAATAAACATAGATCTCTTTATCTTTTCTAATCTCTTAGTCTTAATAATAAAATATGAAATTGCTAAGATGAAATAGAGGAGAACTGATTGGTAAATCATTATGCAATGCTAATGTATAGGTGAAATCTTACTGTATGTAGCCTATCATACTGTATGTTCAACAAATTAACAACAGTGTTAACCTGAGCGATTCATATGGACAGTGTTGATAGAAATATTTCATGAACAAGTCTACCGAGGCTTTGTCTCATCATTCAGTTTTTCTCCCAGTCCTGGTGTTAAACCCAAGCCATGTGTTCTCTAGGCAACTGCTCTAACACAGAGATGTCCCCCAGTTTAGTGCTGCTTTTTCTTGTAAGAAAAACTTGAGACAAGGTGAGCAGAGTACTTCAGTTTTTAATGTACAGAGGAGCTGAGATCCAACAGAGGCTCCACCCCTCTCCCCATTAGCTTTATAGAGAACATAAGGATGAAGAGCTTTGCATGCACTTTGCCCTTCTGTAAACTGATGTCTTTGAAACTTCACCTATTAGATAAGGGCGCATCATTGTTCTTATTTATTTGTCTATCAATGACTTAGGATAATTTATGAGTCCTTGGGGATTTGGGACGTTGGATTCCTGTAAAAGCCATCGGGTATTTATATTTTCCTGACATTGGAGAAGAGGAGAGTATGGAGAACATAAGCGGGCCGCTCTTACAAATGGATTAGTACAGTTATACATGTGTGTACAGTATGCCCAATTCTAGCAATTTTCTCTGAATCAAGGCATTCCATACCAGAAGGAGGAGCAAAGCCTGCATGTCTCAAGAGGATAATGAAACTTACATGGCTAATGAAACTTCTGAAACTTAGAGTTTCATAGTCTCCCCCCCAGGGTTTATAACACTTTCTAGTGGAAAGAGACTATCCAACTATTTGCAAGTTGTGAAGAAAGTTCCTGGATGATGTTTTCAGAAGTCACTATCAATGCTTTGGGGCCTCCTTGTTGATGCAGCTGTCTTTAAGGAACATATATTCCTGTAAGCAAACACTTCTCTTTCTCCTGTGAGTAGCCCAAATCTACACACTGGGTAACTAAGCTTCACTTTCATAAAACTCTTCCTTTGGTTACTATTCATTTTCTATCTGTGACAAAAACAAATTATTTGCTCAGATCTCCTTAGGAAAGGTCGTGCCACTGTGAGCCAGACAGACTTCCAACTGAATCACAGGCAGCTGTATTTTGTTTCATTAAAAATAAAATCAACTTATGGTGTATATTCACTGTAATTAACTTACATATTTAAAACAGCTCCTGGTGAGGCTTAAACTCATATATATATATATATTGAGTATGAAACTAAATGGATTTGTGTGAGATTTTCTCAGATATTTACTTCATAAGTGTCTGTAGATGAGAGGACAAAGAATTTACATCACATTTGAATATTTTAAGTCTAGATAGCTCCCCTCTCTCTCTCTCTCTCTCTCTCTCTCTCTCTCTCTCTCTCTCTCTCTCTCTCTCTCTCTCTCTCTCCTCTCTCTCTGTGTGTGTGTTTCTCAAATCTCTTTCATCTTAAATTAAATATACACATTAACTATACATAATCTGTACAAATAGAATTATAGACAAAGATCACAGTTTAAAGAAGCCATATACTCTTCAGAGGGATGATTATAGCTTGAGTGTTAATAAGTGCTTGAATTCTCCTGTTCAAAGTATCACAACACTAGAGGCAGATACATAAGCCACGTTCCAAAGTCACAGACAGAACAGATGCTTCAATTTGAACTCTGAATTTTTCATAGTGCACAGTTAACTGTTTCATTCAAACCTACTCATGGACTAGTCTTACAGTAACTCACATGTGTCATTATTTTTTATGTATCAGATTAGAAATTTTAGTTTTTACTACAGGATTTAGAGTTTATGGCAAAATTCTGCTATGAGTTATATGGTATTGTTTTCCTTAGATGTTCCTCTTTTTCTACCCTTATATCCATCTTAGTCAGTTACAGTGGCTAGCTCCCCATATCATATCAACAGTGAAATTCCCCAGTGTCATATACCTGGCTCAGGGTGGCTATGGGCACTGCAATGCCATTATTTATCCTAAGGTGCTATCTTAGAGGCTTTGTCCCAGATGACCACAAAATTTGTTCTTTCAACCCTTTCCTGATTATATTATCAATAAAAGGTGTAGACAGATACCTGCCAAGGGATTATATGGCTTCTGTGCTGACCAGATTCATTATTTTACACTATAAAATTGTCATTAAATATTATGCTAAGAGACCACATGCTAAGAAACAACTGACATAAAACATTTTAAGAAAGTAATAAATACTGTACTCAATTAGAATGCTTGCTCAATCTCAAAAGAGTGAAACCTTTCTTACATGCATGAATTTTTGAATGGCTATTGTGAGTAATATTAAGAATTAATAAGCAATGTTTAGTGCACTTAGTGAGGTCCCAGAGGCAACAACATAGATATTCCTAGACTCTGCTTGAGACAATTTCATAGCATGGGCTGATTTCACAGGAAAGTGTGGGAATATGTGCTTGAGTTTTTGGTCTTTGCCATTCTGACTAGTGTAAGATGGACCCTCAAAGTAATTTGATTTGCATTTTTAAGATGGCTAAGGATGTTGAACATTTCTTTAAGTGTTTTTCAGACATTTTCATTTTTTCCATTGAGAATTTCCTGTGTTTAGTTGTGTGTCCTATATTTTAGTAGGATTATTATAAAATCAAAAGAAAGGAACCACACACATGCATGCATGTGCATGCATGCACACGCATGCACACACACACACACACACACTCACATACACACATACCACTACCACCACCATCACCACCATCAATAACATAATAGGGATCAATAATTATTGCTCATTAATGTCTAGATTTCAATGATCTCAATCCTTTAATAGAAATTTACAGGATAAATTTACAGGATGGAATGGATATCAAGACTGGATCTATGTTTCTATTGTATACAAGAAACATATATTAATATCAAGAACAGAAATTACCTTAGGGTAAATTGTTGGAAACAATATTATAGGCAATGGGCCTAAGATGGAATCTATTATAGTCTTAATATCTTAAAAAAACAACAACTTCAAAACAAGACTAATCAAAATAAATAAGTAAGAACACTATATATTCATCAAGGAAACATACACTATGATTGTATTTCAATTCTTAACATTAAAGTCCTTTGAAGAAATGAATTGAAGAGGATATCAGAAGATGGAAAGATCTACAATGCTCATGAACCAGTAGGATTAACAGTAAAAATGGCCAGCCTACCAAAAGCTATCTACAGATTAAATTCAATTACCATTGAAAATTCAACTGTTTTTTTATAGACCCTGAAATTACAATTCTAGACTTCATAGGGAAAAACAAACAAATATACAAAAACCCCCCCCACAAAACCTAAACTCAGGATTTATAGAACAATTGTAAACTATGAGAAAAAACTAGTAGAGGTCTCATCATATCCAATTTAAAGTTGTACTACAAATCTATATAATTTAAAACTACTTGGTATTGACATAAAAACAGAAGCAATCAATAGAAGCCCCAAACATAAATCCATACATACATGATTTTTGATAAATAAGCCAGAAATGCACACTGAAAAAGTTGTCATATTCAACAAATGGTGCTGGTCAAACCGGATGTCTGTATATAGAATGTAAATAGATCCATATTTATCATCCTACATATATGACAAGTACAAATGGATCAAATACCTCAACATAAACCAGATACAACAAACAACACAAAGAATATGAGGAAGAACCTTGATATTACTGTCACAAGAGACAACTTCCTGAACGGAACACCAAATCCCAACCTCTAAGATCAACAATAAATAAATAGGACCCCATGAAGCTAAAAAGCTTCAGCTAAGCAAAAAACACTGTTCATCAAAGAACACAGCCAACAGAAAGGGAAAATATTTTTACCAACTCCACATTCTATATAGGATTAATATCCCAATATATATGTATATATATATATTTCAGAAAAATAGGTATCAAAACATGAAAATAAACATGTTTTATTTTATTTTCATTATTTTTACACATACATTTATATTATTACACATGTATACAATAAACTACCTACAGCAAGAAGAACCACTAAAAAATCAGGAATTATACAAATGATACATTTGTAGTGTTTTTGGCTATTTGTATTTGGCAGCCTTGAAGAAAACACCTTTCCTATCTTGGTGCATCTGAAATTCTGAAGGTAAATCAATATCTATCATATCTCATCACTATCAACTTAAAACACCTATCTAGACCTAAAAACATCTTAACCCTTAAACAATTAAGTTTCATTGTAAAACTAAACTATCTAGTCTTCAACCATGTCAGAGACTTAAGAAGGAATAAAATTAATTACCTGATTATAGGGAGTGCATGTTAGCAGCTTAAATAAATGCTTGAACTAATATTAAATAAAATGCTGTCTTAGTGATTTTGGTATATATGGGGGATTTTTTTCTTCAAATAGTTCCATTTTGGAAATCAACTGCCTGTTCTGCAAAATTTAAGTTATCAACTTTGAGGATCCCTCAACTGTTTAGGAAGACGTTCATGTGTAGTAAAGCTATAAAGGAAACAAGAGAATGGTTATCTTATAATACACAAATGTGGCTACAGTTGAGGATTTTGAAAAGTCTAAGGAGCGTCATTTTTAGGGAAAATAAAAGGGACTGAGTAGAGACCACACTTCACATTACATGAGCCTATAAATTGTTAGTATAACTTAATAGACATTTAGCACTGGTGGCTGCGAAGTTTCACCGTAAAATATTGTCTTCAAAATGCTTCAACAAATCAATGTAGTAATGAACTAATTTAACTATTTTACAAACTATTTTACTAGAGTTTTTCCAGCTCAAAATATGTTAGGGACAAAGCTATCAATCTTATCATTACTTATATACAACTTTATTGACTTATGTGAATATTTCAACAAATTGTCCAGCACTCATTGGGCATTTGTGGGAGAGATTGGTCACAAGACTTGTGTGTCTGCAGCAGGAAAGAATGCTATCTCCCTAACCCCAAATTCATATTGATGTTTCCCTACACATATTTCCAATTATACGCAAAAGAATTCCTTCCAATCATTGTCAAACATTTCATATATATTGAATTGTTTTATGACAATAAGAAAGCACAAGATAACTTAAATAAAATTATAAACTTACTGATTCATTGTTAAATATTTCCAGACTTGTGTAATCTCTCTTTTTATTTTCCAAGAAGTTCTTGTCTTTATAGAGTCTGTTTTCAAAAACAATATGCACAGTTTGTCATTCTGTTGACTAAGTACATGCTTTGGATTTGTTGATGAAATATCATTTATCTTTTTCCAATATTTACTCATAAAATGTTGTTCTTTATCTTAGTGTTTTCCAAGAGTTTTGGAAACAGTACACAGCAACAAAGTGTTTAGTCACATGAAACTCTGGGTATTTTTATGTGCCAGCCTTTTTGCTTTAGAAGAAATGACAGCTTCCTATTTTTTGATGATTTTCAATGAACATTCTCTTTGTATGTGCCTTGAATCTAATGACTATTGTGCCATATAAAGGTAGGCAGTGATTTTGTGAGCTGCCACAGATGCTGTCAGTATCCTTTTTTCTGAGTAGAGTTGGCTGATTCCAGTAACAGATTATGGATTCCCGACAAGGAGAGAAAACTCATGAAGACAAAGAACAAGAGTGGCCGCTGCTGAAGTAAAGCAATGCCACTCAGACGGTGGAGGTTATTTTCCTCCAGGGTTTAATTTATGGGTGAATGTCTATGACCATCTGTGTTTCTTCTAATAGACTGGAAAAGATACAGTCACATTAATTTAACTTGTCTTTTCCTCCTCCATTTAAATCCATTGCAAACCTTATCTTCTAAAATAATGAATTTCCCAGTCATTCAAAGTCCACCCTCTTAACTATTGTTTGAAACCAACCACCCATGTTTACTGTGACTCAAGTCAAAACGTAAAGTTTTTGGTATATAATAAGACATGGCAGAAATAATGATATGAGATGATCAAATTTTAAATTTCTTTCTGAAAATTGAATATTTTGAATGAAATTATGAATGATTTTAGGGAGTTAGAGGAATGGGAAGGTAATGCCCTTCCAGGAAGAGTAAAGATGACAGGAAGCTCTTAGTAAATAGAATTGAATAGATTATATTTTTCAAGGAGGTAAAATTTCATTTTAAGTGAAATTTAAGAACTCATGTTATATATGTGAAATGTCTATTTTAGAATACAAATATTAAAAACAATTTCA
>OU015749.1:41608638-41663135 GCA_907169655.1 Acomys percivali | reverse complement strand
TTATGTTTTTTCTTGAGTGTGAGGGCAGACAGGTTGCAGATTCTAATGTAGTGGTTTTTGGAGCTTGGTTTCTTCGGGGATAAATTACTAAAGGATGTCACAGACATCAAAAGGTAGCCTTTCATAAAAGGTAAACATTTCATCAGTTTATATTTTATATGAAACAAAAGATGAGAAGATCAAGTCTAGTTTTATGTTGTTTTTATTGTATCTCTTCTGAAGTGATCTGAATACATCACACATTTTATATTTATGAATACTAGAGATCACTCACTTTTAAATGTGTGGTTAGATGTTTTTCTTGCTCTGTATTACCCATATCCAAATTTCAGAACAAAATAATGTCTGTGCTCCTACTTTTATGTTGTTGTAATATGGGAACATTTGGTGATTGTTTAATCTTTTATTAAATTTGATTAAAATCTCATCATTATCAATGATGGAATGTGAGGTAAACATTTCATGTCTATATAATCAACAGAAATCAGTAAACTAGCTTTGTTTCATGTTGTGTAGTTTCAAAGAAGGTTAATACTTTTACTTATACTGAATTGGCATCTGAAACAAAATAAGGGGTATGAACTTTGATAAGAAAATGATTGTTTATAGTACCAATAACAGACAACTGAACTACGAATTTTCAGGAGCAAAATGTAATTCCTGTATGCATGCCATTAAAAGCCTCATAGAGTAACCCAAACAATTTCATTCAATATGATAAAAATTATAACCTTTTATTCTACAATTTCACACAAAATTAAGATAGATTTGCTCAAGGATGAAATTATCCACAACCTATTATCCATGTCCCGTAAATGTTTAAAAAAGGCTCCTATTAAACTATTCCCTGAAAATAGGACATTTGATTTGCAATAGTAAAAATAAGATGGTGACAATAATTCTTTAATATACATAATATTGCTTGACCAACCACCAAGATCTAGACAGGAAGTAGGTAGCAACATCAGGTTCAGAATGTGGAATTTGACAATGACTATAAAAATATGAAAAACAGATGGGATATGAATCAGAATCGGTGGGCTTAATTCTAACATAGTGCTTGATGCCATTTTTCTGAGGCCTCCTCTCTATGGCTGTGTGTACATAAAGAGTCCATACAGTTTCTCAGGCTGGGAGAAGGAAGTCCACCATTAAGTTTGTGAATGTTAAGATCTGGAAATACTACTAGTTGTCCTAACTTCTTAATGGTCTTGTGCTTCTTAAAGACCAGATATTAAACTACTCACAACTAATGGATGCAAAGAAATGAGCACCTTTTCACCTCATGTGGCATATTTAACTCTGTGTATACAGTGGGAACACGATTGGTTACTAAGGCAGCTTTTGTATATATATATATATATATATATATATATATATATATATATACACTACAGCACAGAGAAGAAATATATGAGGGCAGTCTATTGATGACCATATTGTAATCTAATACTTCTATTTCAACATATTTTTAAAAATTAAAAATCATACATTTTGTGATTTTTCCTTCCTTCCTTCCTTCCTTCCTTCCTTCCTTCCTTCCTTCCTTTTTTCCTTCTTCCCTTCTTTCCTTCCTTCTTGTTCTTGTGTTTGGGACTGATTTTGAGGTCTTGTTCCTACGAGGCAAAAATTTGAACACTGAACTAAATCCTAAACCTGAAAACAATTTTTCTTGTAAGAAAATAAAGAAATATTGAACAGTTTTTGAAGAAATACACCTGGCATGACTAGCCTAACAACTCAATGCAAAGGTTCTATCTTGTGCACATCAACAGAAGACTGTTTTGTAAATAATAATAATAATAATAATAATAATAATAATAATAATAATAATAACAACAACAACAATAGTAATAATAGTTTACTCTGATCTGAATGCTATATATATTCATTGAGATAAAATCATTTTATGAGACATTAGACTGGAAAGAAAAGAAACTAACTTCTCCTATTACATTTTAGCTATCATGGGAACTTCAACGTAATTACTAGTCTCAATCAGTATCAGCCTCTTTCTATGTAGCTGACTAACACATGTGGGTCCCTCCTGGCCTACCTTGGTTCATCTACCTATGAGCTTAACTGAACTCTCTCCTCCACTGGTCATGCTCACAGCATGACAACTAAGATACGTGATATCTTGCCTGGGATTCTTGCTGGACTCCTGGCTGAAGTCTGCCTTTAATCAATATAGGACAGTCAGTGTTAATGTTGGCATGACTTCTTCCTGCATGCTCTCATGTTTTAGAGAAATGTAAATTTTGCCAAAACTCTGTCAATTGCATGAGTCAACTTCAATCTTTCACATTTTTGTCACGTTTGCCAATGATTTTAAACTTGTTACAATCTTGGCTTCTCCTGAGTGACAAAACTGAAGGTTACAAAACAGTTTTCCCTTAGAATAGAATTTCTGAAATTTTAATGCATAATATCACAGAAAAGTTACATGAAGTAAATTACTTCTCTGGTCACTTCATAGGCAGTAATTGATGGTAATGATTTCAAGTTGGCTTAAAAATACAAAGCAAAAAAGAGGTAAAATACACCAAACATACAGAAAAACTAACCCATATATCTTTTAAGATTATCTAATTTAGCTATCACTGAAATCGCACTAATAATTATGTTGAATAAGTTAGTAGTCTACTATTGATCCTGAAAGATAGCTATAGATGAGTAGAATAAATTTAAAATGGGTAAAATCAGTGACTGACTTTGCTTAAGGGAGGATCATATAGGTATTTACAAGATAATTTTTAAAAGCTGGCTTTGTTCCTTTTCTTGTGGAGTTTCTGTCTCCTCCAGGTCACTTTTCCTCCCTGTCTGACTTTTTTTGGTAGACATCATATGCAGCAATTTATTTTCATTGGCACAATGCATGCTTTGGCATAAAGGCAGCAAAAAATTCCAAATTGGAATGATACGAATCTCATAAATAGGTACCTTAGATTTAGAACAGCTACAGTGGTTTCTTTGTAAGTAAAGACCCAGCATATTTGAGTTTTCTTTTTCTTCTTCTTTTTAAAAATTTAAGTAATTTATTCAGATTACATCTAAATTGTAATCCTCTCACTTGTATCTTCCCATTCCCCCTCCCTCCCACTATCTCCCTACTCACCTCTACTAGATCTGTGACAGAATGGGACCTCGTTCTCCACCATATGATCACAGTCTATCAAGTCTCATCCTGGTAGCCTAATTACCCTTCCTCTGAATGCTACCAGGCCTCCTCACCAAGGGGAAGTGGTCAAATAGGGGGCACCAGAGTTCATGCTAGAGTCAGTCCCTGCTCTCCACACAACTGTGGAGAATGTGCTGCCCATTGGCTAGATCTGGATAGGGGTTCTAGGTTTACTGTATGAATTGTCCTTGGTTGGTGCAGTAGTTTGAGCAGACCCCCCTGTGTCCAGATTTGCTAGCCTTGATAATCTTCTTGTAGATTTTTAGGACCCTCTGAATCCTTCTGTTTTCCCATACTCTCTTACTTTCCCATACTCACCTGGAGTCACAATAGGAAGTCCAAGTCTCTATACCAATCTCCTGCTAAGTGAAGACTTTCAGGGAACATGCTTCTTGGGCTAGTGTCCAATTTTAAGTGGGTATATACCATGTGTATCTTTCTGGGTTTGTGTTAACTCACTCAGGATGACCATTTCTAGTTCCATTCATTTGCCTGAAATTTCAGGATTTCCTTATTTTTAACAGCTGAGTAGTATTCCATACTGTAAATGTACTACAGTTTCTTTATCCATTTTTCGACTGAGGACATCTAGGTTGTTTCCAGATTCTGGCTATTACAAATAAGACTACTATGGACATGGGTGAGCATATGTACTTCTTGTATGGTGGAGCATCTTTTGGGTATATTCTCAGAAGTGGAATAACTGGGTCTTGAGGTAGCCCTATTCCAAGTTTTCTGGGAAAGCACCAAATTGATTTCCAAAGTGGATGTACAAGTTTGCACTCCCACCAGCAATGAAAGAGTGTTCCCCTTTCCCAACATCCTCGCCAGCATGTGCTGTCACTTGAGTTTTTTTATCTCAGCCATTATAATGGGTATAAGATGGAATTTAAAAGTCACTTTGATTTGGATTTCTCTGATGACTAAGGATGTTGAACATTTCCCTAAGTGTTTATCATCCACTTGGTGGTGTTCAATTCCTTGAGCTCTTTATATATTTTAGATATTAGTCCTCTGTCAGATGTAGGGTTGGTGAAGAACTTTTCAGAGTCTGAAGGCTGTTGCTTTGTTCTGTTGACAGTGTCTCCTGCCTTACAGAAACTTCTCAGCTTTATGAGATCCCATATATTAATCATTTACATTAGAGCCTGGGCTGTTGGTGTTCTGTTCAGGAAGTTGTCTCCTGTGCCAATGAATTCCAGGCTCTTCCCCACTTTTTCTTCTAACTGACTTAGTGTCTCTGGTTTTATGTTGATGTCTTTAATCCACTTGGACTTGAGTTTTGTGCATGATAATAAATATGGGTCCACTTGCATTTTTCTACATGTAGACATGCAGTTAGACCAGCACCATTTGTTGAAGGGGCTAACCTTTTCCATTGAATAGATTTGACTTCTTTGTCAAAAGTCAAGTGTCGATAGGTGTGTGGATTTATTTTTGGCTCTTCAACTCAATTCCATTGGTCAACCAGCCTATTACTATGCCAGTTCCCCAGCTTTTTCATGAGTCTTCTTATGCATTGCCCAAAATTTGGTTGTGAGTCTCAGCATGTGTTTTCAATTGCTGCTGTGTGGAGCTCCACCTTACCTGGCCACTCGATGAACTTGAGTGGATTGGAAGTGGGGCTCCACTTTTCAGAAGAATAGAGGCAGGGCAGGGGATGGAGGAGAGGGAGAGAGAGTGAGACTTGGAAGTGTGGAGGGATGGGGCTGTGGTCAGGATATAAAGAGAATAAATAAATTAGTTTAAAAAAGAAAAAGAAAGAAAAAACTGCTTCTATGATAGTTTCATGAAACATATAATAATAATTGCTGTTGCTTTATGATAATTACAGGTTCCTGAATGTTGGAGTATGAAAAGTCAAGATATGGAATCCAATGTCTACAAGTGTAGCTACTTGAGCAAGGAGCTAATACAGACTTCTTAGTTTGCACCAAGTGTCTTGTCTTGAGCACTTTAAACTCTTTTCTTTTTGTGATTTTTCTCTTTCTTTCTTTCTTTCTTTCTTTCTTTCTTTCTTTCTTTCTTTCTTTCTTTCTTTCTTTCTTCCTTCCTTCCTTCCTTTTTTCTTCTTTCTCTTCTTCTTCTTCTTCTTCTTCTTCTTCTTCTTCTTCTTCTTCTTCTTCTTCTTCTTCTTCTTCTTCTTCTTCTTCTTCCTGAATCTGGGGGCTTATCCAGCCAGTATGTAACCATTCAATGTAGCAGAGATTCACAGTGGCCTGAAACTCATGACATTTTCCAGGCATAATCCACTACTCTGAAAAAAATTCATGAACCATCAAATATATTTGTGAAGCAATAAACTTGGAGATAATGATATGTTGGCTTCTTTTATCTAGAGAATTTATAACAAGATGACTGTTTTCTCTGTTGTTTGAATCCATTTTTGATTCTGCTTTTTATATGGACTTTGTAGTCCATCTATATCAAGCTGGGCACAATCAACACACTTCATTCCATTTCTTACAGAAACACTTTTTCCTATCTAACTTCATTTTTTTCTAACCACTGACACAAAGATCATGAAATTATAGAGCAAATAATGCAATGAATGTGAAGACTTCAGACAGACAGACTGGGAACACTACACCTTGAAGACAGTAAGCAGAAAAGCTGTGCTGATGGAGAAACACTCATGGAGAAAATGCACAACCTAAAGACAGTGGCTCACTGGTAGCTCAGGCCACCCAGATATACAGGGCGGTCACAGCTTAGCAGCAAACCCACAGACTGAAAGCTCCAATTTTGATGGAAAAAAAAAGACTTACTTAAGAAAAATAATAGACATGTGTATGTGTTGGGCTAACTGTTTATAACAATTCTCTTCCAGTAAGAAACACTATCATGACCTGACTATATTTAGTACAATGACTGTGTTTGGCTTACTAATATATACCAGAAAACTTTGCCACTAAGTTTTAGGAACTACTTGATAAATTAAGAGATAAACAAAAAAAATTCTATTATACTAAAGGCTACATTAAATTAAGGGTGCTTGGTGGACCTACCATCAAATAAGATTAGTAGCTGGGAGGGCAAGAGGGAAAAGACTCATTCTTTTCTATAAGCATAATACAAATCCACAGTCTTTTAGGATGTTGACCTTATCTATGTGAATTTAGTCTGATTTTTAAATAAAAACTCAGAAGAATCATGTATGTTCTTAACATATGATGAGCTGAAGCAAAATATAATTTAGAATACAATCTTCTTGTAAATAGTTTATGATTTGTTTATTGACTGTCTACATAAGGATCTCATTTATTTAGTGATTTGAAGTTAATCCTTGTAACCAATTTTAATTGCAAATATAAAAGATTATTTTTATCATCCTTTTGCTAACATAATTCTTCATTACCATTTCCTCTATCTGATAATTGTTCTCAACCTGGTTTTAAGTGTTTGATATTATTTTTAAACACCTTTATTTCCATATCACTGTTTCAATATAATCTCACAGATTAAAATCATCTTTAGTAAATCATGCTGATAAAGACTTACATAAATTGTTTTTTCTCATCCTCTGAAATATTCTTCTTCATAATGTCTGCTATTAACATTTTGTAAACTTTTTTCCCAGAGCATGAGAGATGAGTTGACAGGCTGAGCTGCAGTATGCATGAATAGCTCAGAAGGATATCTTAGGAACATGGCTATTTGCCTAGCTGATGTCACAAGAGTAATACTAATAGTGCTTTTCATTATATTCACAAATGGTTGAAGAACAGTTACAAGGTGTGTTCATACCTTATAGTTTAACAATCAAAATCATCAAGGTTTCAGATTGAAAAAATAATTAGGTTCTGAGTCTATGCTCCTGTAGATGGCCTTTTCTCCAGACCTATGCCACATGACACTGAAGAAAATATAAGTTAATGTTTTCAGACTATGTGTAAATCTCTTGGTAGTAATTAAGCATTTAGGTTTACATAGCTGATTATCACCAGTGTGTTTGTCCTTTGACCTTACCAAGGAATTCTTAAACACTTAATATATGGCAAGCTTATCACAGGATTTCAGGTTTCATTCAATGAAAATAATACTCACATAATTAAATTTTCAGAGATTGTTTTGAATAAAGAACTCTCAATAATATATTATGGTCCAGTACTAATGTTTCACAGTAAGAAACAGGAAGGAAACAGGACCAAGCCTATGAGCTTACAGAGAGTCAGTTACCCAGAGATGATACTAACAAGAAGTCACCTAGATGGCTTCACATATAGTCACACAGGTGGGAAAATTTGAGTCTAATGTCCACATTCTCTTTCTCCAAAGCTAGCTACACAGCCTGTATCAGCAGCTACTCCTGAGAGTTCCAGAGCTGGAAGAAGCTGTCTGTGGGCTCTTAAAGCAACTCTGGGATTTAAACTCTCAACAGGTACAAAAATATTTCATTAACAACTTAGCACAGCAAAGCTGTGTGTAACGGAGGACAGTAGAGAAGAGATTATGTTTGTAAAACTTTGTACACCATGTGAGAAAACTGCTCAAGAAAGTTCTATAAGCATACGGTGATTTGTATTTGTCATCAAATGATACAGATACCTATTGTGCTAAGTCATAGTGTTTAAGTTTATTTGCACAATCTTTGTATTTTTCTCTTGATTCAAATGAATATTAATAACTGAAATAGTTTGTAAGAACTCATATGTATAAAACATAAGGCTGCTATAATTAATTGAATTTGTTTTAAATAGAATTCTGACTTTCTTACCATGTTGTTTTAAATCTCAGAAAAATGGGAATAGGGTTTTCTCAAGAACTATCTATTCCATTGCTTGGAATATACCCAGAAGATGTTCCACCACACAACAAGGACATATGCTCAACCATGTTCATAGCAGCCTTATTCATAATAGCCAGAACATAGAAATAACCTAAATGTCCCTCAGTCAAAGAATGGATAAAGAAACTGTGGTCCATTTACACTATGGAATACTACTTAGCTATTAAAAACAGTTTCCAAAATTTGTGGACAAATTGATGGAACTAAAAATGATCATACTGAGTGAGTTAATTCAGAGGCAGCAAGAGTCAAATGTTATTTACTCACTTATTATTGGACACTAGCCCAAGAGGCATGTCACATGAAAATATTCACTTATCAGGAGATTGGGAGAGTTGTGAGGACATACTATTGAGGCTGTAGGTGAGAGAAGTATGGGAGAATGGGGAAACAGAAGGATCCAGAACATAAGGGTCCTAGAAACCTACAAAAAGAACATCATGATGGGTGAATCTGGGCCCAAGGGTTCTGCACAAACTACTGCACCATCCAGGGCAATACTTCCAGTAAACATCGAACCCCTTCTCAGATCTAGCCATTGGATAAGACATCCTCCACAGTTGAGTGGAAAAAGGGGACTGATTTGACTTGAACTCTGATGCCGCATATTTGACCACTTCCCCATGGTGGGGAGGAATGGTGGCACTCAGAGGAAGGATAACAGGCTACCAAGATGAGACCTGATAGGCTGTGCCCCTATGGTATGGGCAGAGGTCCCCTAGGTCACAGACATAGGGGAGGGGAATAGGGTGCAAGTGGGAGGGAGGGAAGAATGGGAGGATACAAAGGATGGGATATCAATAGAGATGTAATCAAATAAATTAATTAAATAAGAAAAATCATAAGTAAAGTAGTGTTTTGGAAAAAATAAAACTTCTGGATAGAGTATTCTTCCTTCCATTCCTTCTGTCTTTCCTTCTTTCCTTCCTTCCTTCCTTCCTTCCTTCCTTCCTTCCTTTCTTTCTTTTACAGAAATTATTTTGAGCTGCTGTTATTTCTGTTAGATACTTACCTTTTTTCTAATTTTATTTTATTTGAACACTGTAGGCAATGTGTATCAACTCCAGTAGTTGATGTAAACTATAAACCCTCCCATAGGCAATGTATACTATCAACCCTCTGTAGGCAATATAAACTATAAACCCTCCTACAGGTAATTTTTACTATCAACCCTCTGTAGGTGATATAAACTATAAGCCCCCAACAGGCAATGTGTATTATCACAGCCCCCTGTAAGCAATGTACTCTATCAATCCCCTATAGGAGATGTAAACTATAACCCCTCCTATAAACAATGTAAACTATCAATTTCCCTGCACGCAATGTATGCTATCAACCCCTGTATGCAATGTATAGTTGCAGACCCCTGTAGGCAATGTAAGCTATAAACCATACTATAGGCAATGTATATTATCAACCCCCTGTAGGAGATATATACTCTAACTTTCCTGTATAGGCAATGTATGCCATCAACCCTTGTAGTAGGTGTATACTATCAACTCCCTAACCCACCCCTTACTAGTGAGGAGCTCACTTCTCTTGGATATCAGGATATATGTTCCTTTGTTATCTTTTTGTATTCTCATTGGTCTGTTTCTATTAACTGGACAGTCTCCTTCTTTCTTGACAATGTTTTGTATATCAATTTTTCCATTTTGATTCTCAGAAAACTTATTATTAATTTGGATTTTCCAAAATATTATCATTTAAGCTACCATTTACTAATACACAGCTTGCAAGTGTGCTATAGATCTATGTCATTTACCAGGGTTCAAATCTCAATCTCATTAACTACAAGACTTTTGAGTATAGGAAAATGAAGTAACCAAGTATCTTAGATATGTGTTAGCCAGCATCAGTCCAGTAACATCTCCTTGTCAGTTGACTTGAGTGGCTGTTATATCAGATCATACAAAGAAGAGTCAAAGCCTGGAGTTTGGCAGCTGCTGCCTCCTGATGTATCATTTATAATGACTCTACTATCCTTATGCACATTTCAGCCCACTCTCTTTGAAAGACAGGCCATCCCAGCCAACTGTTCTTTAGAATAGGATTCATGCCGTATTTCTCATGTAGTCAAGTTCAGTGTCCATACTAAGATCATCACAAACTGTGTCTTTCAAATGATTCCTCTTTTCTCTTTCCATGTCTGTGAGTCAAAATGCTAAATCCAAGATGTCAGAGAAAACATCACAGAAAGGGTTTGTTTTGTCGGCTGATTGTGGTATTGTATTTTCACTTTCTCTTTCTCATTTCAAATAAAACCGTTTTGTTTAATTTTTAAAAGTATTTACGTTTCTACATATTTTTATTATCTCACAATGCTACCGCATTTTTGAAGGCCATTGTCAACTTAATTATTATTTGAATCTTTAAATTTGCATGTCTGCCTTCATTCTTTTAAATAACCTGAAAAATCTCTCAAGTGTTAGAGTTCAAGTCTCTCGGCCTCAGAGCTCAGACTAGATAACTATGTGGGGCTAAAGAATATACACTCAGAAAAAAAAAACAAAACAAAACAAAACAAAATAAAACAAAACAAAAAAAACTCAGCTGCAGTGAACACTGAGGATTCAGAGTTTCCTGCCATAGTTGATTTGACTTTGGCCCAGCTGTAAATTTATGTATTTACTGAATTAAAGTATTATTTTGTTCTTACTTTCTACTAGACATCTTGTTTACTTTTACTCCTCCTGCAGTATTTATAATTTCTGAAACATACATGGCAATGATAATTACATTGGAAAGATTTTCTAATTTTCTTGCCTTTACTGGGAAATTATTTGGGGCTGGGCTAGAGGGATCTATCAATGGTTAAGAGTACACACTGCTCCTGAAGAAACCAGAGTTTCATTCCAGGTACCCATGCCTGGGTGTTTGCCACCACCTGTGATTGTCGTCCTAAAGGATCGGATGACATCTGACTTTCATAAGCACTGCACTCATGTGTACATGTACAGACTGAAGCACACTTGCATGCCTAGGTTAAAGACAATAAAAATAACAGGATAAAAAAATAATTTGTTCATTTTACATCCCCATTTTAGGCCCTCTGTCCACTCGAACCTGTCCCATCCTCACCCTTTCATGCCTCTCCCCCCTACTCCTAGTCCTCAGAAAAGGGAGCCCTCCTCACATAACATCTGACCTCAGCCTATCAAGTCTCATCTGGACTGCCTGCATGCTCTTCTGTGGCCTGGCAAGGCCGCCCCCTCCCCACAGCGGGAATAGATCAACACGTGGGGCAAGAGTCCATGTCAGAAGTAGTTTCTACTTCCCATATTATGGGACCCATAAAGAGACTGTGCTGCCTATCTACAGCATCTCAGAAGAGAGTCTAAGTTCATTTCATACAAAGTCTTTGGTTGGTGCATCAGACTCTGCAGCACCACTCTCCTCTGCCTGATTTGTTGGTTCAGTTGGTTTCCTTGTGGAGCTTCTGACCTCTCTAGGTCCCTCTATTCCTCAATTTTCCATAAGACTCCCTGTGCTCCATCCAGAAGTTCAGCTGTGAGTCTCAGCATCTGCTTCAATCCCCTGCTGGGCGGAGTCCTTCAAAGGACCTCTATGCTAGGCTCCCTTCCTGTTCCTTCTCTTGAGCTGCTTCCAGTATGTATTCTAGTTGCCCCAATGAATGAGAATTAAACATTCTCCCTAGCATATTCCTTGTTATTTAGCTTCTTTACGTCTGTGGATTGTAGTGTGGTTGTCCTGTATTATGTTGCTAATATCACTTATAAGTGAATATATACCATGCTTGTCTTTCTGGGTCTGGGTTACCTCACTCAGGAGGATCTTTTCTATTTCTATCCATTTGCCTGCAAATTTCAAGATTTTCTTCTTTTTAATAGCTGAGCAGTATTCTAATGTGTAAATGTACCACAGTTTCTTTTTCTGTTGAGGGAATCTAGGTTGTTTCCAGATTCTGGATATTACAAATAAAACTGCTAGGAACATAGCTGAGCAAATGTTCTTATGTGTAGTGGAGCATCTTTCAGGCTTATGCCCAGCATTGGTATGGCAGGGTCTTGAGGTAGCCTTATCCCCCATTTCCTGAGAAGGTGACAGGTTGATTTCTGTGGTGGTTGTACAAGTTTGCACTCCCACCTGCAGTGGAGTGTTCTCTTTTCTCCACATCCTCGCCAGCATGTGCTGTCACTTGAGTTTTTGATCTTGGTCATTTTGATAGGTGTAAGATGGAATCTCAGAGTTGTTTTGACTTGCATTTCCCTGATGACTAGGGACATAGAACATTTCATTGTTTCATGGCCATTCAATATTCCTCTGTTGAGAATTCCCTGCTTATGTACTCTGTTTTTCAGTTGGGTTATTTGGTTTGCTCGTGTTTAATTTCTTGAGTTCTTTATTCATTTTGGATATTAGCCCTGTCTTGGATGTAGGAATGGTGAAGATCTTTTTCCAGTCTGCATGCTGTTGTTTTGTTCTGTTGACAGTGTCCTTTGACTTACAGAAGCGTTTCAGTTTCATGAGGTCCCATTTATTAATTATTGACTTTAGACCTTGAGCTATAGGTGTTCTGCTCAGGAAGTTGTTTCCTGTGCTAATGAGTTCAAGGTTCTTCCCCAATTTTTCTTCTAACAGACTTAGCGTGTCTAGTTTTATGTTGAGGTATTTAATCCACTTGGTCTTTAGTTTTGTGCAGGCTGATAAATATGGGTCTACTAGCATTTTTCTACACATAGACATCTAGTTAGAGCAGCACCATTTGTTGAAGATACTATCTTTGTTCAATTGTATGGTTTTGGCTTCTTTGTCAAAAACCAAATGTCCATAGGTGTGTGGGTTTATTTCTTGGTCTTTGATTTGATTCTCTTGATCAACCAGCCCGTTTCTATGTCAGTACCATGCTGTTTTTAGTACAGTTGCTCAATAGCATAGCTTGAGATCAATGATGGAGATTTCTTCAGAAGATCTTTTATTGTACATTATTGTTTTAGCTATTCAGTGTTTCAGAACTGATGAGCAAGCATAGCCGGTGAACCCAGAGGAGGTGATTTGGGCATAAGACCAAAGTCCTAATGTCTTCCTTTACAAAGAGGAAGGCCTGAAGGGCTCCCTGCTAAGATATCTTTCTGCCTGCTGTCCAGCTGCCTATATCCCATTGTAAAAATTGGATTATTTGGTGGTGTCTAATTTCTTGAGTGCCTTATACATTTTGTATATGAGCCCTGGGCCAGATGAAGGGTTTGTGAAAACCTTTTCCCAGTCTGTAGACTGTCATTTTCAGTAACACTGGGCAATAAAATGTACCACCAGTTTTTCTTAGTCTTACCATATATTTATGTATTTATTATGGTATAAAATTTTTAAAAATGTATGTGTTTATAGTTGTTACCTACATAAAGGCATAGATGTTTTAGAGATTCAGAAATACTCAGTTCTTCATCAAGTTTTTAAAATTGATAGTGAACTTTCATATTGTTTAAAAATTTTGGTTCCCTAAAGTCTTAGAATTTTCTGGATGTGTTATCTTAGTAATTCAAATTTATAGAATAAGCAACTATTAAATTTATTTATCATAATTTTATTTATGTAATTTAAAAGTTAGTTATTTATATGCTTCGTATATTCTAATTTTCACGTGATATTATCTACATATTTACCTTTATTCTATATCAATTTTTATGCAGTGTTTTTGGTGTTATTGTATTTTATTCACTTTTCAGTTTATATTTGAATTTCTTTTATGATGATGTTTCCTTTGTTTTGTTTTGTTTTGTTTTGTTTTGTTTTGTTTTAGACAGGGTTTCTCTATGTAGCCTTGGCTGGTCTGGACTGGCTTTGTAGACCAGGCTGGACTTGAACTCATAGTGATCTGCTTGCCTCTGTTTCCAGAGTGCTAAGATTAAAGATGTGTGCCACCACACCCGGCATGATGATGTTTCCTTTGAATAACAGCCTTTTTATGTCAGTTTTTAATATCTTATAATTTTGATTTTTGGTACAGTTATGTTCCTATTTATTCTCAATGACTGCAAATTATGTTCATTTTTCTAAGAGTAGCCTTTTCCCCCCTTCATTTAGCAGTGAGGTTGGGGAGAGATGTCTGTTCTAGGAGCAAAGTCATTCTTTCCTTATTTAAGTTCACTGGCCTTGTCTGTCTCTGTCCATATTACTTAAAATAATGTGACTACACCATGTTCTTTTGACTTAAAATTTTAAAATTGATTCTTTGAGAATTTCCTACATGTTTGCAATGTAGACTCAATACATGCATACTTCTGTATGCCCCTTATCTTTTCCCATACAATTTCCTTTGTGTCTTTTATTTTTTTCTAAGATTTTATTTATTTATTATGTATACAGTATTCTGCCCCATATGTGCATGCATGTCAGAAGATGGCACAAGATCTCATTATAGATGGTTGTGAGCTACCATGTGATTGCTGGGATTTGAACTCTGGACCTTTTTGAAGAACAGACCGTGTTCTTAACCTTTGAACCATCTCTCCAGCCCCCATGTCTTTTCTTTTTAACGTCATTTTTAAAAATGTTTGATGGCCTTAGGATCTATTGTCCTCAGTACTCCATGTTGTGAGGTTTGAGCTGCCTTTGGCTACTTTCCTCCTAAATTTGAAGTATGGCAGTATTACCAGGCGAGACCTGGTTTCTATCTCATTATAACACTGCTGGGAAGATCTGGTCTAAGTCTTCAGAGGCAACGATGTTTCTCTTTTTTTATTAAAAGACTTGTTCCATATTTTTACCTCCTAACAGACGGATCTGGTGCCCAGTGGTTGCAGCACGCGATGCCCGCTCCATATGTCAACTTCTGTGATGATTCAGATAACTCCAAGTTCTACTTTACACCAATAGAAGGTTTCCCTTCTATACTGCTTGAACTGAGCCTGCAGCTACAGTTAGAAATCGCCTTTTAAGTGAAGTATGGGGGGATATTATCTTAGGTTCCAAGATATGAGATAAACTTCTTCTATTATACATCTTTACATTTTGAAATTTTGGTGGTATAAATACAAATACACATATAGTCATTTCAGTTGTAGGCTGGCTATGTTTTATTATATCTTGATTTGAAACATAAATCTACCAATGGGATATATAATTCAGTATATTTGATAATTCTTCTGATGAGCATTGTCCATGCTAAACAGAACTAAATCAAATGAGCTTCAATCTTGCCTCACAATAACTTAAATATTATTATGGAAAATATTTTTGTACTTAATAAGAGAAATAGTTTTAGATAAGAAAAAATTTAAACGTTGCTAGTTGAGTTACTAAGACACTAATTGCTTTATATATATATTACAAATATATTTAGAACAATATTGATTAATAGTACTCATTGAACTAGATACTGCACAGCCCTGCACATTATTACCATAATGTATCTTAACATGAATTTATATTGTGTTTATAATAATTTAAATCATATATAATTTCAATATAATTATTTTATAAATTATAAATTTAAAATTATGTATATTCAATATATTATAATTTAAAAATTATTTCTCTACATTTGTTACATCTTATATTTTACAAAGCCAACACAAACTGATAGACATTAATAATAGGAAAAAATAATTTCTCTTCTTTACTTTAAACACTACAAGGGTATTGAAGACATATTAGAATATAGTATCCTTTTTTAAAGGTGTGTAGCACTTTTCCATAAAGTTTAATAGTAACTCAATGGAAGTTTGAATGAGATATGCAATTTAAGAGCAAGATCTAGTAACAATTAATAAAGAATAAGAAAGTGTTATAAAATAGTCTAGGGCCAAAGCAACTGTGAAATTCTGGAACTCTAGTATTTCTTACAAAGTAAGGTTAGTTTCCTTCCTAGATAGGACAGGCACCACATGCACATTACAGTCGTGGTTGTATTTCATGCTCTCTTGTTGTCAGAGAAGAAAAATGTATGTGTTCTTATCATGAGTAAGTAAAGACGCTTGTGGGTCTGAATAAAGTTCAATACCATTTCAAGATAAGATGCAATCAATCCATCTTCACATCATAAATTCTACTTGCCCAGGACTCTGGCTGAGTTTTCTAGTCTTCAATAAAAGATGAATGAATTAGGGACTTTGTGTGACACCAACCTCAGGGCACCTTGCAATAGAAATAAAAAAGTGTTCATGTTCAGCTAAAACTAAAGAACAGAACTTTAAAGTTATATGATGTTTAATATTATGATATAAAGAGAAAACTTGTTAAGTCAAACATTTTACAGTTTCCAGATAGGATATTTGCACTTAATTTTAATGTATTAAAAGATGAATTGAAAGTGGGTGAATCACACTTCTGTGTTTGTTTTCAGAGACAATTGAATCATAAGAGCTGTGGGTAATCAATGGATTCATATTTTGAAGTATTTATAACATGTTGACAATATTAAAAATGTGAGATTCAGTTGGACAAAGCAGGTCAATGAAAAGACCTGTCCTCCAGGACTATGTCTTAAAGTGGCAGTCACATCACTTTCTGTTTCCTGGCTACAATTATGTGAATGGCTCTGTGCCACTAGAGGTACCAACCATAATAGGCTGACACCTCTCCAACTTTGAGTCAAAATGTTGCTTTCATCTATGTAACTTAATCTCACAAGTCAGAACAATAAGAAGAGGAATTCATAAAACTCATTTCAGTAAATTTGATTAGACATACCATTAATTCTTTGAAAAATTTTATATGACTATATTATTTCAAAACATTTTTCTTTTTTAAATAACTTTACTAGTTGTTAATTTGTATATGAGCATAAATACAAAGAATAAATACTAATATAGATAAGAGTTTTGTATCTGGATTATGCATTCCATATTTACTTATTCCCTTCATTTTAATTTCTTTAAAAAGCCTTCTGCTACAAAAGAAAGTTCTTTGATGATAAGTGGGAGTTACACTGTCTATGTATATATGCACAAATACATATCATACGATTAGAAAATATTTTGATTTATGAAGTGGCACTAGCAGATTCTGCAACCAGTGGAATCTGGCTGAGTTATAGGTATAAATTACATTCTATTGCGTGGGACTCAAGTCCAAGTAGAAAGCTATTGGTTACTCCGAGATGTAACTGTCACACTTGTTCCATTGCAGTTGTCTGGTCTTTGCCAAGATTTACTTCAGCATATGACTTTGAATTGCTTTTCTCCTTCCCAGGTTGCACAGCATCTTCTAACACTTAGACAGTAGGTCAATTCCTCCAGGTCCTGTGTTCAACATGGGTTTAGTAATAGGATTTTAAATTTTAGTAGGCAGTTAAGAGTAATGACTAGAGAACTTGATAAAATAGATATATCAATTCTTAGGTTAATGGCTTGGTTCTACGTACTCAAAAATGCAGCGTTTGATATTTGTTAAAACTGATGAGCATTCTGTGATCCACATAGCTATACAGTATAATTAAAATAGCATAATGAAGTTTCTAAAAAAAAACAGTTTTAAAATATTTTAAGTACTTTCAGTGATTAGGACACTGATATTTGACAGCAGAAATTTTCTTTAAAAAAAATTATTCATTTATTATTAGAGCCAGCAGGCCAAAAGAGGGCACCAGATCTCATTATAGACAGTTGAGAACCACCATGAGGTTGCTGGGAATTGAACTCAGGACCTTTGGAAGAGCAGCCAGTGCTCTTAATCACTGAGCCACCTCTCCAGCCCAGACAGCAGAAATCTTCTAATGCAATAGAATTTGGTGAGATTTTTGTGTTCTAGGACATTGATGGATACTTTAGCCTAATTTAAGGAAAGTCATAATGTTTTAATGCAAAAAGACACATACAGTATTTGTTACACTGCTAAGTACAGATTTTTTTCAGAATACATAAAAGCATCAAGTGATTTATGAAAATGAAAAACATTTACATTAATTAAGGAGTTTTGTACCAGCTAGGAATAACACTGTATATATATATAATCCTAATAGTAGGGTAAGTAACCAACCATTGATGCCAATCTAGGCTACAAAGCAATACATAATCTAAGGAAAAACAACAACAAAGAATGCCACCGACAAAATTATTCTGTATTAAAGTAAAAGTGTTATCTTATATTGTAAACATTCCTGAGCAAAGTTGACTTTAAAACCTTGTGTTCTGTTTGGCCAAGGATTCCAAGCCCTTGGTACAATGGTAACCATTATTTAATAAAAAGGGATAGTAAAATTAAAGAAGAGTAACTATTTTAGTATTTTGAAATTGATTATTGAGATATTTGCAATTTATGTTGAGTCTCAATTATCATTAGGACTTACACCAACTCAGATAATGAAAGATTAACAGCATGAATCATACCATACTTACATTATAGTTTCATAAAGAGTAATTATCACTGTTTGATTTTAAATTTAATGCCGTTGCATGCTAAATTGTATGTTCCTTTCATAGTATAACAGTTAAATAGATATTTTAAAATGGCAAGCAAATAAACCAAAGGTCACAGTAGGAATTCACATGTGCTTCTGTTTCTTTCAAATGTATAACTTAAAAATGTACTGGTCAATGTAAGATTGTTCTATTTTTATACATTCTAGCTGAAGATCATGTACTCAACGCATTGGAAAAGTTGTCATTCAATGTTATCTACTCTGCCATTACTTATTTATGTTGTTTTTGTCAAACTTTTACTGATATAGTTGGTTTCAGCAAAATACTAGAACAGAAAGAAGCTAGCAACAAGTTTTACTTAGAGACAAATCCTTGTCTATCAGAAGAACCTACATTCTTGCAACTGTTCCTTTAAGTACATATAGAAAACCTCCAGTAAGTTCCTGCACCATAGGTGTGCATGCACATACTCCCCTGTGCAACTATATGCAAACATGTGACACAGTGCATAGTGAAGGTCAGAGGACAACCTTGCATATCAACCTCCACCTTCTTCCTCACTTGAGAAAGAGCTCCATCGTTGCTCCCTGTAGCATCTGCCATATGACCTTGCTTGCACCTCTGGGGACATGGGTGTGCTATCATGTGTGGCTTTATGTTGTTTCTGGGGATCCAAATGCATGTCTTTACCATTGCATGGAAGTTGCTTTACATATTGCCTTTTCTCCCCACCATGGCAAGTTCTTTCTTCACAAACATGGTTTCATGGATCATCACTCAAATCCTCAATTCATTTTCTCCTGGTGTTTATAGTCACAGCTGCAGTAAAATACATTATGCTTTTAACTTTCATTGTCATATGTCATATGTCATATAGGAATTTAACTCAAGATAATGTACATGGTATTTGTCATCTTCACATGCAAACCAATGCCATGAAAATAGGACACTTCTTTTTCTTGTTTCAATTATTTTTGTATATTTTCAAATTATGTTGAAATTTGAATATTGAGTGAAGCTGTTACATATACAGTGTTCTGGGAATGAGTAATGACTGCTTCTCATGTGACTTAAAACTATTTTCATGGTCACGCACACATTCAAATACATCAAGACTCAAGCATATTTATATAGTCACAACAGCATCATGGTAACTTCACTCTTTTAGAGAATTGAATAGAAAAAATATATGTATGCAAATAGTCATAAATTAAAAGCACACTTTTGTACTTTTGATGCAGTCAAACTATGAATTTTAGTTACTTTTCTTCCTGCCATGATAAAGTAATATGCTAAAATGATGTGAGGGTAAAATGGCTTTTCCTTGTTCAGTACATCATAGTGGAGAAAGCCAGGTATCAGAAACTTGAGATAGAAGACCACATCACATCCACAGTCAAGGGTGCATGGTGATGATTAATTGCCTTTATTATACTGTGCAGATTCTAAGCCAGGGAATGGTGCCACCCACAGTGAACTTACTTACCAATATCCTAATAATCCACAGAGACATGCCCACAGGTCAGTCTCCAAGGTGTTTGTAAATTCTCTCAAGTTACCAACACTAACCTTCATAATCACACAGGTGCAGAAATTAATATATGATAAATATATTGTATTATATATGCTTACATATAACTATGTATGAGTATACATATTTCTTATTTCTACAGTAGGCAATAAATTACCATTTGGTATCAATGAATAAAACTGTTCATTGTCAAAAAGACTATAAGACAACTTTTGAAAGTTTTTTCTCTTCCATCCTTTTGTTTTTCAACAAATTGTTAACTCCTTTTATTTTTTATTTTTTTACACAGAATAATGATCCCACTTGACTGATTAAAAATTGCAAAGAAATTCATTCTGGCCTGATTAACAACATCAGAAATATCTGACTTTTTCATTTGTTGAGATGCTCTCCTTGACTGGTTTTAGCTCACATGTGTCAAACCTAGTGTTAAAGGTCATATAAACACAATGTCTTTCAATTAATGATTTAAAGTATTTGAAATTGTCCCATCTTCACTATCCCTATCACATATTCAAATCTAATAGCTTGCTCTTAAATGTCACAAAAATTTCTGGAAAATGATATAAGTGTTATCTGGAGGAATAGCACACTGTAGTTCTTAAAGTTGACATTATGTGCACACATGCAAACAATTTGACTTCAGAGGTCCAGTCACTTATCTGTGCTCTCTTCTACATCCCATTTCTGCCTCATATTGGAAAGAAAAACTATTGTAATGTTTGGAATAGGTCTGCCCTGTAATTTATTCTAGTTTTCAGATGGCTTGGTTGGATTTCCTTTTGTCACCTCACTCTGTGTCTTTCAGTATTTCTTTTGTCTCTTTCTCTGTCTCTATCTCTTTCTCTATCTCTCTTTGTCTCTCTCTCTGTGTCTCTGTCTCTGTGTCTGTCTGTCTGTCTCTCTTTCGCTGTTTCTCTGTGTGTATATATGTTTACATGTAATACAGAAGCACAAACATCTTCCATGTGTATGCATGTGGAAGCCACAAGTTAACTTTGGAGGGTAGCCTTTAGCCCTACATTTTGTTGTACTTTAATGAGGCAGGCTGTGGTTTTGTTGCTGGTCCACTTCTGTAAAATTCTCTATGTCCCATATCATCTGGAGCTTGGGACAAGTACTCACCATTATGCCTGTCTTTACACTTACATGAAAGTTCTGGGGACCAAAATCAGGTCACTAGGCTTGCATGGCAAGTGTCTTCATACACTGAGACAACCACATATCCCAGTGTTGGCATTCTTGACATTAATAACATCCCTGAGTTCTGCTTGGGCTACTACTGTTAGGAGATCCCTCAGACCAGTTACATGCCTATTGATTACATGTGAGGGGAACACTCCAGCAATCTTGTCAATGTCTTGAGTTTTGAGGGAGCTCATCCTCTGGAATGATGCCTAATTCAGGGTGACATTCTTCTGATCACTAATTATTCAATTATCTGTCTAATTAAACCACAGTCCTGATAACTTTACTATAGGAATCATGAGGTAGAATATATATGCAATGATGTTCGGAAGGAAAATGTAGGAGGGGTGAATCTGGGGAAGGGGGAGAGAGAGAAAGGGGTGACTGGAATGAGGGTGGTGAGCATTGTGGTTGGAATGTATTGAAAACTAAAAGAGAAAAGGAGAAAACATGTAAGCAATAAATGGAGGGAATGCAGGAAAAGAAGATTCTTACCATCTTCACAACTGTCTTCCACCTTAACTCCCTGCATCATATGGAGAATTGCACACCTAGATCACTTACATACCTGCAATTCCTCCTAGTATTAATTCTCTCTTCTATCTTTCATGTGACCCATGTATTTTCATATGCGTCTGCTCAAGATAAATTACAGTACATGACAGCCTGATTATCTCATTGATAGCATATAGAAATATACAAAGTTAGTGGTAATAATGCAGGCTTTCAATCCTAGAATGAGACTGAGGCAGAGGGCTGCATCATCAACTTAGAGGCCAATTTGGACTATGTAGTTTTTTGGCCATCTGGAACTTCTTAAAATACTTCCCCCCCAAAAAAAAATGCATGAAACTACATAAGGAAGAAGAAATAAACTAACAAAATTGGAAGAGTGCATCAGATTAGTACTTGCAAACATTCTTATAACCCCAAACCAATTCCATCTTAAAATTGTCCAAACATTATTGTCTTAGAATCAAGGGTTGGTTTTAGTTTCTCTACCAACAAGCAAATGGGTTTTGTTAAAGAGCAAGGGTGCAAGTGCACACCCACAAACAGACAAATGCCCCAGAGGAGGGAATGAGGTTTGTCATTTGTATTCCCCCTAAAGAGGGCTTCAGTGTCTTTAGTGCTGCTGCTGAAACAGAGACCATCTCCCTGTCCCTCAGTTTCTAACTGATCCACTTAAAAGAGAAAAATAAAAGTGAACTGATCGCTGCACAGCCTCGTGGAACATGAGACATGCCAGAAAGGGACTGCGACATGCTCATCACAGGGGTCAGAAAGGCCTCTCTTATATCTTCACTCCTATATCTCTGCCTGTCAGTGTGCTTCTTGCTTTCAGTACCATGGAGTGACACTGAAGTTTTCTAGTCTGTGTTAACCTACTATACCACACTGGTATTCAGCAAAACTCTAGGTCAGAGACAGTTATTAGGAACTACTCTTTTGAAATCTTTTCTAAAATTAATTGTTTTCATTAATTTAAATTTTTACCTATATATTTATATTATTACACATATATACAGTAAACTACCTATAGCAAGAAGAACCATCACACAATAAAGAATTATATAAATGTTACATTCTTAGTGTTTTGGCTATTGGTATTTGGCAGCTTGGAAGTAAACATTTTTCTTATCTTGGTGTATGTAAAATTCTGAGTGTAAATCAGTATCTTAACTTATACTTGAAGACACCTTTGAGGTTTGGTTTCTCTGGGAGGTACTCTTACACTTTTAAGGAGAATAAGCTTGCTTCTTTGGACCCGTTTCTGCTATGAGACAAAGTCAATGAGTCAATGTTACTTGGAACTGGAGGATGTTTCTAATTAAGTAAGACAGACATCACATTTAAAGCACAAAACAAAAATAAAGAAATTATAGTGCTCCTTAGCTCTTAGATAATTGTATATGGGAATTTATTTAAATGAGAAATATAAGCTGACTTGGTCCTTTGAAGTTGTACATGAACCTCACTTTGTGTGCTCTCTTTTTCCATCTTCCTACTGTGTTGATGTGTGCTTGCTTTGATTCGTTAAGATGAAGGCGTCTTTCCATTCTCTTGCCTCTAGTGAGCAGTTAGATAACAAATGACTATTATTTTAAGTAAAAAGATCCAAATTATTTATAATGAAAACAAATAAACATCTTAAGTTTATTATAATTTTTAAAAATTAATAGTCAAAAGTTAAAAGATTATAATTTAAAATACCATACACTGTTTGGAAAAGGGAGTTTTCCTTTCCCAGTGAAATTCTGTAACTAAGGATTATCTGCAGGGAAAGTGACAAGTTTTTAATAAAGGTGACAATTCTTCAGATTAAAAGACCTTTGAGATTGGAAAATCAATACACCAAGACGCTGCTGCTAAGTTCTTGCAAAGTTATGGAAAACAAACCAGGGACAGGGGATTTATTTACAGAATTGCAAAGATTGGGCTCAGAGCATTTACCACTCCACCAGATCCAGAGAAATGCTTAGACCTTGTTTTGTCGGAGCAAGCATGACTTTCTTTTAACAAAATTATATTAGCAATTCTGCTTCATTGAAACAGACTACAACCTAGTGACCAAAACGGTCCTCTTTCTGAATGCGACCATTTCTTGTTTTATTAGTATTGTTTTTCTTTCAACCCGTCTCCCTGTTCTTCTGCTTCAAATTATTTCCGTGGTTTTATTCTTATTTTTTTAATTTTTCTATCTTTGAGATCTTAGTACATGCATATGTGGATGTCAGAAGACAGCCAGAGTCTATTCCAAGCCATGTGTGTTCTGCGAGCCCACACAGGGTGTGAGCATAGGTGTACAGGGCCTTTACCTGATGATTCTTCTTCCAGCCAATTTCCTTCTAGTTTTAAGATTATACTATTTTGTGACAAATGACATTGGATAAAAGATTGTTTATTCACTTATTTACTGTTGGAACAGGATTTTGTTTAGTAGCCCATGCTGGCCTGCAAATTCCTGATCTGGGCCCTCAAGTCATCTGGTGCTGGGATCCCAGGCTTACGTCACCCATTCTTGGTCAGATGTCAATTCTATGTATTCATTCAAGATGTACTCATAGAAGGGTAGCTTCACACCGAAGACAAACTATAAAGTTGAACTCCCACACTTTTGTTTTAATTTTTTCACTTATATAGCCTGCTTGGTAAACCATTTTCCGACTTCGGAAGGCATTTTCACTTTACGTTAATTATGTTTTGTTTTTCAGGGTCATTTACCACACATTTATGTGTTTTGTTTTCTATGTCTTCATAGCATTTTTGTTTCATGTGGAATGATAAAGTATTTTATTGAGTAACAAAAGGTTCTTTTAAGATATAAAGGAAATGAGAGACTCTGTGATCTAACGTTCTGACGTTGGATTTTACTTCTCATATTGGATTAGTGCCCGTTATGGTGACCTCTTTCTAACTTAATGACCCTTGTATAGCTCCTTCAAGGCACGTTCATTCTAAAAATGAGCCAGCAGAAGTTAGTACATAATACAGTAATCCATCAAGAAAATTCAACCTGTAGCAATGGTGTATGAAAAAAAAAAACATGTCTTATGAAGGTTAAGCCAAAAGAAAATTATATAGGGATTTAAAAACAAAAAGTAGGAGGATGGACTATAATGTCCATAAAGTCTGCAACATCTATCATTTGTCCACCAACATGAGCATTATATTTTTACTATGTCACAATGATTAGCTTTACCTCACCCTTTCCAGATGATCTCTGTTATGAAAATAGAAAAATGGTAAATTAAGAAATTCAATAAAGAATGAGTGATTACAAGGTATGCTTGGAACTGTGAGAGCAATCCCACAGTCCCTGAAGTCTTTGAACTGGATGTTTTTCACTTCACTTCCAAGGAACAGTTTCTGATTTGGTTGAAGGAGAGGCCAAACCTATGGGGCCTAAAACACTAGCAACATGTCTGTAAATTTTGAGAATTGAAGTAAGTCTTGGATTTTCTTCTGAAGAATCACTTTCTTATGTAGTTGGTCTGCTTAGTTCTGTGCCACCAGGCCATTTCTGGTCTTCTAATAATTTAAAATTGTCTTTTATTAATATAATAACTTCCAGAGAATTTTCATTGGACATATATAGAGTTTGATATGAAGTATCATTTTTTCAGACTTTTTCTGATAGCTCTCATCTTAAACCTCAAAAACAAAACAGGAAACACAAAACAGAGCAAAGTGGAAATGGCATGTAAAATTTAAATTTAAATGCTTACCTCCACTGACACACTTTCTCCAACAAAACCACAATTTGTAAACCTCCCAAGACAGTGCTATCAACTTTGGAAAAAGTATTGAAATATCTGAGTCCATGGAGAACTTTCTCATTCAACCAACTACAGACCCACTTTTAGAATAATGAAAAATGAAGTGTATTTAATCACTTCATGGAATGGGCACTGTTGATGAAATATATATGTATATATATATATGTATATATATATATGTATATTATGTGGCCTTTGAGGTCTGTGATAAAGTGAGTCAAAGATTATATGTATCGGACAAAATTGACAATTTCAAGATATATATTGTAGATCACAAGATATATAATTAACAAATGTTATAATAAATTTTGTACCCATATAACTCAATTATAATACAAGGTTTACTTCTAATCCTTTGAAAGTGCTATTAAGCTGTTAGGAGAAATAAGTTATACAAATTAAATGTTAGTAGATTAAATCATGGTCATGTCAATTGCTAGTCTACTTTTATCACAAAAATATACATCTTAGATACAGCAGATAAATATGACTCTATAGAAAGACAAGGTCTTCAAAAATCCCAGAGACACTCAGAATATGACATTTGAAAAGGTTTTTATTATTCCTTTAAAGATTCATTGACCATGAGACAGATTAACTCCGGGCAACATCCAACCTACTTCAAAGAAGATGATGAGCATGAAAGATCCTCCTTACGGAGATGGCTTCAAATGTGGCATACTAGCCACTGGCCAAAAGGTCCTCATTTCTACCACAGACAGAATTCTGCCTAAAGGAAAAATTTTAATCCTAAGTATATATTTTAATCAAACATGTAGAAAAAATCAGGCACATGTCGGGTGGTATGGCTGAAGACATGATTGAGGTAATGGCAAACCAATGACCCACCCCACAGGAGAGAGCCAACCTTTGTCACTATCAATGACATTCTGGTATACTTTCAGACAGAAGCATAGCATAACTGGCTTCTGAGAGACTTTATCCAGAAGTGGATGAAAACAGATGTAGAGACCCACAGCCAAGCAAAAGGCTTAGCTCCATGAGTCTTGGAGAAGAGTGGGAGGAAGTATAGAGTAAACCAGTGTGCTCAGGAGCACCATAAGAAGACCTAAAGAGTAAACTGACCTAGGCACATGGAAACATGCATGGGCTGGACCTAGACCCCTACACATATCTAACATATGTGCAGCATGGTCATCATGTGGGTCCCCTAGTAATTGGAGCAAGGGCTGTCTCTGACTCTATTACCTGACATTGGATTCCTTTCTCTTACTTAGGCTGCCGTGTCTTGCCTCACTAGGAGAGGATGCACTTAGTCCCTCTGTGATTTGAGGTTCTAGGGTAAGTTGGTACCCCTTAGGGTCCCCACTTCTCTGAGAAAAAGCAGGGGGTAAATGGAGAGAGGAGGCAATAAGGATGTGACTAGGAGGAAAGGGGGAATGGACTGGTATCAGGCTGTAATGTGATTAAAAATTAAATAAAAAGAAGGCTCACATAGGTTGATGCTCATTTAATCTATGATGTAAACACTTACTAAGCATATATAGCAGACTTTTTAGCTGGATATACAAGTTTGATTTCAAAAGGATTTCTTTAACAGAATGAAATGTTTAAGAGTTTGCCTTTTTTTCCTCCACTGTAATTAAGGAGGAATAGAGAGACAATGCTATAATTATAAATAGGAAGTGTAATACATATTCTCTTGAAGGCTTTTTTTTTTTTTAGAAAAAATGCATTTCTAGCTCAAAGAGAGATCTAGGGTCTATGTCAATATCTCTCTAAATTCCAAACTCATAATGTTTCATACATACCAGCAGGTAAAGTGAAAATACTACAAATGGTGGGTTATAAAGCTAAAGAGATGAGGATCAATGATGCATTTCTGAGTAGCTGGTCAAAGTTTATTACTATCATATTCTAAATAACATGGCTGAGCAAAATAAACATAATGCACTTATATTTCTATATTCTACTACAGTTAAAAATTGCTTCCAACTAGTGTTTCCTAATTTTCATTTCAGAATAGTGAATTGGATTCAGCAACATCAATACATCTTCTCATAATTCCAGGAGTTCTAAATCATAACACTTCCACACCAACAAAGCTTGATTTTTGAAGTATTGTGAAAATTCTTTTCTAATCCACATCTATAAATTATTTCCCTTATTCTATGGGCTCTGTGATTCCTTGTTGATTCAAGTTCAGAAAATTTAGAGTTAATATATCTTTTTTTCATAGAGTCAAGTCTCAAGTTAGATATCTGTTCCTCGCATCAATATTTGTATTGTTTGGTGCACATTAAGTGGGGATTTCTGATAGCATATTTTTTATGTATTATTTCCACATAGGACTTGACAATGCATTTGCTGCTGTGAAATGCTTGTCTGGGTCAACCCACTCTAATGAGAAGTTCAGACATTCTCTGCATTATAATGACCACTATCATTTACTCTGCCTCTTGAAAATAATGTTGAAACTTGACCTCCTCCACCCTACAATAGAATTATCATCATTAAATAAGATAATACTTTTAAATGCAACCACTGCTCAACCTCTTCCTATTTTAAAGAAGAATATTAATTATAATTATGCTTCAGATATACAGATTTTCCCCTTCATATGTGTCTTCCTCATTTTTTTTCTCTCAGAATTGAGGTCCTTAGTGAAAGACAATGTGGATGTGCAAGTAGATTTCAAATAATAAATTGTGTACAAAATCTCCTCTTGCAACTATTTCACCTTGTTATTATACAGACATTAAGAATATTTTGTAAGAGGGTTCTCACTTTCATTTCAACATGATCCAAGCACCAGACAATGAGGAACTCTGGTTCTGGGGAATCCCTAGACACTCAGGGCTTTGGCTTCTAAGGGACCAGAAAACATTATCCGAGCAGCCTTAGGCATCACCGAGCAGCTTGAAGTTCTGCTTTATTATTGCCAGCATTTCCCAAAGGACTGGTGATTTGTTTCTTTTGGTGGTATCTGAAATCTTTGGGGAGTTTGGTTCTTATGTCTGAGGTATGAAGGTCAAATAAAGACCCAGAGCATGCACTTCTGTTTTATCAGAATTTACTTTAGACTCCTGATCATAGACTGTCTTTGCTGGATCAGTTTGGTATCTGGCTTTCAGAAGGATAATTATATCACTTAATAATGACAGTTTATAGAATCCCAGGATGATCAATATTTTGACAATATCTGGTCACTTCGCTGCTTAGTGTACGCCGTACTCTTCATTCTGTTACCACATTAGAGATGTGAGATCACTTAAATTCATGTGGTAGCAAAGAGAAAATTCTGCTCATCCTTGTTGCTGAACTTCATTCATATATTCTCCTAAGAAGAGTTACAGAAACCCGACGGTCACTGTAGATTCTGAAGAAGTCAAAGCACTATTCTTTACAAAATACACAAATAAAATAAAGCAATAAAAAAATATGGCATAATCACCACTCATAGCCACCACCAACCAAGCAAGACCTATGTAAGAAAATTCCAAAACTGCAGAAACAACTATGCTTCCTCTTGTGCACCATCAGAGAGCTATAGTGAAGCTATCAAAGGCTAAGCAAAGCCATGGCCCTGACTTTATTCCATGCTGATGGACCTTAACAGAAGTCTCTAATGGTGAATAAGGTCAGCAAGTTGAAACGTTCAGAGACAAGGGTGCCTAGACCAACATACTAAATTCATGTAGAATATGATTCCAGAAGTTTGCAGCCTCACACTCTACATCCTAAGTTCCATGAAGCTTTCAAGGTGTCCAAGGACAAGTGCAAGCTCAAGTTTATCAAGAAGAGGGTCAGATCAAACATACATGCCAAGAATAAGCATAGGAGATGGACAGTGGGCTGATTTTTTTTATCTTAGCCATTCAGATAAATGTAAGATGGAATCTCAAGAGTTGTTTGATTTGCATTTCCCTAATAATTAAGGATATTAAGCATTTCTTTATGTGTTTTCTTGACCGTTCAATATTTCTCTGTTGTGAATTCTCTGTTTAGCTCTCTACCCCATTTTAAATTGGATTTTTTGGTTTGGTGCTGTTTAGTTTCTTTAATTCTTTACATATTTTAGATATTAATCCTATGTCAGATGTAGGGTTGGTGAAGATGTTTTCCAACTGTGTAGGCTGTCATTTTGTTGTATTAGCTGTTTCCTTTGTCTTACAGAAATTTTTCATTTTCAATAGGTCTCACTTATTAATTTATTAAGATTTAACCTTAGAGCTTGAGCTATTGACATTCTGTTGAGGAAGTTTTCTCCTGTGTCAATGAGCTCAAGGCTCTTCCCTACTTTTTCTTCTAACAGATTTAATGTGTCTGGTTTTATGTTGAGTTCTTTAATCCATTTAGACTTTAGTGTTGTTCAGGATGATAAATATGGATATCTTTGCATTTTTATACAAGTATATATCCAGTTAGACCAGCATAATTTGTTGAAGATGCTATTTTTTTCCATTGTATGGTTTTAGCTTCTTTGTCAAAAATAAAGTGTCCGTACATGTGTAGATTCATTTCTGCATCTCCCGGTGCTTGGATTGAGTTCATGCACTGTCATGCGGGGTGTTGAAGTTTAGAGCTCAGGTTTTTCTCTGTTTGTTCTGTAAGCAGATTTATCCCTAAAACACCTCTCTAGCCCCTCAGATTCTAGCACTGTAAAGTGCTGTCAATATTTATGCAAAATATCTATAATAAGCATATTTCTTCTCATTAAATAATTATGTTTTATGTTATACCATTACTTGGCACATATGTTAGATGTCAATTTGAAATCCTTATGTTTCTATTTGAAAATGAATCTATGTCTGTATACTTACATTCCCCGTAAACATTTCATGTCATCTACAGCTTTGATTTTATGTCTGTAAAACAGTATCAGTCAGTGAAAATTGTGTGGAGATTTTTAATAGTCTAATTCTGTTAGGTTTCTTTTTATCATCTATTTTAAAGCTTATTATTGCTGATGATATATTTGTGTTTATTTTTTCCATTAGTCCAATTCTATTAAATCGCCCTTGCTCCCCCATATCTTAAGTATAGAAATTGTTATTAACGACTTTAAGGCTCTGAAATCAGCATAGCTTCATTTATGCTAAGAATTTGGCCACTCTTATACAAGTGGACCTAATGTAGTCAGTAGCTGAGCTAGGTTTGAATTTTTAAGTGGGTATCCTTGCCATGCATATACCACTCTCTTCACAGTTCTTCAGTTTAGATTGCCCTTTGATAATAGCTAGACATCCCAAATATTTATATTTAACTATTGGATTTTACATGGCAGTTGTACATCAAAGAAGTCTATATTTATGCATTGTCCCTCTCTGAGTTTTGATTGTTGAAGCTCCTTGATGATTCATATGCTACAGTGGGGGGTTGGGGTGTGCAATAAAGCCTCAAATCTGGGCACATATTGAATCAGTGAGCCCTATTCATATTTCTTCAGTAATCTATACTCTTCTTGTGGAAACTGAATTCTTTACATTTCTTGTAACAATTCATCTTCCTGATAATCTTCAAGGATTTTAGAATGCTGACAAGTTATCATTTATAGAATTGTTCATTTTTAACCATGGGACTTTTTCATCTCCTTTGCATAAATGAGTTTTGTATTTTTGTTGTTTATCTTTCTAGACACTGTAAGTTTCTGTGTGTGTTTTGGAAGAAGATGCAGCACTATCTCTCTGCACAACTTAGGGCTTTTTAACCCATAGAAGAAGAGAATCCAGGGAGACATCTGTCTCTCATGTGCTGGCATTTTTTTTCTCCTTTCATGATAATACTTTAGATGTAACAGTTTCTTATTGCAAAGATATGAAAACTTCTTTTACAGGTTTTTTCCTTTAAGCAATGTGGTAATCCCTGAAAACATACATGCAAGAAACATTATACAGACTGAGCAGATGTATTTTGCAATATATATATACATACATAAACATATGTATATATGTATATGTATAAACAATATATACACATATATGCATAAACATGTGTGCATATAACAAGAAGGACAGTTAATGAAATTTGAAAGAGAGCTAGAAGGTATATATGGGAGGAGTATGGAGGGACAAAAACGAAGGTGGAAATAATATAATTTTATTGTAATCTCAAAAATAAAATAAATAAATTACTAAATTAACAGATGAAAAAAATTAACGTGAAACTTTACATGGTTGCTGTACAATCCTTACTGTTCACAGAACTGTGAGAGCTGAGTTTGTTTTTCACAGGAGGAAGCACACTGGCCCATGGTGAATTACAAGCCTATCTTGTAGCCCAAGAACAAAAAAGACATAAACTCCACCAATGCCCATCAGGATGAATAGATCCACTACAACTTTTCTCAAACAACACAGTGTCTTCTACAGACTCAAAGAGGAAAGAAGATAATCTTGAGGTGCCATGTGCCTGTGCAACAGGAGGCAATTTCTGAAGTTTTACGTAAATCACACTTATTACTAAATATTTAAAATGTCTCACACCCAGGTCTATGTCTGGTGCTTTGTCATCCATACACACACACACACACACAACACACAGACACACACACACACACACACACACACACACACACACACACTCAACTCTGAGTTCATTACTTTTCAATTTTATATCCTTGCATGATTTTAAATACATACATATATTCATGTCATTTCTATATTACTAAATATATTTTTGTAAGCTTTATGAATACATGTAAATTAGAATTAATTCATGTTACATTGCCTAGGATTTCTACCCTACCATGACACATAATTTCTAAATACTTTCCCCTCAAACTGACACGTATTTTCAACTTATTTTATGTTTATGTGTTACTAGTAAACTAATTTAGCTTAACACATATTTCTATTTTTAATCAACCAATTGCAAATGTTAACAGGCAGGTGATGCTGCTGGCCTGTCCTCAGGAACCTAGCAATTACTTATGTCATGAACTGCCACCAGTATTGTATGCAGAAGGTGTGATTAAAGGACCACATGCCACAGCCAGTTCTCTGTCCCTGGCACCCATCTGTCTGTATGCCTCCACCCCTTCTCCAAGTCCTCACTTCCCTCACTTCCCTCACTTCCCCCATAAACTTCCTAACACCATATCTGTTTCATGGCATAGTTTGTCAGGGGTACACAGGGTATGGTCTCGCCATGATACCCTGCCATACTATATTTCATAACAGCAAGCCTGCTCTGGTGTTCATAGTTTTAGTCTCTGGAGACAATCTGTATTGCAGTCATTCATTTAATCATACAGAATTTGATCACACTGTCCCTTTAAACACTGTAGTAGGTAAACACCTCCCTGCCCCTGTGTCCTTGTATAAAATGAAGAAAATGGTAAGGACATCTCTCATCTCTGTCTTTTTCTAGACAGAAAGAAACAGACTCTGTCTCTGCCACTGTCTCTCTGTCTCTCTGTCTTTCTCTGTCTCTATCTCTGTCTCTGTCCCTGTCTCTCTGTCTCTGTCTCTCTCTCTCTGTCTCTGTCTGTCTCTGTCTCTGTCTCTGTCTCTCTGTCTCTGTCTCTCTCTCTCTCTCTCTCTCTCTCTGTGTGTGTGTGCGTGCATGCGTGTGTGTGTGTGTGTGTGTGTGTGTGTGTGTGTGTGTGTGTGTGTTGGAGGACTCTCCTTGGACTTTTATTTCAAATACCAATAAATTAAATGAACATGTTGAAACAATTTTAGCACTATATTTTTATTGAAAGAAATAACTCCTACATATTTATAGCTCAGTATCCTTGGGCCTCCTAATGTGCTACCTGGTGAACCTGGAGGAAGGCTATTCCTGGAGTGGAGACACTGATAACTGGGAGATTTCATTTTTTTTGTGTCTGCTTGTCAGCAGATTCTTACTCTAGGGCTTTTAAGTGATGATCTGCTCTCCATACTCTGGAGCAGAAGCACCAACTGCTATGAAGGTCTTCCTGTTAGCATTGCTTATCCTTCCGCTGCCAATAATGAAGGGTAAACAAACAAAAAAGACAGGCAGAGCAAACCCTAACACATTAACGCTGTGTTTAATGCCGGGGGTGGTGTGGTGCTAGATGCTTTGCCTTGAAAAGATTTTTCTCTTTCCCTTTTTTCCAACTTGGCTTCAATCCGTCCTTTAAATTGTCCCTCTCAAAGCTGCTGCATTTTCTGTTCAAAAGACAATCCCAAGGGGGCAGGAGACTTTCTGCTTCTGTATGAGACAAAGCCTTGTTTAGAAATCCAGTCAGGGGCTGCAGCCCAGCACAACTGGTTGAACAACTGCTTCCTGGAGATATGGTCTCTGTAAAGCCCACTGAGCATAAGCCAGGCTCACATTCTTGCATGCCAGGCCAAGCACTGAGCAATACATATTTTACTGCTTTGCTTAAGCTCAATTTTTAAGGTTTTTTTTTTTTTTGTCTAAGGAAAAGCTTTACATTTAAATGCAATCCATTGGCAGAAGTGTTAACACCTGAGAAGTGGCTAAGATTACACGTTACTAAGGTAAAAGTGTGATGAACAAGGGCACTAAGATTCTTTAGTCAGCATGTGTACATATGCGATAAGCCAGGGAATAAAAACTGTCACAAAGAGGAAGTCTCCCTCAGTCACAGTCATAGGGGAGGGGAGTAAGGGGAAAATGGGAGGGAGGAATGGGAGGAGACAAGGGATGGGATAACCATTGAGATGTAATATGAATAAATTAATAAAATAATATATAAAAATTTTCAAAGTCCAACTGGAAAAAAATCCTGTCACAAAATCTCAGGAAGCAGCGGGTGGTGGTGGCGCAGGCCTTTAATCCCAGCACTCGGGAGGCAGAGGCAGGTGGATCGCTGTGAATTCGAAGCCAGCCTTGGCCAGAAAGTGAGTCTAGGACAGTCAAGGCTACACAGAGAAACCTTGTCTCAAACAAACGAACAAACAAACAAACATCTCAGGAAGCTATAGTACTAAATAAATGATGGATGCGGATAGTATTTATAATCAAAGACAAAGTTCTTTTTTTGGAACTATTGCTCTTTTTCCCTGCCCCACCTCCCATCCACACAATTTTATATTCTCTCTCATTTAAAAAAAAAATCAAACAAATGCAGCAGGGAAAAGTGGAACTTGTGTTACCTGATTACTCCTGAACACGGGGCTCACCCTGGGGTGTGGTTGATATACTCCATTTTACTCCACTGAAGGAAATGTATTTCCCCCTCATATCTCACAGCAGCTTTCATTGCAAAGAGCTCCTTGGCTAATAGTGACACTGTTAATCTCCTCTTCTCTGTGATGGGATAGTCTAGCTTGAGATTCCATGGGTTTGATGAGTGCTGTGACAGTCTCTGGGAGTTCATGGGGGCACCTACCCTCTTGTGTCTGGGAATACTGTATAGTGGAAGTCACCACCCATCTCTGGCTCTTACAGTCTTTTCTATCCCTCTTCTGAATAAGTACCTGAGCCCTGAGATGAGGGGTACAGTCACAGCATACCACTGAGAGCCCAGCATTGAAAGTCTCTCGTCCCTGCATGCTGTTCAGTCATGAACATCTATTGCAAGAATCAGCTTCTCTGATGAGACGTTTGTCTACTTTCAACCAATCACTTTCTTCTTTTTGTCCTTTCAGATCCTTTCGTACTTGCAGCGTCTTTTTCTTGTCTATATGTGTCGCCACAATTTTTAAGGTTATAACTCTATACATTTTTTTATAACTTGTACTTTTATACATGCTTTATTCAGCAGTTATGTAAGAGAAGTTTTTACATAAAATATTAGGTTAAATATTTCAGGTGGTGCTGTTTGAATTTATATACTTGAGGTTTATAACTATTAGCTTTCTTGATCAAGTGGACCCATCTTTTTAATGAAAGAAAATCACCTAAATTACTGGCCAGGAAGCCACGGGGATTTCCATAGTGCCACTACCATATCTTTTCTGCACTTATTCTTCCAGTTAAGATAGCAAAATCACACCATGGCAACTAAAAGCTGACATCAAATTTAAGTAATTTATTTTGGTTTTATACATGGGTTTGAGTATGGATAGTTTGTGAAACTCAGGATTGATCGGGCGTGCTTTCTAACAATCCTTGATTTTCACGATTAGCAGCAGCTGCCTTTGCTCAGTATGGCTATGGGTGTGGATGTTTGTATGAACCTGCACAACAGAAAATATATGATGGTCAAAGGAAAGCTCATTGGAATTGGTTCCTTGCTTTCACAATGCAAATCCTGAGGATTGAACTCAGAATGTCAGGTTTGGCGGCAAAAGCTTTTAGCCACCTCATGAACCCTTTCAGTTACTTTAATCAATTATAATGTTGAATTGAAATGTATGTCATCTGAATGAAGTGAATCATATGACTGCATTTTCTCTAGGGTGTCCAGTCAGATAACATGCAATTATCTGGAAATCCCTAGAAATTCTAGCACAGCACACATTCCTTTTAGCTGTGTGTGTGTTGGGGGGGGGGCATCTCTGTAAATGTCTCCTAGTAAAACTGCCATTCTTTTCCTTTGCTTTTCCATCTCCTGGTGAGGAGTTGTGAGTTTTCCTTACACATTCCTGCCCGTGTCGCCCAGGAATCCATTTTTCAGTAGTAACTCTGATATCTGTGTATGAGTACAGAAAGATTATGCGATAATTCATGACAGTGGATGACACGCATCTTTCTGTACTTAGTATTATTTATCAAGGCACATTGGTGTGACTTATATGTAGTGCAGATTTGCTAGTTTGATTTTGTTTGTGAGACAGGGTTGCCCCTATGTCCTCCTAGATGTTTTGTAACTGGCTATGTAAGCAGGTTGACTTTAACTTGTGATGGACCTACTTCCGCTGTGTCTCAAGTGCTGGGGTTACCTGTGGTATGTCCAGTCATCTTCAATCATGTATGTCTTATGTTTAATATGATAATAGTATTAAGACAACACTAGCAAAAATCTGGATATTTGATTTCATTAAGTTATAAATTGTAAGTAAAAACAGTTATTGTACACTCTGGTTTGACAATCAGAAAGGGACGTTAAAAATAATACATCTTTGAAGATTATATTCCATATAACAAGGGAATGAAACACTAACTTATGGCCATGAATTCAAGATACCATTTATCACAGTGCACGCTTTTGGAAAAAAAATGTTGTCTCTACTGTCTGAAAGATGAACTTACAAAAAGAGACACAAAGGAGAATATAATGCTGAAAATATCAAGACTTTTTGATGTGCCAAATAGTAAATTGGATGTTTCATGCACATGGCACATATAAAAATGGTAGAAAAATTTGCAAACTCTGCCATGTCCTCTATGCACATATAAAAGGTATCTAAGAGCTGTATAGCACAACTGACAAGGAATTCACATTAGTAATCAGATATATTCTTGTTTCCAATAGAATTCATCTGTCACAAGAAGCTTCACATCCTACAGGAAAACAAAGAGTTCATTTATGGATAACTTAAAAGCAAAAAACATATTGTTCATCAAAAATTATGAAAAAAAAATATGCCTATCTAACGCACCTTATTGCAAACACCACCATTATCAGCAGTGTCACTGACCTTGTATTTCAAGCAAGGCACTGTAATTGATCTTAAGCTTTCCAAAGATCTTGTGCTGTTATCTTGTTTCTAAGTTCACAGGAGAAAATTGCAAATGGGTGTCTGGAATGAAGACTTAGAAATTACTGTGGAAATTCTTAGACTTATGTGAAGTTCAATCTCTGAGTCCTTTGATTTGTCTCCTCTCATCTCAGATGCTCGTTTTTTGTTGCTGGGTTGGCATATTTAATATCCATTCCCAGAACTTATTGTACTTCTCTCTCCTTAATTCTCTGTGATCTTTGAATCTTATAGCCATTTAATTCATATTTAATAAAGCAAGGATGGTAAATATAGGCTGTAATGAAAAGCATGCTAATTGATTTGCAGCAGCATATATGGAACAGAACTCCTTAAATTAGAATACTAGATTTAACTATGTTGACATTATTGAAACAACTTATCCTAAATGTCAGTACAATTTTTGAGTGTTAATAGAAATAACTTGTTTCAGAAAGGATTCAGGAATCTATATTTCCAGATAAATCAGATACATTTTTGTATAAAAATTAAGGTTTAAAAAAGAAAGAGAACATGAAATTGAGAGGAAGAGGCATCAGGACTGCATCTTTGGAGACTTTGCTCTGAGTGGGAAGGCTATGATCAAGCTACTCTGTCACAATTATGAATTTTTTTAGGAACTGAAGAAAGCTCCATTGAATCTGTAAAGTGCTTTCAGTAGGATGGTCATTTTCACATGACTTCCACCAGGCAGTGGGCATGGGGCGTCATTTTATCTTCTTCGGGCTTCAGTCTCTTTTTTCAGAGAATGATATTTTCTTTGTAGAGATATTTTACACTCTTGTTTAGGTTTATTTCTAGATATTTTTTCTTAGGCAAGTGTGACAGGCAGTGTTTTCATGAGCTTTCATCATATTTGTTGCTAGTGTATAGATAGGATAATGAGTTTTTCTGGGTTACATATAAACTCCAATTTGTGTCAATGTTGATCATTTCTCAAAGTTTTCTAGAGTTTTTTGTTATGTAGATCATAATAGAGCCCAGGGAAAGTCAATGTAATAAGTACATAGTTCTATTGAAATCTAGAGAAATATTTATGGATTCTTCATAACTTCTTTGCAACATTAATTATAAATCATATAACTTAAAATTACCACATAATTTTCAATACAATAATATTATATTTTTAATCTGTAATTTAACATACTCTGACTTTTCCTTTTTCTAATTACATATATTTAATTTCTTTCTATTGCTTTAGCTCCAGCTAGCACTTCTAGCACTATATTGAAATGTAGTTATGGTAGTGGACAACCGTGTCTTGTTTCTGGTTTTAGTCAGATTGGTTTGGAGTTTTCTCTATTTACAATGATGCCAATATGGGTGTATTCAATATGCTGAGATAAGTCACTTCTACTCCTCTTCTTTGGAGGATGTTTTAGGAAGGCATGATGAATTTTGTCAAAAGTCATTTCTGCATCTATTGAGATGACCATCTCAGTTTATTACTGACTTGAATCTTTCCATATCTCTGGGATAAAAACAATTTGAACATTTTAGATAGTTTTTTGATATATGTTTATATTTGAAATGGACATATTTTAATTATTTTTGCATCTGTTTTCACTAGGGATAGTGGTGTATAGTTTTTGTTGTGTTCCAATCTGGTTTTGGAATTAGGATCATAGTAGCTTGTAGAATGTGTTGGGGGATGGTTTTGTGCTCTGTGTGTTCAAATATTGACTTCTGTACTTAGAGATCTGGTTGCAGTCCTGAATTTGAAATGGTCATTACTATTATTGAAGCATCTCCTGGCTCAATTACAAAAATTTCTCCATCCTCTCTGATTGGTAAATAAAAAATTGACAGCCTATTGCTAGGCTGGAGAGTTAAGGTGGGACTTCTGATCCTAGGGAGGGGGGTCCTAGGTGGAGAGAGAGAGGAGAAGGTTGCCATGAGAAAGTCACCTTCAGAACAAACACGGAGCAGGATTAGCAAGGACATGACTAAATGGTAGGTAACATGGCAGTCAGATGGGAAGTAGAACAGGCTAGCATAATCAAATTAGAATAGATGAGTACATGCCCAGGCATAATGCTTGAAACTTATTAATAAATATAATAGGTCTCCATGTCATTATTTGTATTAGAAAAGTCCTTACATTAATATCTCTCTCTCTCTCTCTCTCTCTCTCTCTCTCTCTCTCTCTCTCTCTCTCTCTCTCTTTCTCTCTCTCGTCTAGCTGTCTTTCTGCCTTTTTAAAAAAACAATTTCAAGAAGGATTTGCTGCAGTTCTGGAAGAAATTTGTTGTGACTTTAATTGGTCTTGGGGATTTTTAAATTACTGCTTCTAGTTTTTGTCTATTATGGATCTGTTTTAGTTCATTAGCTCATATTGGATTACCTTTGATGGTTCATTAATCTAGAAGTTCATACATTTCTGTTAGATTTTCTAATTTCATGAAGTACACATTTGTAAAGTATTTCCTTTAATGTTCTGAACTTACTGCTGACTGTTGTAATGTTTCCCTGTTCATTTCTGATTCTCTTAACCTAGGGTTACTTTTTTCTTTGTTATTGTTGTTGATCATCTGTCTGTTCAAATAACAAATACTTAGATTAGTTTTTATTTCTTGATTTTCAGATTTTCAAAGTTTCATTATTAATTCACCTATTTGTGCTCTTTATAAAGTTTTAATATATGCACTTGGAGCCATAAGTTTCCCTATTTGACTGTTCTTAATGTGTCATAAGTTTTAATTTGCTGTGTTTAGATTTTTTTGCATTACAGGATTTTTAAATATTTTTTCTTGATTTATTCTTTGATCTGCTCATCATTCTGCCATGTATTAGTTAAGTAATATCCTATGGCAAATGGGCCTTCCTTGTATAGTGGATCTTATAACTGTAAGTGGTTATTTTTTCTACCAATAATATTTCTGTGACTTGATATTTTGGGCCTTCCTACATGTACTACAAAATAAAACACATTTTTTCTAACATCAAATGGTAAGACTAATTTTCAAGAGCTTTAAAGAGAGATAATGTTTTAACCATATCTTACTATACAATATAGAAGTTATAACTGTAATGTATCATACATGTGGGGTTATAGCAGGTCTTACTTATATATACATGCTGGGCTGTTTAACCTACGATTTCCTTTTGAACTTTTAGCATTTCAGATTTTAAACGAAGATCTTGTTTTTGTTTTTGTTTGTTTGTTTGTGTTTTTTTATTTTGTTCTTGTTGTTCTTGTTTTAGTTTGAGAGGTGGGTGATGTGGGTCTTTCACTAGGCAACTCTGACCGACCTAGAACTTGCTGTGTAGATGAGGCGGGCCTTGAATCCACACAGGTGCAACTACCTTTACTTAAAGTATTGAGATTCAAGTTGAATGCTAACACACCCAGTCAAACATAGATACTTCACTCAAATTGGAAATTTGAATTATTTGTTTTTTCAAGGTGAGTGGCACATATTTGATTTCATTGACATTAAGTTTTGCTGGGATGTTGTATTCAATTAGTTGTTGTGTGTGTTCATGTCCTTGTGACATAAAATCATTGTCATGATAGCTCTGTAGCATGCTTAAAGCTATATAATATTTATGGATATTCTATTCCTTCTTCTCATTGGTTTGGCAATCTGTGTTTTTTTTTTTTATTATATGCACATGTAAGGATTTTTCTAGTCATATGAAAAATGTGAATGGAAATTTTATGGCATTGCATTGAACCTGTAGATTACCTTTGGAAACATAGCCATATTCACAAAATTAATTCTGCCAAACCAAGAGCATGACAGGACCTTCCATCATCTAGTGTCTTCTTTCTCAGCACCCTAAGGTTTTCCTTGTTGATTTTTTTCACCTGGATTCCACTTGCTTCGAAATATGTTTTATTGATGCTATTTTGAGTGATTCATTTTTATTATATCCTTAGTGAGGTTATCATAAGTATATTTAAAATATATTATTTATTTGTGCTAACTTTATACTTGAAACTTTGCTGAAGGTGTTTAATGTATCCAATGCTTTCCTAGTGGAGTTCATGGAGTCTTTGTAGGATCCCATTTGTACACATAAGGATAGTTTACCTTATTCCTTTCTAACTTTAATTCCCTTTATATTCCACCTACATCTTCCCCTTGTCTTACTGTTCCATCTTTCTCTTTGAGCATTGTATTGACTAGGTGTAGAAAGAATGAAAACTTTTATCTTATTCTAGATTTTAGAGAAAATTCAATTTTCCCCCTTTTGTATGATGGTCTTTGTTGAATTTTTTTCATTTATAACCTGTGTTTTCTTGAGGTATAGTCTGTTCCTTCCTAGGATCTTCAGAACTTGTATGAGATGGTCATGCTCAACTTTTCTACATGCTATTTCTGCCTGTGTTTAGATGATCATGTAGTTGATTTATTTAAATAAATTAATATATAGTATTATATTACTGATTTGTGTAGATTTCACTATAACATTTCTTTCAATTTACATTCAACTTTCAATGACCTCTAATAACAGTAGATTATGTATCATAGAATTGGACCACCTCAAATGTTCAATTACATTGATGCCTGTCTGAAATGCCTTTCCACAATTCCTTTCTGTTATCATTTTTTTCCTACACTTCTAGACAATATGTTATTTGTTTGTATACTTTTCATTTGCTTTGGTTTGGTCCTTTTTAAAATAAATCATTTTTTTCTTACTATCAGAACTTGTCATTTAAACTTCGGACACTTCAGTAGTGATCAGTAAAGATGTGTTCATATTTGAGGTCTGACCTCAGTTCTTAGGGTACCTATGCTTTTCTCATCACATGTTCCCCCTCAATTTTCAAGTCGACAATGCCAACCAAACCCTTATTTTTCTATTATCTCTGATGTAACCATTTCTATTATTCTCTACCTAAAGAGATTTTTTATACTTAAGTTGCCTACTTTTTATTTTAACAAAATCTTTGGACGTAGCTCCATAATCTACCTTTTGATTATGTCAAAGTCAACTTAGTACACGTACAACTCTCCTGTCATTTTACATTACACGTTACAATAGGATGCCCTGTTCCATGTGATTATCCATAGTATAGCCTAAACTGGGAAAAGCTAAGTAGTGATGGTGTTAAAATTTTGCCAAAACACACCTACCTTTCTGTATTTGTGTATTAGTGAATTTTGGTTTGTACACCAGCATTACACTAAACAATCATATTTACAAGTTCTGCTTCCAGTATCATTGAAACTTTCTAAGAAATAGTGGAAAGTTTAAAGAGTTTCCATAACAAATGGCAAGTCAAAATTTAAGATATGAAAACAATTTTTTTGTACCAACAATTGAAATGTTAGAGAGTTTTTGCTCATACAAGAGTTCTGTAATATAAGACCTTGTATTTATGAGCATTACTGTATGTCTTTGCTCATATTTGCATTTATATTTCTATCCTTTACCTTTTTTTGTTCCCCAAAGGATTTGGAGGAAAACATGATTTTAAAGCAGCATTGTTTGACAGTAAAGATGTCAGGATGGGCATCTTTTATCACGATCTTACTGGCTAGTTCCATCTCAATGAAATATTCAAATTATTTCTTACCTTAACAAGTCTTCTTTAAAATTCTTCATTTCATCATACTGCCTAATGGTCAATTCTAGCAATACTTTATACTTGAATTTATTTGTAGAACATACATTTATCAGTTATTTCATTAAGGACAAAATTTGATGTACAATTTTTTCATCTTGGTGATATCTTAGTTGTCTAGTTTTAAATTTTTATGATGTAGTTTCTTTATAATTATTTTTTAACAATTTCACATATATAATTTATGTGTTAGGATAATATTTACCATAGCTCATAAAACATTTGAGACATCTATATTACTACCTCCAAGGTCCAGGAGACAACACAGAAGTGGGATAGAAATATTATTATATTATATTTCTAAGAAAACTTAATTCACCTAAAATAACTGAGACTGTCTATTAAGTTAATAATTACTAATTCTGGGCTTCTTGGCTTATATTTTAAGTATAGGCCTTTGATCCTCCTTTTATATATAGATTAGTTTAAAGATCAAGGCTAATTGCAGTGCCCATGAACATTTGGTAGTTTGGGAAGTGAAGTTCAATCAGTGCATTACAGAAGCTCCTGAAGTCTTGCAATTTATATGGCTTATCTCTTTCATTTTCAGGTTTCTGTAAATTTTCATAAACAGCTTTAATATCAGTTGGCAAGTTCTACAAAAATAAAATATGCTATGTTTATTACTGGGATTGTATTGATCCTATAATGGCTTTGAAGAAATTTATACTTTTGTATTGCAATGCTTCCAAGCCATAGAGATAACAAGTTTACATAGAGGTCTTTTTAATTTAAAAAAGTAGTCATTTTTAATTTCTACTATATCCATTTTAATGCACATATGATATTATACACATATCATTTGATGTTTTTAAAAATGAATACACATCTTGCATTGTGTCCTTCACCCTGATTCTGGATTTTTGCCAATGAGATAGAAATAATCATGATGTAATCCCAGGCTTTGGAAAGCCTTCTGTCATCAAAAGTGATGGGAACATCCTGTGGCAGGGTCACTCCTTTGGGTCTGTACGATTGCCAGCCAAGTTCCTGACACAAGGCCAGCCATCCTTGGCAGCCATGGTGAGATGACCTGTGTGAGCAAAGGGCTAAGAAAAGCTCAACCTGAGTCATGGGAGCTAGCAGTAAGAATTGTGAAAATGAGAAAAGTCTAGTATTTTAGTCGATCTAACTTTGGAGACGTTGATTATGTGCCAAAGACAACACTCATGGTAACCTCGGCATATATGTACAGATTCCCCCTTTTGTTTGATATAAATATTACATCTTATGTATTTTTATGCAAGCTTGAAGGGAATGAGTGATGAAATAAAATAAAATAAAGGCAAATGAGGAGTTTTGTTATGTATAATGAAATAATCTTTTATGAGTATGGTACTTACCAGTTACTTTTCGTGTTGCTGTGAAGAAATGCAGCGTTAAAATAATCTAGGAAAGGAAAGATCATTTTGGCTCGCAGTTTGAGAGTATAGCCTGTCATAGTAAGAGAGGCATGGTGACACGAGTGTGAAGCAGCTGTATGCATTGCCTCCACACTCAGAAAAAAAAAGAGAGAGAGAGAGAGAAATAAATAAATAAATAAATAAATAAATAAATAAATAAATAAATGTTGGTTCTAGCCCATATTCTACTTATTCCACCCAGGACCCCAGACAATGAGATGATGGGCCTCATGGTTAGGAAGGGTCTGTCCAGAGCAATAATCTAGTCTGAAATTTTGCTTGCAGACACACTAAGAATTTTAGATGCACCATGATAAGAAAGATGTTTTCTTCAAGGATACTAAATCCAAATAGCCAAAACACTAAGAATGTAACATTTATATAATTCCTGATTGTGTCTTCTTGCTATAGGTAGTTTATTGTATATATATGTAATAATATAAATGTATATATATTTATATATATAATAAAAATTGTTTTAAAAAAGAAAATAAAAACACATCCCCAAACTATAAAAAAAGAAAAGTTTTTCTCTTGAGTGATTTTAGATTCTCACAAGCCAAAAAGCATCGCTAGCCCTTGTTATACAATATACATTAAATGTTTATTTCCCACACAAAAGTGAAATATACTTTTATAGAGTTAAACTGCAAATAATGCAGATTTTTCTTTTAAATATTTGTGGGAAAATTTATTTTAAATGTTATTTTTTTGAGAGCTCTTTCATACTGTGTTAACATGGCACATTAATAGAAAATGATAGTTGAATTCCGATGTGAGAACATGGTCCAGAATATACTATGGTACGGTTTCTTTTTTTATCAAATATTTATTTTATTTTTTACAAATATATTCATATTATTACATATATACACAATAAGCTACCTACAGCAAGATGAACCATCAAACAATCAGGAATTTATAAATGTTACAATCTTAGTGAAGAAAACGTGTTTCCTGTCTTGGTGAGTCTAAAATTCTGAATTTAAATCAACATCTATCATATCTCATCATTATCAACTTAAAAACGTCTATCTAGTCCTAAAAACCCCTAAACATTTTAACCCCATCTTAACCCCTAAACAATTAAGCTTAACTGTAAAACTGAAATATCTGGTCTTCAACCCCATCATAGATTTGAGAAGGAATAAAATTAATTACCTGAGTAGACAGGAAGTGCAGGTTAGCAGCTTCCCAAATAAGAAGATGAAAGATGACTGTTTCTTTAATATAACTATTTGTTTCCAAACTGAACAGACTACAGGACAATCATGGAGCCAACCAACTAGGATGGTAACAGCATCCAGGTCAAAGCCATAGCGTACACAAGCTGAGGTTAGGATATGAATATGGAGAAGAAAGAAGATGTGAGTATTGGAAGTTGAATTCCTGACAACTGGGTCTGTGTGGTAAATGAACTATAGCGGCTAAGGTGGCTTATGGACAATCCTACATGTCCTAGTATCTGCCCTACGGGGACGGTTCTTCCTAGCAGTAGGTTCCCCAACCTTTTCTAAGTTAGGCTCATCATCAGCATGGGGTGCTGAGAGTTCTAGAATATGTAGGTGGAGATGCTTCCATGAGTGTGTGCCTTCCGCCCATCATGTAAGCATTCTAAATGATATAGAAAAGTCTCTCTAGAGAGACTACAATAGTTTCTCAGCAGCATAGTACATAGCAAAGGAAAATTGCATGCGTGTAATGGATTAAAGCACTAGGTCTGGGAATAAGGACTGAAATATATATCTAACAAGTTTATGCTAATTACTTTGTCATTTCATCTGTAAAAAATAAAATATATAGCATGTGATTTTATAGATTTGCATATTGCAGTAAGTAGAACTCTCCTGCTCTCTTCTGTGAGGCCCCATGCTTCATTGACCTCTCTCCCTTTGGTAACAGGAAATACCATTTCTGTTGTCAGTGCCCTTAAGCAAACCATTATCAATATTGGGAAAACAGTCACTTTGCATTCTGTTTTCTTTTCTTTTCTGTAATTCTTTGAGTTGTTATGTATTGTATTTTACTTAGAGGCATTTACTTTCTTGACATTTAAACAATTACAAGCTGGGCAAAGAACTATAAAATCACCACAAGAAGTATAATAACATTCCCGTGGAACTGCCTTGAGGAAGTATGATGAGCAATTTTCAGTGTGACATAAGCATCATGTACTACTAGGAAAATGGCCTTTAATGACTTAGTGTATTGTTTTATTAGAGTCATGTGAATGAACTAGACATTTTAAATAGATATTCACAATTAACTTTTATTTCTGACATAGTTATTGTTTGATAATTACATACTAATGATGACAGTGACAAAGAATCTTTGCTAATTTTCAAGTTACTTTTAGATGTCTCTTTTATTGAATAGAAATATCACATTTGCCAAAAGTTTAATTAATATATCAAGGATATCACATTCAATTATTCTAAATATGGGCCCTTCTAACAAAGCATACATAACTACTGGACTTTGGAGAGTCTTTTAATCATTATATCATATGATAAGGCCCTATTTTCTAGGAGAATTTGTGGTTTTGACTTAAATTTAATTTTTAGATTCAGAATGCTATCTTATATTTCTTATATATTAATTTATCCAGTAATTAGATAAAAAACCTGTCCATTTTGAAGGTCTCAAGACAGATTTAGTATCTGAAAGTGAGGTCTCTGTATAAGAAAATGGATAAGAATTAGATGATATATTTGACCACATCGTTTTGATGGGGAGACCTGGTGGCACTCAGAGGAAGGACAGCAGGTTACTGAGAAAAGACGTGATACCCTATGAGCATATACAGGGGGAGGAGGTCCCCTCAGGAATAGTCATAGGGGAGGGGAATAAGGGGAAAATGGGAGGGAGGGAAGAATGGGAGAACACAAAGGATGGGATAACCATTGACATGTAATATGAATAAATCAATAAAATAAATTTTTTAAAAGCTTCAATAAATGCCCCAATTGAATATTTTTCCCTGTTTATAAAAACACATCTATTCTTTTCCTGTCAAAATTTTTCTTGGTATTTTTATCTTATTGGGTTATGTTTTATTTGTTGTTTTGGTATTTGATTTTTTTTTATAGAAAATAAGAGGGACAGAATGAACATGAATTTGGGTATGTAGGGAGATGGGGATGATTTGGGAGAAGCTGGGGAAAGAAAACAAATATGATAAAAATATTTTACATGACAAAAGTTTTAATCAAAATTTATTATTGATATTATAATACTAAGAACCCAAGGCTAACACTTAATTATTGATATGGATAGCTTAAAACATACAAGACTTATAAATTACTGGTACACATTGGTGACATAAATCACCACGAAAATTCTTACAAATTTCTGTTCTTCTGTAATGTTTCATTGAAATTAACAACTTGTGAAATTTAATTGAAGTTTGTCTAAACTTTTATTAACAATTCTCAATTTTCTAGGACATAACAGATATAATTTTAACTAATACACCCATGCATTTATTAAAAAATATGTAAGTAGACATAATGATTAATGTGACACTCAGATTCAAAACTTTAAATCTTGTTACCCAGGTAATTCTCCCACATGGCCGAGACTATGGTAACACTGACACGTGGCTGGTTAGATGGCATATACCGTATGTCAGTGGAAACTGGTCCTTTAGGGTGTATGGTTCCATGGTATTTCTTGCCTTGTTCTCTAATTTCTTGATGGCCCTGAGGCAATCAACAGTTTTCTACTTCATGTTCCTGCTGTCATGAATTCAGCCCAGTATAGCATACAGGCTATGACATAATTATTTTGGTTCTTTTTGTCAGATTTTTTTCAATAAAGAAACATTTTATTACAGATATCACAAAGGCTTCCAAAGGTCAAAATTGATTCAATCTTCCTGTCAGCTCCTTAGCAAGATGGAGATGGGCATTGCATAGCTGTCTTCTTCCCCGCAAAACTGAGTCTGGTGTCAGTAGGTGGGCCTGCTTAGCTCATTCTGGCTTTCTTTCTTACATTCTTTTGTCACCATTGAGTTTTTAAAAGACAATGTGTTTTCATATTTTGTATTATGGTCTGCTCCTACATAACAAAGAATCATGGTTCCACTGTCTGTATTAGTTTTTAATATAGAATTATTCATACGTAACCTGCAAAATGGGCCCAAAGATAAAGTGAATCTGTATTGCCTAAAGAATCTGTGCTTAAGAGGCAACAGTTGTTTGATTTTAAGAACAGAAGCAACCAAGCAAGCACTCGAGTCCATTTTCACAACCAATTTTCTTGAGATTTCTTTAAATTACTAATCATAATTGTTATGTTGGGTGTGTTGATAGAATCTGCATAGGCCTAAAATGTATGCTCCTTCCAGTTTAAATCACAGCTTTGTTAAGTCTTAGTGCCCCCATATTACAAATGACTGTTCCGTTTGCCAAACTCATAAAAGTAAAGACTCGAGCATTAAGTTCTAGCTTCCAGCCCCAAGCCAGGCTCCTCCCTCTTTACCATCCTACTTCTACTATATTTCTTTCTTACATATAGGTTTTTTTTGCCAGCTTTTATCTACGTGTTCAATGATAATAGACAGCAAAGAACAAAAAAGAACAGATTGACTGCATGCAGTCCATCCAGAGAAGAGCTGCAAGGGATTATACTAATTAGATTAATTTAGCTTGGAAGAACACCACGATACTCAGTCTGGAGAAGAGGAAGTGAGCAGCATCAATGCACTCCTCAGCCTATACTTTCTGACTGTCAGTGGACTTAGCCAGGCCAGTAGTCTCACTCTCCTGAGGCCACGCCTTCTACACCATGATGGAAAGACCCAGCTTGGGAGCTAAAACACACCTTTTTTTACTTTTCTTTGATCAGGTATTTTACCCAAGAATGAGAAAAGTAGCCAATACAAAATGTGTAATGCTTTCAACAGACTACTTTTAAGAACAGTGGAAAAATAAATAAACATATTTTGGCAACATAAAAACATATTTAAAAAGTTAGTTTTTAAAGAATTGTTTTTCTGTCAAAGCACTTATTTCACCTCCTCTTTTATGAAAAGCAATAGATACTTTTCTCACATAATATATCTTGATTACAGTTTCCCTCTCTTTACTCCTCCCAGTTCCTCCCACCTCCCCTCCCAAGTTTGATCCACTTCCTTTCTTTTTCCCGTCAGAAAAGAATGGACTTCTAAGAGTTAGCAAGAAAACATAACAAAAAATAATATAATACAATAAAACAGAAGCCATCACATGAGAGTTGTACAAAGGCAAACCCACAGAAGGAAAAGAGCCCAAGACCTGGCTTAAGAATTAGAAATCGAGTTGTTCACACACTCAGGTGTCCCATAAAAACTAACATACCATGAAAAATAAATGGAAATTGAGACAGTATTACAAGAAGAGACAATATTTTAAGAAAGTTGAAAAGATGCAAAAAAAAAAAAAAGGAAAAGGAAAAGGAAAGATTGAAGGAAGAATAAGAAGGGACAGAGGGAATGATGAAAAGGCCATACAGAGGCCAGACAGATGAACACTGAGGCCTTCAATTTGGTACCTACGTTGCAGAAAGGGATATGTGGTATCCACCTTCAATTGTGCTTCAGTGTTGGCTGCCGATACATCTGACATGGGATCAACTCCACCTTCCTGCCAGAGAGGGACATGACCTTGTTAGAAGTCATGGATCTCACAGTTAAAACACAGGGTCAACATTTTCCTTGCAATAACCGGGACTGTTCCTAGTTTCTGGCCATTATACATAATACCTCTATGAACATAGTTGAGCAAATGCCCTTATTTTATGGTGAAGCACCTTTTGGTTATATGCCCTGGAGTGGTAAAGCTGAGGCTTGAGATGGAGCTGTTTCCTTGTTTCTAAGAAAGCACCAGATTGACTTCCAAACTTGTACAATTTGCACTCCCCCCCAGCAAGGGAGGACTTTTTCTCTTTCTCCACATCCTCCTCAGCATGTGCTGTCACTTGAGTTTTTATCTTAGTCATTTTGATAAGTGTAAGATGGAATCTCAGAGTTGTTTTGATCGGCATTTTCCTTATGGCTAAGGATGTTGAGTATTTCTTTAAGTGCTTCTTGGCCATCCAATATTTTTTCATTGAATATTGGCATTCTATTTAGCTCAGTGTCCCATTTTTTTTCCTAAAGAAGCTAAGTAACATGCAGAACCATAGAGAGGATGTTTAATTCTCATTCAGAAGGGCAAATAGAATAGACACTGGACGCAGTTGAAGAGAAAGAACAGTAAGGGAGCTTACCATAGCTGTCCTCTGAAAGACTCTGTTCAGCAGAGGATTAAGACAGAAGCTAAGTTTGACAGCCAAACTTTGGGCAGAGTGTAGGGAGTCCTATGGATGAGTGGGAGAATAGAAAGGCCCAGAGGGCACAAGAATGCCACAAAAAGACCAAAAACCCAACTAATCTGGGCCTGGGGAGGCAAGGGGTTGGTGGAAACTGATGCATCAAACAAGGAACATTCAGATATAAGCCATAGGCAACTGAGTCTTTTTATGGGTTCCCTAGTAAGGGAAGCAGGGGCTGTCCATTTCATGTACTCTGTTGTGCCTTACCATGCCACAGAGAAATATGATGCAGGCAGTCCTGATGAGACTTGATAGGCTAGGGTCAGTCGATAGGGAAGAAAGGCTCCAAGTCTTGGAGGACCAGAGAAGGGAATACAGGAGAGGAGGGAGGAATGGTGGGACTGAGGTAAATGAGGGTGGGGCTACAATTGGGATGTAAAGCAAAAAAAAAAAATTAAAAATAAATCAATTTTTAAAATCAATAGGTAATGATACAAAACCACAGTATCTTGACAACAGTTCATCTCCTTATTGCCCTATTAGAACTTGAGTATAAGCCCCTTTTTCTGGGTACCTCTTCTTCTGTCTCTCTTTATATCACCAACATGTTACTCTATTTAATATTGTATTTACAATAATTTTGTAGAAATTATATTACATAGCTCTTAGTCTTGATTCGTGGTTTTAATTAAATATCACTTCTTGGAATTGCCTTAATCAATGCTCACTGTTAATCTTACCTTTATGAAGTACATCATAATGTAGTTAAGCTTTTTATTGCTCAGGGGAATAAATAAAAGGAATAGAAGATTATGCCAATTATGTCTGAATGTAGTTGTAAACATGTGTCTGGTAGTTGAATATCTCTACCAAAAAGCTACACATTAAAAGCCATAATTTCATAGGTTTTTTTTTTTTAATTTATTACTTAGGGGTAATTTTTCCACTTTCAAATTTAATTAAAATATAATCCATCACTCCCCCACCTCCTTTTTATATGTTACATTCCTGTGCTCTTTAACACAGATTCTTGTTACATGTGTATATAAACAAATTAACATATAAACACTGCCTGTTATTTCAGGGTTGTTTGCATGTGTGTGTCTCTAGGGCTGACCTAACCAAGAAGAAGCTGGAGAAGACTTATCATTTATCCCGTTGACAGCAGGGTCCAACTCCTTTATTTTTTCCCATTTTGTGTGGGTGTCAACTAGTACTGAATTATTCAGATCTTGTTTAGGTAGCAGATCTTTTACAAATGGTGGTGCCCTTGTATTGGGAGCCATATTGTTGAGATTACATGAGCATGGCTTCTCTGCATGACTAGAACATATAGTCTTACAATAGATTTTCTGCATCTCTGGCTTTCATATTTTTTGTCTTCTCTTCTACAAAGCTTTCTGAGCCTTGAGTATAGGTGTTGTGCTGTAGATGTATCATTTGGGGTTGGACACTCCATCATCATATGTACTCTGCCTTGTGAACTAGTAGATTTCTTTAATAATCTCCAACTGCTGTAAAAAAAAAGCTATTTGATGGGGAGTAAGTTTTAAAATTATCTGTGATTATAAAGATAAGTAGAAAGCAATATAGAAATTTTGTTTAGAAAAATGGTAGTAGAAGGATCTCCACTAAAATCTATGGACACCCTAGCCATGTGTAGTTGGCTACGTTTACAGTACCAGGAATGGTTTGCCTTGTGTTAAGAAGACCATTGGTTACTGACAAGATATAAAAGTCATTAATACAACCTTAGGCTTCTCTCACCATGCTGCTCATTGCTGTGGTTCATAAGCATGGTAAGTGCAAAGGGCTACTGTTTGCCTTCCTCCCTTGGCAGCTTGCACATCACCTTCTAGTATTATAAAATGTATTCCTCAAGGAAGAGACTTTGGGATAAAAACAAAACAAACATAAAGATGTTTGAAAAAAGTTAAGAAGCGGTTACTTTATATTTATTTAAAATTCTACGTAACACATGTATATACGGTTTTCTTAATTTTCCTTAAACTTGATGTGATAGTTTTCTCACAATCAACCATAGAGTAACAAAATCACCATTACCAGACATGAGATGCCCTCCTTAGAACTGTAAATTAGGGGTGACAAAGTTACATGCAAAACAATATAACCCATTGCTATTACCATTGATTGCCTCCCAGAAGTTGAAATTATGACCGTATTGCTTAAAGATACCATGTACTTTGGATAGAAGACACAGGGGAATTGAGCCAGAAGTTTTCTATTTTATAAAGTTAGTTAAAATACTTGTAGCCTTTAATTTCTATCTTAACCAAAAGGACAAATACACTACATGTTTCCTAAGGTTGATACAATCATAAAATATAAGGTGCCCTTAAAGAAGGTGCGTTTTCTCCCTTTAATAGAGGGTAGTAGTTTTAACCTGAAGGTCCTCACAAGACCATTCTCTGTAAGTTTGCCCTTTGACTTCTCTTAGTAACCTAGTTATATATATCATAATTACCTAGGTTGTAGACTTAATTTGTTCCTTGACTGTATCTGCATCTCTGTCTCAGAGCTCCCTTATTTCAGCATAATCATATTTAAATTAAATGGGTATTGAATTTCTATATATTGGTCATTCTCATTAAGGTATATGGTTTCATACTGAAGACAACTGTAGTTTTAAAAAACCCAATCATTTATATATATATATATATATATATATATATATATATATATATATATATGCGCTATGAAAACCTTATAAATAGTGTTGTCAACCTTTTAATAATTATTATTTTGAGGGGAATTTTTCTTACTTTCAGTTTTCCTAGTAGCAACAAATAGTAAAGACGGAGAACAAATTCTCTGGAGGCATTGGTGTCATGAATGATTTATATCATATAGAGAAAATATGTGGTCAGCTGTTGTTTCTCTCTTTAGAAATAATTTACTGTATCATACTGAACAAAGGTTTGACAAAACAACACACTGGTACTTTGATTTCTACTTTAGTTGCATAAAGATATTGCCAATAACATTAAGGATGTTATTTATTGCACACTGGTTATAATAAAGTATGTTCTCTAGTCACAGAGATGAGAATCTCGGGGCTGATATCCTGGCAGATCTTGGACTCAGGGTCATCTACAGTGTTTGCCCCAATGTAATGTGTACCAGGTAGAAAATTCAATCTTTTTCAGAGTTTATTCATACAAGCATAGTAGTACTATATAGATTATAATATTTTGTAGAGAAACTTCATAAATGATAGGGGCATTAATATGTTCATTTATTTTTTCCTATCCTACCCAATTAAATCAACCTTGGTATTATTTGTGCATTATGTTATACTTATTTATTTTTAAAAAGAGAGTTGGTGTTTGAATGAAGGGCTTCACATACATTCACCAAATGTGTTATCATTGGGTAACCTCAGCCTCAAGTATGTGTATTTTACAAATTGATAAAAATGTAGAGAATGTGTAGATATGTTTGGGTATATATGTATACATAAACATATGTACATGGATAATTTTTGCTTTGCATAAGTGTAAATATGCTTCTGCATATGGCATACACACATACAGATAATGGCTTACCACACTGATAATATAGATAATATATAAATTATGTATTTCACTAATTAATCTGTAATTCTAAAGTGCATAAATATTCATAATTGATGACATTAAATGTTTATATTTTAATAAAGTGTTATATAAGGTAACACTGATTATGAATACATGTGTTTACTGAAACCTGTGCTGATTGTAAACATCTGTCAAAAATATATTGGTCAAACATTATGACATAGTATGGAAAACAATGTACAGAAATAAATTAAGAAAGATGAGGATGAGTCACATTTGCATTTTCCTGTTTATACTATTGCGCCCTTTTTAAATTTAAAGTAGTAAGATATACTATATGGAAAAGTATACTTTGGGTTTCAGATGAGTGACATTATAGAAAGCTTCAAATGGGTTTTCTGTAAAACCTATTTGTCTTTTTTCTAGGACAAAATTTTCTCAAAATTGATACTTAATTTATACCCAAACTAATCAATGAATATTCACCTGAGTAAAGAAGAACAAGCGTTAGAAGAGGGGGCATCTGCTGACAGTTAATATGTGCGGAGATTTCTTCTCAATGTCTACTGCACCAAGAAGGGTTAGAGGTGATGTCGAGAGAGTCTTCAGTTCCTCTTACCCTCAGCCAGGGTCATTTGGAGATAGTAGAGCCTTGATGTAAAATTCCCAGTAAGTACAACCTTTTGGAATGTAGTTTTCTAAATAGAGAAATGCATGGATCCATAAACTTACCTCACACTCCATAAGCAAAAAATGGGGTGATGCTTAAAGATAGCAACACAAATGAATCTTACTCTACAGTAAGTGGGAGTCCAAGACTGCTCTGGTAAG
>OU015749.1:41588869-41608628 GCA_907169655.1 Acomys percivali | reverse complement strand
CCTTATAAGAGCCATGATAGGAGCATATGGAAGTCAGGTAACTGTCATCAGCTGCTTTGAGCACAGACATCATCAACTGAAGGGTAAAATGAGACCAAGCAGTAAAGACCTCTTTATGTATTGGATGTTGACCTAAAGGTTTAAAAACCTGTAAGAATGAATCCTAGTTCTTTCCCAGGCAGGGAACTCATAATTGATCATGCAAGCCTGATAGAAAATGGGTGGGAAAATGAGGTTTCATTTTAACCAAAACAAATTTCTCCCAATATATAAATGAATTTAATGGAAGCAAAATAATAAATGTCTTTTCTTATCTGTGAGAAACTGAATAAATCAAACTTTTTATATTTTTAAATTTGATTCATTAGACAACTGGAAATATGTGCCCCATGGTCCTAGCTCTCACACAAAACCATGTATTCAGGACTCATCAGCGAGAAAGCCACTTATGCTGCATGAAGATCAAATGAGCTGTGGAGCTGGGCCAGAGATGAAGTAGAAAGCCAGGTAAAGTGACAGAAAACATAAATGGAAGAAGGATGTGAATGCAAGGGATTCATAGCACAAGGGCTTTACTGCATTTCAGTTACAGACTTAAGATGCTAAAAGCTGGGCTGGCTTGAGAGCAGTCTGTTGTCAAAAGTTATCGCATTTAATTTCAGCATCTAGGATCATTCCATTTCAATTCTAGTTCTGGGAAGACTCAGGATAGGATGATAGAATGAATTTTTTGCATCAGCTCATTCTCTGTTTCAATCTCACTCTTCTTTGCTTTAAAACCAGAGAACCCCAGGAGGGCTCAGCTTCGATTTACAAAATGTAAGTAACACTTAGGGATGTTTATGGAGTTCCATTGAACAACTCAAAAAGAGAAAATCCATACCTAGCACAGGACCTTACACTCATCAACTAACAGTGGCTGTGACCGCAAGAACAAGACTTCCTCATGATCAAGTTAACCAGATTCCAGCATGTATTAGAGAGGAGCTCATGAGAGGTCCCCCTGAAATAAGAAGATACCGAAACTGATGGCAGCTGAGGGGAGAGAGGATATGTTTTCTTCGGGAATGTGGCTTCTGAAAGTTACATAGTCCATATAAGCATACACTTAAGTGAAACAATAAGCACCCTTAGTGGATTTAAAAGATAGAAAAAAACCCACATGTATTTGGTGAAAAATTGATTGGTAGGTAAGGAAGGGATTCGATAGTCGGAAATGGTAGATTTGATCAAAAACATATCTATATATGACAGTATCAATAAAATAAGCAACAGTTATTTCAAGTATTGGAAATAATACAATCTAGTCTTTTCTAAAAACAGTTTGTAACATTTCTATCTACTTGACAGTGTCTCCAGCCTTACAGAAGCTTCTCAGCCTCATGAGGTCCCATTTATTAATTGTCTGGTTTTATGTTGAGGTCTTTAATCCACTTGGATTTGAGTTTTGTGCAAGGTGACAAATATGGGTCCAGTTGCATTTTTTTACACATAGACCTCCAGTTAGACCAGTACCATTTGTTGAAGATGCTATCCTTTTTCCATTGAATGGATTTGGCTTCTTTGTCAAAAATCAAGTGACCATATGTGTGTGTGGATTCATATCTGGGTCTTCAATTCGATTCCACTGATCAACCAGCCTGTTGCTGTGCCAGTACCATGCTGGGCTATCTCAGAAAACTGGGAATAGGGCTTCCTCAAGACCCAGCTATTCCACTCCTTGGACTATACCCAGAAGATGCACCAGCACATAACAAGAAAATTTGCTCAACCATGTTCATAGCAGCCTTATTCATAATAGCCAGATCATGGAAACAGCCTAAATGTCCCTCAGTAGAAAAATGGATAAAGAAACTGTGGTACATATACACTATGGAATACTACTCAGCTATTAAAAACAAGGAATTCCTGAAATTTGTGGACAAATGGATTGAGCTAGAAATGATCATAATGAGTGAGTTAACCCAGAAGCAGAAAGACTCAAATGGTATATACTCACTTATATCTGCATACTAGCCCAAGGGGCATGTCCCATGAAAGCTTTCACTTACCAGGAAACTGGGACAGAGGGGAGGACATCCTATTAGGACTCTAGATGAGAGAACCATGGGAGAGTAGCAATGTAGAAGGATCCAGAGGGTCCTAGAAACCTACAAGTAGAACATTATGATAGGCAGATTTGGGCCAAGGGGTCCCGCTCAAACTAAGGCACTAGCCAAGGACAATACAGGAGGTAAACTTTAAACCCCTACCCAGATCTAGCCAATGGTCAGAACAGTCTCCATACTTGAGTGGAGAGTGGGATATGACTTTCTCACGTACTCTGGTGCCTGACATTTGACTATGTCCCCTGGAGGGGGAGACTTGGTGGCACTCAGAGGAAGGACAGCAGGTCACCGAGAAGATACTTGACACCCTATGAGCATATACAGGGGGAGGTAATCCCTCTCAGGAACAGTCATAGGTGAGGGGAATAAGGGGAAAATGGGAGGGAGGGGAGAATGGGAGGACACAAGGGATGGGATAACCATAGAGATGTAACAAGAATAAATTAATAAAATAAAAAAAAAACATTTCTATCTACTTAATTTTGATTTGCAACAGGATGTTTTGATATCTCAGTCAGATGAAATGACTTGTCAAACTTTGTCTTCCTTTTCCTTACATACACACACACACACACACACACACACACACACACTCGCAAACGCACACAATTTAGTTCTGAAATTACTGTTATTCCATGATGCCATTCTAGTTGATAACAAAGCCAATGATTTTGCAATACTCATACTTCAACTGATTTTTTTAAACAAGTGCAAGAAGTCTAAGTGTTACTAGCTGCTTCTCTTTAATTCTTTCTCTGTTACTATAGATCCAAATAGAAATGCTGATAATAGGAAATGAAAAAGGCAGCCATTTCTTAATCCAGAGCCATATTCCAAATTCAAGGCTGATAGGTATTATGTGACACTCTCAGTTCCCATATTCATGAGAAAATAATTTTGTTCATTACAGCAGGCCGACTGTGGCATTTTGATTGTTTTGTATACACTTATTTCTAGCATGTTCACCAATTTACTTTTATTTAAGATCATCTGTACTTTCTTTTTATTATTCTATTCTCATGGATAAATAATGTTTAGCTTAAGGGGAGGTTATGATGTTAGTTGAGTTATCACAACATTCTTTTTAACCAATGTTTTTATGAAGCACAGTCATTTTATTACTTTGGATCATCCATCATATTATTCTTTAGAAGTTTTCACATACATAGAAAAATTCACCTACAGGTGAGAATAGATATTATGGAATTAGGAGAAAGTAAATGTGAACAGGAAGCAAGTAGACAATGTTCAATTTTATGACAGCCATATGTTTACCAGGATTCTGACCACAAACACATTTGTTCACATATTAAAAGGAATATAGTTAATGCGATTTAGCTATGAATATATTGGAGTGGAACTTATTCAAGTGGTGGAAATAGTCCGCAAAGACAGAGAGAGCAGTGTTGAAGTCAAAATAGTATATTATAAAATAGAGGGAATGATATTACAGAGTATACATGAAATAAGATAAAATATAATAGAATAATTCAATGTAATAACTATTCTTGCCAAAGGAAGATAATTGACATGAATTATCCAATTAGTTTCTCTATTTGGAGGATGATTCTAGGATTAATACACAAGTTTTTCAAATCCCTACACCATTGGCTTTTAGCTAGCTAGAATCCTAAGAGTTACTATACTACACTCACAAACGTGAGGTAGCTTGAGGCATTGAACTAAAGACAGTGATTCTTTCACTTGATATGAAGGACTATGTTTCAACAGAATTAATTTTACCTGATTTTCTAATGACAACAAAGCTGTATTAACAATCATCCATTACAATTACATAAAACCCACAACAGCTATTCTTCTCTTTTCCAATACGGCCTGCAGGCAGTATTGACTTATCATCTTCACAGACTTTTGACTTCAGCTCCATGAAAGTCCTTCATCTAGACCTGCATGTTAGATGCACTCAGTTCATGTTCCCTACATTCCAGTTGGCTGAATTAACTTTCCTGTTGATTAGCCACATAAAACAAATTCTACTTTTTTCTGTTTAAGCATGTCATTTACAAATGACAATAAGATTATTAGTTGTATTATAATATGGCTTGTGAGTTAGATAGTTGTGAGAATTCTTGTATTTTTCTCATCCTGAGTTAATGACCCTTTTAGAGACTAGGAGAAAGAAATCTGAAAAGTGATTAAAGTTTAAAATATCATTTTTAATTAAAATTATTTTAATATTTATCTTTAAAATTAATATTAACTTTCCACACAAAGAAATGAAAAAAGATAAACACTTTTTAAAATAACAAGTCAAAATATATGGTTAATTAATGTTACTAGCATATTAATGCTGTTAGTATATAGCTATTTTACTATATTAATCCATAAATAATGTTGACTGGAAATATTTAAACTAATTAAACATTTAATAAGCAAATGGATAATAAATATTTATCTTTTAAAATTTTTGTGCAAGATTATTTGTTAATAATTTGAGTGAAAGTAGCATTATTTTAGATAGTAGGAATTTGAAATAAATGCCAATAAGCATTTCAATTAGTAAAGGAACAAAGCTATAACCACTAATTATTGAGCAGTGATACAGGAATCTGATATTGGGGTTTATTCTCTGCCCCTGTTTTGTTTTGTTTTTGGTACAAGCTTTGTCTATGGTAGGCAAGAACTGCTCTGAGCTTCATCATCAGCCTTCTCATCTCCTCATGGATGTGAGATCATCAACTGGAACATGGCTTGTCTAGGAAGAGTCACATTCTTAAACAACACTGGTTGTATCTTCCTAGAAGCCATGACAAAACTCTTCAATAAGGGTGAGGAGTTATGTGTTCCCCACCCCTTGTCTCTATGATCCAATATTGACTAGCTGGATCTTGTAGGAGCTCCAGAGTACAATCCTGTCATTTCCAGAAGACGGCTTCAATCCAGTCCTCCCAGGTCTATTGCTCTCACCATTTTCATTCTCTCTTCAGTCAAAGTCCCTCAGTTTTCATTATCATTACTGTGTATATATGTGAATGATGTGTGTATGGTAGTGTATGCCAGGGTGTGTATGTCAGTCAGAGGACAACTTAGCAGAGTTGTGCGTCTACTGTCAATTTTAAGTGGACACTAAAGATCAACTTTAGGTCAATAGGCTTTCATATCAAGTACTTATACCACTTAAGCCATCTCACTGGCAATATTTTAAATATTCTTAATAACACAAATTTTCTTTATCTAATTTATACAACAGTATAAATACTCAACAATATAATTTATTCTGTTTTCATAATTGTAGATGTGTAAACTTAGAATTTCCAGAGAATCTCTTCTCTCTTAAAACATGAAATTAAAATGCAATAACATACATAAATAATTCTCAAATCAATTGTCTAAGACTTGAAAAGAAATGAAGCCATTCACTGATATTTAAATAAGGATGTTTAACCACATAATGCATAATAATCTTTAAACATAAAAAAATAAATCATAACCATAAATAATCAAAACACATGCCCAATAATGAATTTGTTTTCAGTGTTTCAACTGCCGTGGCCACCATGTTTATAAATTATATCACTTGCATAATTAATATTATTTCAAATGTTTGAAGACCATGTCTTTGGGTTGCAACCATAGGTATGGCAAATATGCTTCTATTCAAGATCAGTTGTTGGCTAATAAAATAAGGCTTTAGGTTTCTTGTTTTTGGCTAACTGTATTGCTGTTGTAACCCTCATTCTTTGTCAAAATACATACTGAAAAATAATGTCCATTCCATTCTTTCATAGTAAGGTATTGGGTTAAGTGGGTTTTAAAGATGTGAAAAATATATATTTAAGATATATTTAAGGAGTGTTACAGAAATAAATCCATATACCTATGGACACTTGATTTTTGAAAAAGAAGCCAAATCCTTACAATGTAAAAAAAGATAGCATCTTCAACAAACGGTGCTGGTCTAATTGGATGGCTACATGTAGAAAAATTAAAATAGATCCATATCTATCACCCTGCACAAAACTGAATTCCAAATGGATTAAAGACCTGAACTCAAAAACCAAACTTACCAAATCTGTTAAAAGAAAAAGTGGAGAAGAACCTTGAGTTCATCAGCATAGGAGACAACTTCCTGAAGAGAACACCAACATATCAACCATTAATAAATGGAGTCTTATGAAACTGAGAAGCTTCTGTAAGGTGAACAACACTGTTAACAGAACAAATGAAAGACTACAGACTGGGAAAAGATCTTCACCAACCCTACATCTGATAAAGGGCTAATATCCAAGATATACAAAGAACTCAAGAAATTGAACACCATCAAATTAAACAATCCAATTAAAAAATGGGGTACAAACTAAACAGAATTCTCAAAAGAGGAATATCTAATGCCTGAGAAACATTTAAAGAAATACTCAACATGCCTAGTTATCAGGGAATTGCAACTCAAAATGACTCCTTAAACCTATTCAAATGACTAAAATAAACATCTCAGGTGACAGGACATGCTGGAAAGGATGTAGAGAAAGGGGAACACTCCTCCATTGCTGGTGGGAGTGCAAACTGGTACAACCACTTTGGAAATCAATCTGGTGCTTTCCCAGGAAATTGGGAATAACTCTACCTCAGGACACAGCCATACCATTTCTGGGAATATATCCAAAAGATGTTCCACCATATAACAAGGACATTTGCTCAACTATGTCCATAGCAGCTTTATTCATACTAGCCAGAATCTGGAAACAACCCAGATGTCCCTCAACCTAAGAATGGATAAAGAAACTGTGGTACATTTATACAATGGAATACTATTCAGCTATTAAAAACAAGAAAGTCTTGAAATTTACAGGCAAATGAATGGGACTGAAAAAGATAATCCTGAGTGAGGTAATCAGACCCAGATAGACACACGTGGTATATATTCACTCATAAGTGGATATTACCCACATAATACAGGATAACTACACTACAACAGAGAGACTGAAACATTAACCAAGGACCATGTATGATGTAAACCTCACTACTCAGATATAGTAGCACAGTCTCTTTGTGGATCCCATGTGTGGAGACTAGGGACTACTTCGGTCATATACTCTGGCCACCAAACTTAGGTCACTCCTTCCTGGCAAAATGGCCTTGCCAGGCTACAGAGGAAGAGGTTACAGGTAGTACAGATGAGATTTGATAGGCTTAGATCAGATGTTAGGGGAAGAGAGCTCCCCTTTCCGAGTACTAAGGGAGGGAGGGAGAGTGGATGAGGGAGGAAGGAGACATCTAGAGGAAATGTGGGAAGGGGATACAATCAGGATGTGAAGAATTTTAACTGCAGAACAATCAGGTAATTTATATTGCTAATCCCACTATATAGGAATAGTTCAGAGACTGGCTGAGACATGAATGTCTAGGCATAGACAATGCTTCTTGTTTGCTATAGAACTCCTATAAAGTACTATTAGAAGCCATTCTTCATATGGTATGAATGATTTCCCGATGTCTTTTTTTCCTGCTTGTACAAACAGCAGAAAACCATACTTAATTGTTCTGTGCGTCACACACACTTTATACACTTATAATTTTAGGCCTGTATAATGCTTCTGAGAAATTATATGCTCTCAGAACAAAAGAACTGGACACTGACATTGGATCAGACGTGACAAGATTCATTCCTCTCAGTATGCTGGACACTGGCATCCTGCATCCTTCCTGTTCGAGCAACAAGTGCTTCAATTGCTGTTCCTCATCAGAACAAGGCAGCTCCCAGGACACTTCCAAACCCAATTGGTCCAGCATTTCAGACTGTTCCACAAGACTCTAATTATCCTGCAATTTCTCAACATTTAGAAACTGGACTACCAATGCAATTCTTATCTTGTTTAACCATTTCCCCGATTTTGTTTGGGCCCCTACTAGGTATTATTTGTCCCAAGTCAGCTGGAAGAAACTTTAAGAGAAAGACACCTCATTTCTTTTAAGGAGTGTCTGGTAGGTTTTTGCTTACTTTCTGGGGCTATGGAGGGTTATTATAACCAACGGGATTTGGGTACAAGTTTTTATTGGCCTTATTTAAAAGAAAACAAAGTTAGACTTAGCAATGTGTCTCTTTTCCCTTATCTTACATTTATAAGTTTGGAGAAAGAGGTTGAAAAGAAAGAGGGGGAATATAGAAAAATATAGAGAAGCTAAAACAAAAAGTAGATTAGTGAATCTACTCCTCAACGTAATGCCTCCATTGTCACTCAGAGGTTATTTTTAATTCACTGGTATAGAATTTTGTATATAGATGCAAAATAAGTTTAATTCTAGATACAGTGGTATAGAATTCAAATGTAAGTTTATTCTTCACACATTATACATATATCATACATATATATATTTCTACCCTAATATAAAGTATTATACTGATATAACTCAATTATTAAACAAGGTTTAATTCCAATACATTGAAATTGTTATTGCAGGCTGTTTAGGATAAATAAGTCATACAAGGTAATTGTTAGCTGATCAAGTCATGGATTGTCAATCACTAGGCTACTTTTATCACAAGAATGTCATCCTAAGTGTGGCAGATAGATATGATTCTATAGAAAGATAAAGTAAGATAGTTAGATAAAATCTTCAAAAACACCAGAGGAATGCAAATATAGCATTTAAAATGAATTTATTATTTTAAGGAGTCACTGACAATGAGACAGGTTAACTCCCAGCCTACCTCTAAGAGGATGATGAGCATCAAAGAATCTCCTTATGTAGATGACTTCAAATGTGGTAAACAAGCCACTGGGCAAAAGGTCCTCGTTACTGCCACAGACAGAATTATGCCTAAAACAGGGCAAGCTTGAATCCAAGCAGAATCAATGGCCAAACTCTGCCAAGTCAGAGTAAGCAAGTCCTCAGTAGATCTTGCCTCACACATATGTCTGTCAGATATATTGGGCCAGAAGGCTGAAGAAAATGCTCCAACATTATAGAGAGTTTTGGATGAGTATTCAGGTAGCAAACTGTCTGTTTCATCTTCTCATTTGGAAAGCTACTAACCTGCACTCCTGGCATAGTCAGATAATCAAGTTAATTTCTTCTCAAGTCTCTGATGGAGTGGAAGACCTGGTAGCTTAGTTTTACAGAGAAGCTTAGTTGTTTAGGGGTTAAGATGCTTTTAGGTCTAGATAGATGTTTTAAGTTGATAATGACAAGATGTGATGGAGATTGATATGCATTTAGAATTTTAGACTCACCAAGATAGGAAAGATGTTTTCTTCAAGGCTGTCAAATACAAATAGTCAAAATACTAAGAATGTAACATCTATATAATTTGTGATTGTGTTATATTTATTCTTGCTATAGGTAGTTTATTTTATATATGTGTAGTAATATTAATGTATATGTAAAAAATAAAAAAAATGTTCAATTAATAAAAAGTAAATAAAATTAAATAAGTTCCTAAAGGTTGTAGAGGAGAGCTGGTCAAAGATATTGCTTCCTTTATGGTTTCCTTTTCTCGCTCATCAATCAAAACAACAACAAACACACTAGACAGAGGCTTGGTCACAAGCATCCCTACAGTCACAGGAGTATGCAGCCCGAACGTCTCAGGTTCTTACTTAGTGTGGCAGGAAGACGAGAGCAGACAGGAAGGGTTACAAGGCTATAATCTGTGAAGACCCAAGAGGCATGAGTCACATCCTCCAGCAACGCCTTTCCCCCAAATGTTCCAGATCCTTCCAAAATAACAAGTGGGTAGCAATGATTTAAAAGCGTGAACACATGATGTTGAACTTATTTTTACAAAACAGTCATCATTTCTCTTAGCTTGTTTCTTAACCTGGCTATTGAGAAATAATTGAGACTTTCTTATATTTGTTTAAAAATAAGCTTCACAACAACAATCTTGAGCAGTTCAAGTCTGCTCTTCACCCTCTATGCTATCCTGACTTACTACAAGCTAACATATCAGAAGCACTTGCACTTTGTAGCTTTCCGCATGTCCAGGTCCTTGTTCCTGATCTTCCTTGCACTTCTCCCCTTGACTCAATGCCCTGCTTTCTCTCCTGATTCCTCCTCTGCTGGCTGGTAGGAAGTCAGCCCTATTGTCTACCTGTTAATTGATTGGCTGTAAGCTGCTTTGTTGACATAACAGGGGAGCAGAGTTTACACATACATTTAGACCTGAAATCAGAGTTTCAACTACACAGTACCCTTATACCTACACAAAGTGGCCATTCACATTCCAGCTAAAGTCTTGTTCTGACTTAGAAATCTGTCCTATGGAAGAGTTGTACTTTTTATTGAACACACATCTACTCATATCGAATTCAGGATCTGAGCTGAACATGCTCATTATCTGTTATGCTTAGATTCTGGCTGAGGTTTTTCCAAACTTGTTGTTGACAAAAAATCAGCAGAATGGGAACTGGTATTAGGTGGAAGATGGAATGAGGCAAAACCATAAAGAGCAACATGGACTCTGACAGTTGGGCTTGTAGATGTCACTGAAAGATGCCAGATGGTGGAGAATGACTAGGAGCCCTTCCACACCTGCACTGCACACAGCAGATGTGGGAGAGGCAGGTACCATGTGGAAACCTACAAAGGATCAGGCACCTCCTGTCCCTGTGTTTTGCTTGTTGTTGTTTCTTCATTTACACACCCTAGTGTGTAGTCCTGGCTGACTGAAACTATCTCTGTAGAGCAAGCTTGCCTTGAACACATAGAAATCTGCCTGCCTTTGCCACCTAAGTGTGGAGATTAAAGGAATGAGCTGTGACACTCAGCCCATTAATGATAAACTGTACTTAAAAAAAAAATTTGGTTGTGTGTCCATAAGTCAAGTCCTTGTCCTGTATCATCAGACCCTGGAACACTTCAAGGTATCTTCTTGCCTGTAATGCTTAACAGCTCTAAGCAATGTTAGTGAGTCAAGTAAGACAATGCAAGTATGGCAGGTGCTAGCAGAGACATTTACATAATTTTGATTCACCAAAGGCAAAAATGTACTTCACATAAAATAGGAACATACATTTAGTATAATAGAAACAAGCACACACAGTTGCCTAGGCATAGCTGCTTACCACCAGTGTTTTATATGTTTCCCCATAGAGACTGTATGTTTTTTTTTTTAACTTGTATTTTTTTATTTATTATTTAGATTCTAATTTGTTAACTTTTTTTTTTTAAATTAATTTATTCTTGTTACATCTCTATGGTTATCCCATCCCTTGTATCCTCCCATTATCCCCTCCCTCCCATTTTCCCCTTATTCCCCTCCCCTATGACTGTTCCTCAGAGGGATTACCTCCCTCTGTATATGCTCATAGGGTATCAAGTCTCTTCTCAGTTACCTGCTGTCCTTCCTCTGAGTGCCACTAGGTCTCCCCCGCCAGGGGACATAGTCAGATGTGAGGCACCAGAGTACTTGAGAAAGTCAAATCCCTCTCTCCACTCAAGTGTGGAGACTGTCCTGTCCATGGGCTAGATCAGGGAGACTGTATGTTTTAAAAGCACCTTATCTTTAGCTTTGTGTGTATTAAAAGGTTCCCCGTGGAGAACCCCATGATTAGCAATGTATTTCTGCATTATAATCCTTAACATGTAGTAATGTTTTCCCATGCTTACAGTGGCCATGAATATTCTCTTTTTAATTTTATGGGAGTTATAACTACCATGAGTCAAGACAGAATGGCAAAGTATTTCACAAGCTAGAATTAACATGTATTTTTTCACCTCTTCATTACATGCACATTTTTTCTTTTATCATAAAATAATTCTCAAACATATCTGAACAAAGACAACATGGTTTCTAATTGCTCTCTGTGGTTATGACAGGAATGAAGGCAATCTAAAATACATTGCTGATATAAACTATACAGAAATCATTTTAAAATTCTACTTAACTAATACAGTGTTAAAAACTCAGCAAAATGTTGACAGTTCTAGGTACTATGAAACACAAAAGAATAATTTTAATGTATAAATATTCAGGTTATAGAGGTGCTTTGCACATTTAAAGATTGGCATTTTACAAATGGCTCATACTTTTACCCAATTAGCCATCTTGTCAGTCCACAATTTATTTTATTCCTGATAAAAGACAGAAAAAAATCAGATGTTAAACTTTTTGTTCTCATAGGGCCTGAAGTAGGTGTAAGGGTGTTTGGGAAGCAAAGCTTAGTATCAGCCTGGCCTTCCTTCTTAGGAAGTTGACTTTACAGGAGATAGTGGACTTCCAGCTCCCTGCTTCCCGTCTTTTCCCTGTGCTTATGACATGAATGGTTTTCTGCATTACACGCCCTTTCCAACATGTGTTGGCTGATTCTTATGCCCAAACAATCAAAATAATCTCTTTTGGACCAGATCTCCATCTGTGAGCCACAATTAACATATTTCTTTTCAGTTTAAGTATTCTGCTCTGGTAATGGAAAAATTAGAAATATAAAATAAAGTGAAAGATTTTGTTTTAGAAATAGTTCTGATTTTTATTACAATAGTAAATAAAGAACAAAAATTATTAGTCAATAAATATATTTTCATATATTACATATTCTACAAATATTTTTATCAACAAATTACCAATTGGAAATAAAATAACCTAGTTTATGATATGTATAGTCAATATATTGGTGAATATAGAGTCAGTATTCAATACAACGAATTTTATGTTTGTGTTTATTTATATAACATAGTTTCTACTTTCCCACATGTCCTTCTTCTCTGAAAAGGGGAGGTCCCACTTACCAACCATTTCTGGCACATCAAGTTGCATCAGGACTAAAGGTATCCTCTTCCCCTGAGGCCCAACAAGGCACACCAGCTAGGGGAAAGTGATCTAAAAGCAAGCAACAGAATCCATGTCAGAGACAGGCCTGATCTAGCTGCCCAAAAGCTACATATGTGTAGGGGACACAAGTTCATTCATGTTCTTTGGTTGGTTGTTCAGTCTTGTGAGCCCCCATGGTCCTTGGTTAGTTGAGGCTGTTGGTCTTCTTGTTGAGTTCTTGTGCACTCTAGGTCCCTCTATTCTCCCAACTCTTCCATATGACTCTCCAAGCTCCACCTAATGTTTGACTTTGGGTCTCTTCATCTATTTTTATCCGCTGATGCCTGGAGTCTCTCAGAGAACACTTATTTTCACTTGCATAACTGCAGTTTGAGCCAGGCTTTCTAGTTTACTCACTCAAAGTATTTTAAATGATTCCCTAAAAGGATATTGCTACAGATTTTCATTTGCAATGTTTCTACGTGGTAAATAAATCTAGTAACTTGAAACTTTTGTTAGCTAGCCTTTTTGGAAGTGAATGAATTCTTTAAAATCTATTTCACAATCAGTGTAACACATATTATAAATTCCATGTGAATATAAACTGATAATTTTTCTAAGCCATTCATTTAGCTTCTCCACATTTACTGTTATTGCTTACATGAAGCACATAAAAAAATATAGTATTGCTGCTCAGGTTTTGTTTTGTTTTCTTTACATTGGCATAGTAAAATCATAAACTTTACTTATGACATAGAAGCTACTCATGTTATGAAATATGTATATGTACCTTTTAACTTCTGATACTATGCATCTAAGAGAATAATATATGTTTTTCCTTCTTGTAATTGTAAAGCTTTATGACACAAGGCGAAAACAGAATCCTTTTGGCTATCTTCAAAATGTCTTTCCCTGGAATTGGACAAAGAGATGTGAGCTGCCATGTAGGTGCTAGAGAGCAAAACTGTGTCCTCTGCAAGAGTAGTTAGACATCAATCACAAAATATTCTTTCATATCTTATATTAACTTAGACATTAAATGGGATGCTATTTGATGATTTCATGTGATAGAAAAATATTTTTCTCCTTAGTCTACTTGTCAAGAATTAATTATATAACATGAACAACAGGTTTTGAAATTTATATTTTGTGAAATCTTATACGGACTATTATATTTGACAGGGTAACAATGAAAGAAAAGATAAATTTAAGCAGAAAAATGATAATAGAGAGATAACAATAATTAGTTCTTAAAAGATCATGGAGTTTTAGGAAGAGGAAGAAATTTAAAGAAGGACAGGATAGGAGGGATGTAGATACAGTGGTGATGTATGGAATTGTCCACAATGGAAATAAAATTTAAACTAAATAGAAACAGAAAGAAATATTAATGACTACTAGCTTTGTTTAGATTTATAATTTCTTCAGTGCTTTGAAATTAAATGCCCTTTCAATGGCCAGAGAGAAAACTAGTGGATTTTGGACATTTTGAAAATTACACATCATTGAGAGATAAGCCAAAGAAACAGATGAATATATTTTTTTCCTTGGTGCTCTGGCCTTTGACTTCTCACTCAGTTTAACACTACCAAGGGATAAGATTAGTAACAAAATTCCTTGCCTTCTAAGGAGGGATTTGAGGCATATCTCCTGGAACTGTTACTCCATAAACATTTCAAGATTGAACTAAGTTTGTAGTTATTTGGTAATTTCTTTCCACCCTGCACAAACACCAAAACTACACCGTTGGAGAAGAAAGATGGACCTAGAGACAGGAGACAAAAGTAAAGTCAAGAATTTCTTAAAGCATAAATAAATTCACTTGGTAAATGTGTTTGGGAATTTTTACATTTCAAAAGCTGAATGAGACATAAACAGTTGCACACAGCTTTGTCTGGTTCCACAGTTCATGTAGTAAACTTTGTAGCTTCCTTTGTTTCTCCAATCTTCTATTTCTTTGAGACTGTTAGTCTTCCACCCAAACATGTAAGTGGAGAAAGCCAAAGACACTTATCACTGTTCCAGAGACTAGGGTGGGTGCTGCACTGCTAAGATATAGATGTGACAGGATGCCCTGACAGTTACAACTCAAAGCACACCAGTGCAATCTTTTCCCTAAGGTAGTATTTGAGTACCTTTCTGTAGATTAATTTGTGAGTTTAGTGTCCATAGTAAATAATAACATTTTAAGACCCAGTAGTAAGTTAAAAAGTATATGAGAGAGAGGGGTAAAGGGGATGGAGAAAGAGAGACAGAGAGAGAGAGAGAGAGAGAGAGAGAGAGAGAGAGAGAGAGAGAGAGAGAGAGGAGAGAGGGAGGAGAGAGAGAGAAACAGGCTGTATTGTCTCAGTTCAAAAGTCCTAAAATACTACTTTTCAGTGTGTCAGTATGAACTGCATCACATCCTTTTATTGCTCTTAAAGACAGAATATTATACTGTTGATACAAATTTCCTGGCTATAATCCATGAGCCAATATTTATCATGTGATATTGATAGAGTATATACCACATTTATTACTATTTTGTCATTGTTAAGATAAAAATATAAAGGGCATCCAATTATTATACCCAAAACTCTTAAGTGATTTGAATTTGCACATTACTGCCTCTGATATATGCACACAAATGCATTTTCTAAGTTTGTTGTGATGTTCTTATATGTAAGTAAACTTAATGAGTCTTACATTATAAATCCAAGAATAATTAAGTCCCCTGTAACAGAACTAACTTATTCAACCTATCTTAATGCTTTTGTAAAGCCTAGAGACCAGCCTTGCACTAACCTTTGTTTATTTTGATCTTCTATATTTACAAAATAATGAATCCATGAAAATACTATTCTAATTATGTGCATATAAAAGTAGACATGTGCACACAGAAAAAATACAAACTACGTTAATTTTTCATCATGTAAGTCACTTCGTAAGGTAAATCTGATAAAATAGTATTTGAAATTAGAAAGTTTATATAATAATATGCCTTCATATAGAACTATATACAATAACTCAATTTATTATTTTATCAGGAAAATGAACATTCAACATTTTATTAATTACCTATATAAAATGCTTCATTTACAACTAACCTTTTAAAATTTATTATGGAAATTCTGTACTGTGGGGTACATTCTTAAATACACTAATGTCAACACTAAGACTGTGCTCATAATTAAAACCAAAGTCAATAATTACCTCAGGAACTGAAATAGAGCCATTATGGTCAGCCCTATCCTACATATTTTAGCATGACATTCAGATTTCTCTAAATAATGTCCTAATCCCCATACAAGAGAGAACGAGGCTTAAGGTTACAAAACAACCATTAGGCTGGAAACCAAGGCTGGTACTTTGGATTAATTATGGGCAAAAAAAGATAGAGGCTGGCACATATAATACTGTTGATCTAGTCACAGGAACTGGATTGCTTCTTCTTTTTTTATTTTTTTTTAATTAATTTATTCTTGTTACATCTCTATGGTTATCCCATCCCTTGTATCCTCCCATTCTCCCCTCCCTCTCATTTTCCCCTTATTCCCCTCCCCTGTGACTGTTCCTCAGAGGGATTACCTCCCTCTGTATATGCTCATAGGGTATCAAGTCTCTTCTCACTGACCTGCTGTCCTTCCTCTGAGTGCCACTAGGTCTTCCCCTCCAGGGGACATAGTCAAATGTGAGGCACCAGAGTACTTGAGAAAGTCAAATCCCTCTCTCCACTCAAGTGTGGAGACTGTTCTGTCCATGGGCTAGATCAGGGTAGGGGTTTAAATTTTACCGCCTGTATTGTCCTTGGCTAGGGCCTTAGTTTGAGCGGGACCCCATGATCCAAATCTGCCTATCATAATGTTCTTCTTGTAGGTTTCTAGGACCCACTGGATCCTTCTACATTGCTATTCTCCCATTGTTCTTTCATCTAGAGTCCCAATAGGATGTCCTCCCCTCGGTCCCAGTTTCCTGGTAAGGGAAGGCTTTCATGAGATATGCCCATTGGGCTAGTATGCAGATATAAGTGAGTATATACCATTTGAGTCTTTCTGCTTCTGGGTTAACTCACTCATTATGATCATTTCTAGCTCAATCCATTTATCCACAAATTTCGGTAATTCCTTGTTTTTAATAGCTGAGTAGTATTCCATAGTGTATATGTACCACAGTTTCTTTTTCCATTCTTCTACTGAGGGACATTTAGGCTGTGGCTGAGAAACACTTAAAGAAATGCTCAACCTCCTTAGTCATCAGGGAAATGCAAATCAAAACAACTCTGAGATTCCATCTTACACCCATCAGAATGGCTAAGATCAATAACTCAAGTGACACCACATGCTGGAGAGGATGTGGGGAGAGAGGAACACTCCTTCATTGCTGGTGGGAATGCAAACTAGTACAACCACTTTGGAAATCTATCTGGTGCTATCTCAGAAAACTGGGAATAGGGCTTCCTCAAGACCCAGCTATTCCACTCCTTGGAATATACCCAGAAGATGCACCAGCACACAGCAAGAAAATTTGCTCAACCATGTTCATAGCAGCCTTATTCATAATAGCCAGATCATGGATTGCTTCTTGAGCACTCAATTTTCCCCTCCAGAACAGAACTGCCCTATTAGTGAACCTTGTTAAATATCTCAAGGGAAGGCCTCTTCCTCCAACTTCTTCTTTTATGAACCCTGGGTTTCCTCTAGTTTACTTGGAGCCAAATGTCCTCATCATATTTGTCTGCAATCTCAACACCTAATTATCTTATTTATTCATAAATCCTTTAGGATTGCATTTCCAAACTATGTTTACACGAAACTGTATTTGCACAGATCACTGAGGACAGTTCAAATACCAATGATCTATTTTTGTTTTCTCCAGTTATGTAATACTTTTTATTTTGAGTTAATTGTCTATATCTTCCGTTTTTTCTTTTTAAAAATTATTATTATAATTATTCACATTACATCCGGGTTGTAATGCCCTCACTCTCATCTTTCTGTTCCCACCCTCACCACCCCTCGGATCTTTTCCCCTACCCTATATCTTTGACAGGTGGGGTCCTCCTTCCCCACTGTCTGACGACAGCCCTTCAGGTCTCATCTGGAGAGTATGCATCCCTTTCCTCTGTGTTCCCACTGGGCCTCTCCTCCAAGGGGAAGTGATCAAATCTCGGGCACCAGATATCTTGTCAGCAGCAGTACTCTGATCCCCGCCTTTCCATGAGGAGAATGAGCTGTCCATTTGCTACACCTGAACAGGAGGTCCTGGTCCTCTGTTTGCAACATCCTGACTTGGCTTATCAGTTTGTACAGCACCCTCCTGGGTTCAGATCCACTAGCTTTTAGGGTCTCCTTGTGGAGCTCCTGACAACTCTTTCCCTGTCCACCCTTCCATCCACACTCTCTTTCATACAATTCACAGGCCTTCTCCACAGAATATGGCTGCAATTCCTAGTATTTGTCCCCTTCTCCCACGAGGTGGAGCCTCTCAGAGGACATCTATGTTGGTTTAATACCCACTTCTAAGTGGTTATATACCACCATTAAAGGCTAGGCTCACAACCAAAAATATAAGTGCCCATATCTTTCAAACACAGTAATCTTCTCAATACTCTTTCTCAATTTGGCATGCCGCTAGTGCATGCTTCCTTGCTGCAGTCTTTCTTCTTGAAGGAAGCATCTCAGCTGGTGTCACTGTGCAGATCTTATTCAGACGATGATAAATTTTGAGATTTCATCTGGGACAAACCCCCTTATATCCAATCGCAAGTGTTCATCCCAAAACATATGTACATGTAAGCAATAGTAAAATGATCTGTAGGCTGCATTTGTATTTACATATGTATATATGTGTATGCATGAATATATATTACATATGTACATATATACATATGTAAATACATATATATAATGACAGTTGATTTTTTCCCTTAAGTATTCTTTTAAAATATTGTTAAGATTTAATTTTTGATTAATGTATCTGTGTGTGTGTGTGTGTGTGTGTGTGTGTGTGTGTGTGTGTGTGTCCTTTAGAGTGTATGCTACTCTGTACTGCCTGCTTGCAGAAGTCAGAAGAGGACTTCAATCATCTGAAACTGTGGGTCTAGGAATTCTGAGGCATGCTGTGTGGTTCTCTGCAAGAGCACCAGGGGCCTTTAACCATTATGTGCCTGTAGTCGTCACAGCACATAAAGAACCTTATGTAACCCACAAATAAATGTTTATCAGGTAATCTTACTTTAATACAATAATGGTTATTTACTCAATGCAAACAGCAGCTTTTCTTATATTACATTATAGGGCAATTTATAGTTATTGGTCACATGAATTTAAATAAATAATTAAGTTTTTTATAGGATGTGAAATACATAATGATAGAATGAAATGTTTTTACTAAAATTTGTTTATAAGAAGTAAATGATTATTTTTAAAATGACCCTAATTAATGTACTATATAACATTATTTAGTTCATATTTGTGATAATAGAACCAAATTAATTGAAATTAATATATTAAAGTAGTACACTTTAAGGTGTTGTCAGTAGTGGTTCAGATAATATATGTTTTCTAAACTTTAGCTACAAAATTAGTACATTTGTGAGGAAATGTATTTAACCAAACAAGTTACCTATGAACATGTATTTACACAACTTAGTGCTCAGGGGCCATATGCAGGAGGTTTCAAACTGTGTTAGGGATACCTTATACTGAAGAAATACATTGTCAAGTCCAGAGTCTATAGTACCATAACACATGCAATATCTTATTTACAAAATAGTGTTCTATACGGAGTCTTGTGTGATTTTAATCAACAAATAACAGATAAATATGTAACCCTGGTCAGTGCTCCACAATGCTGCTACTTTTGCATTTTCCTCTACTTCCACAATCCTTTTCCTGTATAAGTAAGGCATGTGCGTGTGTGTGTGTGTGTGTGTGTGTGTGTGTGTGTGTGTGTGTGTGTG
>OU015749.1:41567161-41588859 GCA_907169655.1 Acomys percivali | reverse complement strand
GTGTGTGTGTGTGTGTGTGTGTGTGTGTGTGTGTGTGTGTGTGTGTGTGTGTATGTGTGTGTGTTAGTCAATACCTGAGGTGAAGCCAGCTTTCTGTTGTTTTTTTTTTTCCTTTGTTATCATGTTAGCTTGGCGCTTAAAATTCCACAAAACGAACATAGAAGGATTGAGTGGTAAGATGGTCAAGTAATAAGAACATGGAAAACTTGAATCAAGAATGAAAAATTCATACTAAAATTGCCACGGCCATCTCCAGTCATGAAGCCGGAACAGGTGCCTGCCACAGTTCCAGCACAGCTGAGCTGATGGCTACAACCAATGTTGTTGTTGTTGTTGTTGTTGTTGTTGTTGTTGTTGTTGTTCTTTTTGAGTTCTGGTCTCTGTGTGTTGCATTATTGGGGACTTTCTGCATTACGATTCAATTTATATCTTTTCCTGAAAAAATAATGTCTGAGTCATTTTAGGAAATTCTTAAAATTAACTTTATCTTGCCAGTATTTCTTATGCCCTGGAGATCATTAAGCACAGATAAGCACATAGCTAGAGGAAGCCATTACTCCAGGTATTTCCTTGGAGTATCTGCCCCTGAGCAAACTCAAGGGGTGTAATTGGTGCAGGGAGCAGAGACAATTGAAGAACTCTGACTGGCCAGGAGAATAGGTTACAAATTCAAGGTCTCTTTATATTATAGCCTTAGAGCTCCCTGAAATGTAGTTTAAAATTACAGGGTCATACAGGGTATATACCTGGAGAAATATAATTCAGTAAATAAAATAGATTGATTAAAATAATTTTTCTTACTTTATAGCATAGATGATAAAACATATGCTAAAAGAAGTGAGATATTGGTATTTGTTATTCATAAAAATACCACTTCACATATTTTCTGTTTGTCTGGAGTGATTTCTAAGAGCAAATATTGCCAGGCTACAAGCAGGATATCACATATTAAATGTGTTTGTTTTAGAGGAGACTTTCTTTTTATAAATTTTATTAACTACTTTATATATACATTTATATTATTATACATTTATACAATAAACTACCTATAGCAAGAACTATGAAACAATCAGGAATTATATAAATATTACATTCATAGTGTTTTGGCTATTTGTATTTGGCAGCGTTGTAGAAAATATCTTTCCTATCTTGGTGAGTCTAAAATTCTGAATGTAAATCAATATCTATCATATCATATCAATATCAACTTAAAACATCTATCTAGACCTAAAAACATCTTAAGCACTAAACAACTAAGCTTAATTGTAGAACTAAACTATCCGGTCTTCAACCCCATTAGAGACTTCAGAAGGAATAAAATTAATTACCTGAGTGTACAGAGACTACATGTTAACAGCTTACAAAATGAGAAGATGACAGGAACAGTTTGCTGCCTGGACAGTTACCCAACATTCTCTATAACATTGGATCATCTTCTTTAGCCTTTTGGCCCGATATATCTGACAGACATATTTGTGAGGCAGGAACTATTGAGGACTTGCTTACCTTGTTTTGGCAGAGTTTGGCCATCAACTTGCCTGCATCCAAGTCTGCCCTTTCTTAGGCAGAATTCTGTCTGTGGTACAAATGAGGACATTTTGTCTAGTGGCTTGTTTGCCACATTTGAAGCCATCTCTGTAAGGAGGTTCTTTGATATTCTTTAGATTTTTTTTAGTTGGAGTTATAGGACTCATAATAAGAATAAAATCTGTTCTGTTTTATTGTCTAATTGTAAATGAACTTGTAATCCTGGATGTGTATGAAAAACCAAACACATGCTCTGTAACACTTGGATAACCATTACTCTGTCTTTTATCTGTGAAACTTGTATAAATAAGGAAGCACCTGGTTTCTGGTAAGTCAGAACTGCAGAGGTGGTCTGATTGCTAATCAGTCAGAGCTGCAAGATTTCCCTGAATTGTGCCAGACTCCCTCCCTCCCCTTGCCCACTCTTTATCTCTTCTGCAATCCACCCTGTCAGCAAAGGCCTTCCAACTCTCCATGCTGAGAAAGCCCTGCCACAAGGCAATCTGCATAAAATTATTACAACTGTTTATTTAATTTGTATGTATATGAGTGTGGGTCTGTAAAATGGTATGCAGGTGGAGGTTACATGACAATTTATGGTAATTGGTATCATACCACATACTTATGTCATTATGTGGTTCATGGAGATTGAACTTAAGTCATTGGTGTTGGTGGCAAGTGCCTTTATCTGCTGAACCACCTCACCAGCCCCACATGATTCATCCTCATTAAGGAATTCCTATCATAGCTTTCTTTATATTATTGAATGGTTGTGCTATCTTATTCCTATTGTGCTTTGAAAATGAAACTGTATGGGAGATAACTGTGCTATTTTGCCCAGCCAAATTTTAACCTGATAAATATCAGTCATATACTTTAACAAATATAAGAAAAGAAACATCTAAGCCATGTAAACTATATCTATAATGTTATTTATGAATGATTTCACACCGTCTCCTGGAAATAATAGAATTTTAGGTATTTTTAAGCAGTTCACATTTAGGAAGTAGTCACCAAAGAGTACTACCTTCATAAAAAATATCTACTAGCCCAAGGGGCATGTCCCATGAAAATCTTCACTTACCATGAAACTGGGACAGAGGGGAGGACATCCTATTGGGACTCTAGATGAAAGAAGCATTGGAGAATAGCAAAGTAGAAGGATCCAGAGGGTCCTAGAAACCTACAGGAAGAACATTATGATAGGCAGATTTGGGCCCAGGGGTCCCGCTCAAACTATGGCTCCAGCCTAGGACAATACAGGCCCTAAATTTCAAACCCCTACCCAGAATTATCCAAATGGACAGAACACTCTCCACAGTTGAGTGGAGAGTAGTGTATGACTTTCACACATACTCTGGCGCCTCATATTTGACCACGTCCCCTGGATGGGGAGACCTGGTGGCACTAAGAGGAAGGATAGCAGGCTACCAAGAAGAGACTTGATACCTTATGAGCATATAAAGGGGGAGGAAGTCCCCCTCATTCACAGTCATATGGGAGGGGAGTAGAGGGGAAAATGGCAGGGAGGGAGAAATGGGAAGATACAGGGATGGGATAACCATTGACATGTAATGTGAATAAATTAAAAAAATACAATTAAAAAAAAGAAAAAATATCTAATATATGTTGAGCTTGAAATCCATAAATCCATGTGCATTTCATAAAGGTGGGCCCTTAGATTTAGTAATAATTTCACTCACATGATATGAAACATATTTTACAAATTGGGATACATAGAAAAATCCTGTATACTTCTGTAGATTTTAAATTACATTGGTTAAAACTACAATGTATAGCAAAATGTTGTATATTTCTATATATTTAGCAGTTAGTCAAGTCCATATATAGTAAGTTGTTAATCATATCAACTAGATACAACACAGTTGTAATCAGAATCACATGGTTCACTGCACAAGCATCATGTCTCAGGATTAAGACATGACTGATTGGCTACTTTTTAGTTTGAACATTACAACCAAAAGGTGCTTGTGTTCATATGAAAAACCTCTGCACAAGAGTGTCAGGCTATAGAATCCACTATGCAGTCAATGATCTCAAACTTACACTCCTGTGGGATGAAGAGATTTTTAGTAACTGAATCTAAATTGTATAAGTATTTGCAGTCAATGAATGCTTCCATGTAGAAAAAATAAAATAAATCAAAACCAATAAAATACATAGATCTCAAACTAAAGAGCTTTCCAGAAAAATGACAGATTTTATGATTGGCACAAGAAATACAGAAAATAAGCCTGGGATATCTTTTATGAATTTCTCATAATTACTTAAACATGAAGGTAATCAACATATACTTCAGTCAACAAATGGCCAAGTCAACTGTGGTACATCCAGAAAAGACATTATCAACAAATTTTAAAATAAAATCAACTATCAGATCATGGAACAATGTAGAAAACACTTAGATGCACATGATTTTTTGAAACAAGTCAACCTAAAATCCAGCCAAAGCAACACTCTACCAAGTACACGATTCCAATCTTCATTGAGAAATTGGAGAAAATATATTGACACAGTGCCTTCACCATAAGCCCTGTGATGGTGGAAACACTCTGTGGTATCACCATGCTGTAACCTTAGCATTGTACTTTGACCAAAGGCAATTACTGTCTAACATCATGAACATATTTTAATATCAGCTCTGGAAAGGAAAAGGTAATGATATGCCAAGTTAGGTGTAGAAGTTGTAGCAAGTGTACCATGCAGAGAAGTTGTTGATAACCAGTGGTTCTGGTCATATTTAGGAATGAGAAACTTGGGAAAGCTTTTTGAATTTCACCTATATTTTTATGTTCCTCTAAATTATCTAAAATAATTTTCTGATTAAATATATTGTGATTCCAAAATATATAAAGAACTCAAGAAATTAAACACTACCAAACCAAATAACCCAATAGAGAAATGGGGCTCAGAACTAAACAGAGAATTCTCAACAGAGGAATATCAAATGGCAGAGAAACACTTAAAGAAATGCTCGACCTCCTTGGTCATCAGAGAAATGCAAATCAAAACGACACTGAGATTCTATCTTACACCCATCAGAATGGCTAAGATCAATAACTCAACTGACACCACATGCTGGCGAGGATGTGGAGAGAGAGGAATACTCCTTCATTGCTGGTGGGAATGCAAACTAGTACAACCACTTTGGAAATCTCTCTGGCACTTTCTCAGAAAACCGGGAATAGGGCTTCCTCAAGACCCAGCTATTCCACTCCTTGGAATACACCCAGAAGATGCACTACCACACAACAGGGACATATGCTCAACCATGTTCTTAGCTGCCTTATTCATAATAGCCAGAACATGGAAACAGCCTACGCGTCCCTCAGTAGAAGAATGGATAAAGAAATTGTGGTATATTTACACTATGGAATACTACTCAGCTATTAAAAACAAGGAATTTCTGAAATTTGTGGACAAATGGATTGAACTAGAAATTATCATAATGAGTGAGTTCACCCAGAAGCAAAAAGAGTTAAATGGTATATATTCACTTATATCGAGACACTAGTCCAAGGGGTACGCCCCCATGAAAAACTTTACCTACCAGGAAAGTGGGTCAGAGGGGAGGACATTCTATTGAGACTTTAGGTGTGAGAAGCCTGGGAGAATGAGGAAATAGAAGGATCCAGAGGGTCCTGGAAAACTACAGGCGGGTCTGGGCCCTGGGGTCCTCCTCAAACTATGGCACCAGCCAAGGAAAATATAGGCAGTAAACTTCGAACCCCTACCCAGTCTAGCTGATGGACAGGACATTCTCCACCATTAAGTGGAGAAGGAGATCTGACTTTCATACAAACTCTGGTGCCCCATATTGGACCATGTCCCTTGGATGGGGAGGCCTGGTGGCACTCAGAGGAAGGATAATAGGTCACCAAGAAGAGACTTGATACCCTATGAGCATATACAGGGGGAAGAGGTCCCCCTCAGTCACAGACATAGGGGAAGGGAGTAGGGGGGAAGTGGGAGGGAGAAAAGAAAGAGAGGATACAAGGGATGGGCTAACAATTTAGATGTAATATGAATAAATTAATACTAATAAAAATTATTAATAAATAAATAAATAAATATATTGTGGTGACTGACCTTACTTGTCCACTTGACTTTATCCTGAACCAACTAGAACTGCAGCAGACAGCCATACCTGTGAGGGATTTTCTTGACTGAATCAACTGAGATGAGAAGACACACCCTAAATTTGGTACCCACCTTCTGGTCATAGCCCATGCCAAGGGACATGGAAGGAGGAAGCTTTTGATTTTTGTTTGCTTGCTCCACTCTTGCTGCCAAGTTCATTGGCCCCATTACTGAGGCATTCCTTTGCCATCATTAGAACCTACTTCTTTGGGATTCCAACACAAATGAGAGATCAGTAGCTCTCCAGGAGTCTTCTCGGATTTTAGTGCCAGATCAGAACTGCTGAGGTATTGGTTCTCTGTGCTGAACTAAGGGTTATGATCTTTCTCTTTAGGAAAGTTCCCAATAGACAAAGTTGCAACTAAAACAAAATAAAGAGATGTAATATCACCAAAGTATAAAATAAACATCAACTGGTCTACTTCAACATTATTAAATAAAATGTAATAATTTCCAATTTAATTAGACAAACATCCTTCTTGAGTTTAACACTTTCTTAAGTGTGGGCTACATCCTGTGAGTTCAAAATAGTGCAGTGAATGAAAGGTTTGAATGTATATTTGTGTAAGCATCCCTGTGTACTTGTGCTCTGGTGTGATGTAACTACAGAACACAGTACATAGTCCACAAGTGGTACCTAAGGACATGAGATGGAAGTCAGCTACACCAGAGCTAAAGCATGTTGATATGAAGTGATATGAAGTGATGATAACACTGCTCACTTTCTTATTTCCAGGATTCCCTAGAGTAGTCTACTCATGGTCAGCATATACTAAAATGAAATTCAGAATATTGCACTGAATGTCAAACCATTGCTTCTACAAATGAATTTAGAGAAAGGATTTGATTGTATTATACTTGAAATAATATTAAAGTAAGCTAGGATTAAAGAAAAATGCATAAAGGTGTGATTAAATATTATAGTATATCATTGAGAATGTTAAGTTTTAAATAACCTTCAGAGGACAGATATTTCTTCAGCAGAGGTGGAGAGCTGCGTAATGTTATTTCCTGCTTAGCTTTTATTTAAAAATTCAGTCTTCCTCCTCCTCCTCCTTTTCTTTTGTGTGTTTGAGGCATATGATCCCTACAGTCCTCTTCCCAAATAGACTCCTTCCTTTGGAAGAGTGAAGAGCTAATTTGGGCTCATGAACAGTAGTCATCAGATTGCATTTCTGATGGGTCAAGGGTTTCTAAGTAAAACTACATAAGAACATATAGCTAAAACCAAAACATTGAGTTTATACAAAGATGAGAATATATTACAGCAATATAGAAATACCAATTTTAAATTATTGTTATTGTAGACATGGAATAGGTAATTTTAATCTGAATAAAATAAATAAAAGACAAGGATAACACAAGTTCATAATATGCCCTACAATCACAATAGCTAATTCTAGTATTTTAATGAACTTAAAAGAGGCTCTACTTGTTTTTATTACAAATAACAAGATATTTTGCTTTATTCTGATTACTTGTTGTTCATCTCATACATATTATTTTACAATTATGTAATAGCAGTTGATTTTATATTGTTATCTAATATTCTTTTAAAACTGAAGCTTATGGGCACAAATAATACAAGGAGGTTTCCAATAAACTTAGGAATGAGCATGGAAAATCAGATTGAAGTAAGGCAATTTTACCCGATCAGGAAATTCAATGGCTTATACATTACTTCATCTTTTACACTTAGCAATGAAAGTAAAATGTGAATTCTATGCATATTAAAGAAGGATTAGGAACTGAAGGAATTGGTTAGTGATCAGGAGTACTTGCTACTCTTATTGAAGATCAGAGTTCATTTCTCAGGACTCATATATGGAAGCTCAAAATTTCCTGTAGTTTCAGCTCCAGGGAAATCTGACACTCTCTTCTGGTCTCTGACATCACCACACACACAGACACACACACACACACACACACACACACACACACACACACACACACAGAGGCACAAACACAGACACAGACACAGACAAACTCACCTTTTTAAATGAATATTAAAGACATATTAAACACTAAAAGCAAGGGAGAATACAATAGGGAAGTAGAAAGAGGTTACAAAATGTATAGAAGGGACAGATATAATAAAATTATGGGAATGTTGTAATGAAGCACTCTGCTTTGTGTTGTTAATATATGCAAGTAAGATGGATTTTCCTTTGAAGCCATAAGTCACAAAAAACACCTCTAAAATCTACTGAATGATATTTAGGCATTCAAACACACAGATATATAAGCATAGAACAAGCTTTTAAACATATACTTGCTTGAAATTCTTGCTGAACAAAGTTTGGGGGCTTGGCCAGAAAAGCTGTGCCATTAACAGAGGAGTTCACTTCTCTAAGCATATATGGTCTTTTCTGATATTTCTGATATGTGTCATCTTCTAAATATAATGTCATTAAAACCATGGGTTTGGGGTTATTACCAAATCTGTCATTAAAGTTCACACATAGTATCTACTTCCCAATAAATTAAACAAAGGCATGATAAATAATGAAGAAGAAGGAATAGAAAAAAAACCTTAGGATGCAGGATTAAGCACATTATTTTCATAGGTTTCTATTGACAATAGTCTCTGTTGGCAAAGACTATTTATATGCATTCAAGGGAGAAAGTATGATATGTTAGCAGAAGTATAAAATGTAATTTCAGGAGACTAAATTATTTTCAGTCTCTGTCAGGTGTACAGAAGCCACTTATGATATATTTCTGTTCAAACAGTCATAGTGCCATGTTAGCACTTTCATAGACTTCACTACCCTCTGAGTTTCCCATGATTGGAAGTCCATAAATAGTTATATGCACTACATTATTTACACAAGATCAACAGATAGCACAAAGTGTTTGTGAAAGGTTCCTTTTCACTGTTACTTTATATTTTCTTTTATCAAGACAGAGAACAATGTGTAAAGCCAGATGTGAGAATGTATGCCATTCACAGCCCTTCCTTTTGCATAAGAAAACTCAAGTGACAACACATGCTGGTGAGGATGTGGAGAAAGGGAACAGTCCTCCATTGCTGGTGGGAGTGTAAACTTGTAAAACCTCTTTGTAAACAATCTGGCACATTTTCAGAAAATTGGGAATAGTGCTACTTCAGAATCCAGCTGTACCACTCCTGGGCATATACCCGAAAGATGTTCCACTGTATAACAAAGCCATATGCACAACTGTGTTCATAGCATCTTTATTCATAATAGCCAGATTCTGGAAACCTCCTAGATGTCCCCCTACCAAAGAATGGATAAAAAATAGTGGTCCATTTACACAATAGGATACTATTCAGCTATCCAAAACAAGGAAATATTGAAATTTGCAGGCAAATGGATGGAAATAGAAAAGATCCTCTTGAGTGAGGTAACCCAGGCACAGAAAGATGCATGGCTTATAATCACTTATAAGTGGATATTAGACCAACATAGAAGTCCTCTGAGAAACTCCACCCAAGGGGGTACAGGACAGATGATGTGACTTACAGCTGGACCCTGGGCAGATAGCTGAGAATTGTATTGCAGAATGAGGGAGGGGTGGATGGAAGGATTCAGAAGGGTTAGGGGCTCCACAGTGATAATACCAGGACATTCTCCACTGTTAAGTGGAGAAGGAGATTTGACTTTCACACAAACTCAGGTGCCCCATATTGGACCAGGTCCCTTGGATGGGGAGGTCTGGTGGCACTCAGAGGAAAGATAATAGGTCACCAAGAAGAGACTCGATACCCTATGAGCATATACAGGGGGAGGAGGTCCCCTCAGTCACAGACATAGGGGAAGGGAGTAGGGGGGGAAGCGGGAGGGAGGGAGGAATGGGAGGATACAAGGGATGGGCTAACAACTGAGATATAATATAAATAAATTAACAATAATAATAATAATAAAAAGATATTATTGCTATACTTCATATGTCATCTCATTTCTTTATTCTTTTAAAGTTATTTTATAAAAGGTTAAATTAGGGCAAGGGCAGGCAGATCTCTATGAGTTTGACCAGCCTGGTGTACAAAGTGAGGAAAGGACTGTGAAGGCTACATAGAGAAACCCTGTCTCCAAAACACAAAACAAAACAAAAAAAGTTTCATTTTGGACATTTTATACACACATATAAGTATACTTTTAATGTATTACACAGATTCTCAAACATCATTTTCTAAATACACACATCATAAAACTGAATATATATTCCAAAACAGAATGATATTGTGGAACCCCAGCCATTGTTGCTAAAGTAGCAACTATCTTGTTGCTAGACTTCATCTGAGAAGCATTCTTAGGCCTATCCTCAAGGTCACCCCAGTTACTGTAAAAACCACAAACTAGTCCAGGAAAAGAACCACCTTAGGCCCCGAGCCAATCAGGGGACAGCAGGAAAGTACCTAATGTCCCCAGGTGTTAAGCATTATGAGGTCAGGCTCAACCAATCCTCTTGCACCAACCCATTCTTGCTAAGTATCAACCAATCCTGTACCTGCCAGACTGGAAACTGCTGTTCTTTGCCTTAACCATGCTAAAAAACTCTGCCTAATGACAGTTCGGGTCTGTCTTATCGATCTGCCGCTTCTGTGAGGTTTGATAACCCTTGGGCTTCGGTTTAAAAACCCCTAGCTTTTGCATATGGCTTCAAACTCCAGGTGGTCTTTTGGAGATCTGGTGATCTGGGCGTAACAGTGTCTTTAAACCATATGTTTTCCTCCATGTGAAGGAATAGAGAGCTATGCTATTTTTTAGAGAAAGTCATTCCTCAGGGCATGCAAAGTGAAGTTAGACAGTCTCAGAAAGACAAATATCACAGTTGTCCCCCATTTTTAGTTGTAAGATTTTATATAATCACATAAGTTCATACATAGAGATGTATATGAGATGAAAGCAGTTGTCCAATTGCCCTGAAAGCAGAGGGGCAAGCAAGAGCATTAAGAAAGATGAGGGTCACTGAGGGATCATGTAGGTAGTTCACCTTCTCACTGAAGAACTAAGTTTATTGTGAGGCTGGAAAGGTAGCTCAACAGTAAGAGTACCTTCTGCTCTTGAAGAGGACACAAATATTTTTTAAAGCACCTACATCAGGCAAATCACAATGTCCTACCTCAAATTCTGAATGAAGGCAGATACATATAACTTCAAATAATTTTAAATAAAAAAGTAGTTATGACAGGAATACCAGCATTGACCTAGCAGTTTTTAGTTTTATTCTTCCATATTACAAAAGCATGAATGTACAGAGCCTGAGGGTCTATTTATTCATACATCGCACATGTCCATACACACCAAAAATATTTCTGGATTAACAATGACATTTAAAATAGCCATAAAAAATTTAAATGCATCCTTTATACATTTTATCAGTTGAATTAATATATCTATAAAAATGTCAAACTACTGTTAAATCATCCTTACTGCAAGGCAAGAGGCTAAAAAGAGAAATCAAAGGACAAAGTCATGCAAAATATCATATATTTTGATAAATTAATATTTTTGTAGTTCTTATTCACTCTGAATAGCTAAGAATATAATATTAATATATTATGTATTTAAATATAGTTAACTTCCACGATCAATACATATTTTTGCTAAGAAAGAGTATTTCCCTCAAAAAACTAACTGAAAATATAGTTTAACTAAGTACATAACAGAAAACACGATAAAGTAACTTCTCCATAATCTAGGATCACATATATCTATCAGAAAGCATACCAAATCAGTATAATATTTTGAAGTGATAAAAATAATAATTTAAAGATGTAAAAATTAAATCCATCAAAATGGGCATTGTTTTATATTTTTAAACATGCCTTGATTATATAGCAGAACAAAATGACACAATAGCACTGATTATCATATTTCTCAGTGAAAGCTCTTTTCTCAATTTGAATATCACTTTAAAATATCAAGTTGGTGAGAAGATGGTTCTGTGAACCCCTATAATAATGAATGATTTCAGAATACCTTGGATTTTCAAGTAATGATACCAAAATGTTGGTTACTTATTTCGTAGATTTTATGCTTTTGATCATCCTAAAGTGTGTGATGTATGATTACAGCAATTGTGGATGAGCCATAATAGTAGCTTCTCTTAAATATGTAGAAGATGAAACAAGATGCAACCTCTAAGAACTTGGTTGTCATGGATAGGTTGAAAAAATATTGAACACAGTGGTTTTCTATGGCCAATGGCAGATATCTGGGGAATAACATTTCCCTTGACTTTTTATGATTCATCTTCTGTTCAATTGCTCCTTGCCATAATAGGATAGATTAATGAGGCTTTCCCTGACCCTTCATCATTGCAAGTAATTGTGGGAGTTGACACACTGCTTCAATCTCTTGTACACTGTCCTCATCTGTTACACTGAGGTTCATTATGAATTCCTACCAATATACATACTGTTTTTTTCCTTGTTCTCTCATGCACGTGGAAAGTCAGCATCTCTTCCATCAGATTTTTCCAGTCCTCACCTTTTCCTAAGAAACTTGTGACACCAAGGCCACCCATTCATTGGGGCATTAGCTCCTGGGTCCATCCTCACCAAGACAACAGTTATCAACAGTAGTGTCACCTTAGTAGGAAGCAAAGAGGGGAAGTCAGCACCCCTGGTGAGTTTATGAACTGCTGAAAACCATATAAACTCACCTCAAAGCCACCATTTAAACCATCTATATTTTAAAGGATGGCACAAAAATGAAGGAATACGACTCAGTGATGATTTTCAAAACTCAGTTATCTTTCTCATCCTAATCTACATTAGAAAAACATTAATTTGGTTGAACTGAATTATACATATTTCTTTTATAACACAACATTTACACCTCGTAGCAGTTGGCAATACATATTACCAGATTAAGACTACTTAGGAAACTTAAATAGATTATATTGTGATGACAAATATACTTTCTCATTCTAAGTATGTTCTCTCTCATGAGAGCAAATATGGGCATAACAACTGGATAATTTTTCATGTTTTATTTTGTCTATGTGCCATGTTTTTATTTTATACAAACTATCTTAAAACTGATAGCTTAATTAGGAGATACTACACAATACATAAAATCATGATTGCCTGAATAATTCTATTACACATGGGGTGGTTGAGCTCACCCTGTGGTATTTATCCACCTCTGGTGTAGGTAAAAGATAGCAGTACTTCAAGCCTGTCACACTGACTGACACTAATAGAAATGTACGTTCCTGAGATCATACACATTCTTTTTGTAGTTTTATCTACATAGTCCCTGTATGAGAATATTTATATTTCTTTATTTTTTAAATAAAACGTTAAAATGTATTCTTCTTCTACATATTCATATCATATATTATCTCATGTATTATATTCTCCTCCCTCATCTCCACCCAGTCTCTCCCTGCCCCATCCACTCCTTCTCAGTTTCTCTTCAGAAAAGAGCACATCTCCCTTGGATATCAACCAAACGTGGCATATAATGTATCAGTAAGGCTAGGCACCTCCATCCATATTATGGCTGGACAAGGCAATCTAGGATGAGAAATGGGTCCCCAAAGCAGGCAAGAGTTAGACAAGATTAGATGCAGTCAGAGTCAATGGCCAAACTCGGCCAAGACAGGGTAACCAAGTCCTCAATAGGTCCTGCCTCATAAATATGTCTGTCAGATATACTGGGCTAGAAGGCTGAAGATGATGCTCCAACATTATAAGGAGTATTGGGTGACTGTTCAGGCAGTAAAGTGTCTCAGTCATTTTTTCATTTTGGAAGCTGCTAACCTGCACTACTGGTTCACTCAGGTATTTAAGTTTCATTCCTTCTCAAATCTCTGGAGGGGTTGAAGACCAGATAGTTTAGTCTTACAGATAAGCTTAGTAGGTTGGGGGTTAAGATGTTTTTAGATAAAGATAGATGCTTTAAGTGAATAGAGATGAGATATGATAGATATCAATCTCCATTCAGAAATTTAGACCCAACAAGATAGGAAAGATGTTTACTTCAAGTTTGCCAAATAACAATTAGCCAAATCACTGTGAATGTAACATTTATATAATTCCTGATTGCCTTGCGGCTCTTCCTGCTCTATGTAGTTTATTTTATTCATGTGTAATAATATAAATGTATGTGTTAAAAAAGAAACATAGTTAAGAAAAAAAGAGTTAGTGATACCTCCCTGCTCCGCTTATGTGGAGTCTCAAAAGAAGTGCAGGCAACAAACACAGCTGTTACTTAGATGCAGAGGGCCTACATCAGACCCTTGCATGCTCCCTGATCATTGGTTCAGACTCTTGAGCACCTATGAGCCCATGTTAGTTGATTCTCTAAGTTTTCCTGACCCCACTGGCTCTTCAGCAGGATTCCACAAGCTCTGCCTAATGCTTGACTGTCTGTCTCTGCCTGTTTCCATCAGTTGCTCAGTGAAAGTGAAGCCTCTATGATGACCATTCGACTAGTCACCAATCTACGAGTATACCAGAATATCATTAGGAATTATTTCATTGGATTTTTTTTTTTAAAAAAGGGCTCATGTACAAAAGACCAATCTAGAAAAAATTGCAAAATTATCTGGTGAGTACAGACTTCATTCTATGTCTGTCAGTCTGAGATGTGTTTTGAAATGTGCTTGCTCTCTGATCTGCAACTGTGTGCTTCTTGTTTTGATTTTTGTAGTTCTTATCCCAACCTGCCTGCTCATGTAATGTCACATTAATAATCTCCCTTACATTTTTTTTACTCTTGGGCCCTGAATAATGATTTACATATTTCCTAATATGTCTGAATCCCTATCATTTCTATTGAAAAAAATCCAATTTACAAGTTTTAGTGTCAGAATTACTTTTTTAAAAGTTTTTTTGTTTTTTAAATAATTTTATTTTTTACATATACATTTATATTATATATATATATATATATATATATATATATATATATATATAATATATTACCTATAGCAAAAAGAACCCTGAAACAATCAGGAATTATATAAATGTTACATTTTTGGTGTTTTGGTTTTTTGTATTTGACACCTTTGAAGAAGACATCTTTCCTATTTTGGTGCATCTAAATTCTTGAATGTAAATTATTCTCCATCACATTTTGTTGTTATCAACTTAGAACACCTATCTAGACTGAAAAACATCTTAACTCCTAAACACTTAAGCTTCATTGTAAAACTGAGCTACCTGGTCTTCAACTTTATTTCCTGAGTATGCCGGGAGCGCAGATTAGTAGCTTTCCAAATGAAAAGATGACAGAGACAGTTTTCTAACTGAATAGTCACCCAAAAATCTCTATAACATTGGAACATCTTCTTCAGCCTTCTGGCCCAATATCTCTGACAGACATATTTGTGAGGCAGGAACTATTAAGGACTTTTACACTGTCTTGGCAGAGTTTGGTGGCCAACTCTGCCTGCATCCAAATTTGCCCCTGTTTTAGGCAAAATTCTGTCTGTGGTAGAAATGAGGACCTTTTTCCCAGTGGCTGGTTTGCTACATTTGAAGCCATCTGCATAAGGAGGTTCTTTGATGCTCATCGTCTTCTTTGAGGTAGGCTGGGTATTACCAGGAGTTAACCTGTCTTGTTGTCAATGAAATTTTAAAGCAAATAAAACATTTTTAAATGCCATATTTTGCATGTCTCTGTAGATTTTTGAAGACCATAGAGTCATATCTATCTGCTGCACCTAAGATGTATATTATTGTGATAAAACTAGACTAGTAATTGATATGACCATGATTTAATCTACTAATATTTAATTTATATAACTTATTTCTCCTAAACAGCTTGCTATAGCACTTTCAAATCATTGGAAGTAAACCTTGTATTATAGTTGAGTTATATGGATACAGTTACTCATATTAGAATATATATATAATATATATATGTACCTATGTATATATACAGTATATGAAGAATAATCTTACATTTGAATTTTATACCACTGTATCTAGAATTAAACTTATTTTGCATCTATATATAAAATTCTATACCAATTAAAAACAGGATCCATTTTTCTGCTGCATACAAGAAACACACCTCTGTAATTTTAAAGTTGTAAGCTTCCCTTGGTGATATACTCATACATTTAGAATAGGAAATGTTTTCTTCTAAAGGTGATGGAAACCAACATGAATTACTGAGCTCATGTTTTGTGATAGGAATTGTGCAGGAAGAATGATTTCTGACAGTCTTTACAAATACGAAGTAAAACTGCTCCATTAGTATATTCTAGACAAAAATGCTAAGACAAAAATTGAGTTAACCACACTGCCTACTTTTATAGTTGTCTTGACGATCATCAATCTTGCTATTAGACATAGCCATGTAACATTTATTTGTTGTTTGGTTAGAATAGATATCCAATTATGAATGAGTCAAACAATTCAATCATGTATAAAAATTCAATACTTAAGTGTTTATGTTATTACCTCTTACTTTGTAGCTGCTTAAAATCTAGGGGTTTCTTTGATATGAGATGAAAAGATAATAAATTTTAGCACACAATGTGATGATCAGAGTATATAAGTGGGGCCTCGAGAAGAATAACTATGACACTGTGTATGTGCGTCAATCTGAAAGAAAGCATTCAGGATGTAGAAAGAGAATAATTTCAATTGGATCGTCTACTCATGAAGAGTGACCTTTCAAGTTTATGTAAATAAGTTCAAATAATGTACTAAATACACATGCAAATTTGAGATTTCTGTTGATATTGTCAATGAGCTTTATAAGACATGCTAGTTATAGACAGACATTTTTGTTACTGGTAGAAATTAATGTATGGAGGAAATATGTATAAAAGCAAGACACTGACTCTGATCCCTATATCTTTACATGTTTGTTAAAACTACTGTTTTTTACATATGTGTGTTTTCATGGGCATGTGTGCGTGTATAAAACAACTAGCACAACATGCGAGAGATGCTTCTATCCTGCCACATGGGTTCTGGGCATCAAACTTGGGTTGTCAGACTTTGTACCATGCCCCATTTGGCCATTTTTTTTTTTATCTTTTCTAAAATTTTCTGAATAGTGTGTGAGAAAAAACAATGTCAGCTCCAATTCCTAAGAATACATAATTAGTGAAACAAAGGGAAATACTCATCTCTAGTCTGGCATCTATGCAACTCCCTCTCATAAATTTTTTTCTTCTATATGCTTTGCATTCTGATTGTTTCTTTCTCCCCACTGGTAAAAAATCTATTTCTCATTCCTAAATAACATTAAGTGTCTAAAGCATATCCTATGACCTACTTCATGGCTACTATACTCAGAAGCACAGTGAAAATAGCATATGTAAGGAATAGGAACAAAAGAACAAAAAGAAGTAAGAAAAGAACAGAGGCTCCTGGTTCCCACAGACACCTGTGACTGGCTTAATTGAACATTTTTGTAGGATAGAAATGTATGTGTGTGTTGTGTGCATATAAATACATATTGTATAAAACTGAAATAGAGTACATATGATTAATGGCTATGCAAACACATTACAGAATATTTTATATAGTACATAAAAGAGTACACTTCATTGCATTCAGGATTCATGAGGACAAGACAGGTTTCAAAATTAAAGCTGAATAATTTTTTGCCTGTGGTTTGTCATATTTTAAGTTTATTAGCTCTTGGTAGGGTCTGCTGGTCCACTGAGATACATGGCAATATTTACTTCCTTAATACAGTAATATCCATATGCTTGATTGCACTTCAAAATTCTCCAATTATCTTTATCTACCTGCTAATTAAAAGGCAATGTGATATAATTTAAAAATATTTACATATGTAAAATATATTAGTTTATATAATCATTTATATATATTGTACACATACATATATGCACATATTCATATATACACACATATGTCCAAAAGTCACCACTTGACAAGCTCCATAATGTGTTTCTTCTGATTTTCCTCTACATTTTTAATCTAACCAAAGCTTATTTTTTCTAATGTTTAATTATGGTTCTGATTTTATCCTTTCACTTATACATTTCCATTTTGCCAGGTACCTTTGACACAAGAAACCATCTTCCAAGATATGTTTCTGCTTCAATGTCAGAGTCACTGGCTTCATCACAGTAGGCAATGCAATGCTCCTGTCTATGTTTTTGCTGCTTAAGTTTCAGTTTTTCATAATAAGCACTTTTGTAATTCTTTATAAATTATTTATTAATGCTTATTATATACATGCTGAAGTATTATTGAAATTGGCAATAGATATATTAAATATATACACATTTTTATAAACACATATGTATGTGAAATATGAACACACATGGATGATATTTAGGTACATGAGAGATAGATAGATAGATAGATAGATAGATAGATAGATAGATAGATAGATACATAGATAGATAGATAGATAGATAGATAGATAGATAGATAGATAGATAGACAGACAGATAGATTTCCAGATCAGTAGGTATATAAATGACAGTGCACAGTGCAGAGGAACTTTAATCCAGCAACATAGCAGCTCTGGCAAAGATTCGTATCTGAGGATCTAGGTCTATGTGGTCCACCTGGACTGTAGACATGCCAAACACGATTAACCCATTTCGATGGAATGCAGATGTACTCTTAGTACAGACCTTTATCCCAAACACTGTAGATAAGGTTAGTTTGTAGAAGGAAGCAGCTATATTTGAAAGTGATGTCTAATTGATGGGCAAACAAAATGACAAATCAGAGAAAGGATTGACAGAATGTGTCGGGAAACTCTTAGGGGAAGAGAATGGAAAGAGAGGTAACTTAAGAGAGCAGGAGAGAGAGAGAGAGAGAGAGAGAGAGAGAGAGAGAGAGAGAGAGAGAGAGAGAGAGAGAGAGAGAGAGAGAGGTGGGAAGGCAGATGCAAGTTGAAGAAAAAACAAGGTGAAAACAGACAAGCCAGAGAATGAGAATGAGCCAGAAAACTAGTACAGGTGTCTAGAGTTCATTGGAGGGCAAGAGGAACAATCAGTCAGAAGCTGAGAAAAGCCAGTTTGAAACAGTCAGGTTGGAGATGAGTTGAGCCAGCAGAGCTGGGTTGAACCAGCCAGGAAGAGTTCAGAAAGATGTAGAAAGGGTGAGTTTATTTACTAGTAAGCCTTAAGACCACAATTACATATGGCAAATAAAATTTACTGTTACATGACAGAAAGACAGATAGATGATGGAGCATAGATATGCAGACCTTAAACAGATGAATTCATGCAATTAATTATTTTCCTTAATTAAAATGTATACCCAGGTTTTTGTTAGGCTGTGCTACTATAAAAATATAGCAGAGGTTGAGCATCCTATAGAAAAGGAAGCTTTATTTCTTATGGTTCTGAGAACTAGGGATTATTTACCTGGTTAGTAATTCTATAACAAATTTGGTTGTAGAAAATGTAGTGACACTGCCATGGCTGCTAATAAGAAATGATTTAGGGGTTAAAGGATGATGGTAAATAACAAGAAACATTTACTTCAGACACATGTATTAATCAAATATAAGCTTAAACTTCATTAATTTGGTAAATAAATTAGAAATTTGCTTATATATCTTCAAAATAGCTAACAAAAAATTTTAATATCTAGAGGAATCATTAAAAGTTGTTCTTTTTGTAATCCATATAATCTTATCATTAAAAGAGAACTGTACCTTTTTATTTAACGGCTTTTACTCATTAAACATAGCAAATGGTCAAAATAAATAATTAATAAATAACTAATTAGCGAGGACTTTAGACTTTAGAGAAGTCATTAGCCTGAACTTTGTAACATTAGAAACTTTCTTTGATAAGTTCAGAACTACTTATAAGAAACACCAAAGGCATTATTGGATTTTGAAACAAACATATGATGTATTGCTTTTAATAAAGTGAATTAAATTAAAATTATGTATCAATTATTAAAATATGTCAGCAGCTAGAAACTTTTATTGATTCTATTCTATCTATGTTAAAAATATATCTGAGGATGTATTTTAATGTTACACTGGAAAACAGAACCAATTTTATGTACACAGGAACCAGCAAGTATGTTCAAAGAATTGAAGAATCAGAAGATTTGCATTTTCCTAGCAAAGAATACATACATACATACATACATACATACATACATACATACACACACGTTGACACAAACACACACACACACACACATATATATATGTATATATATATATATATATATATATATATATATATATTTCAGACTGTCCCACACAGAACTGTAATTAAGCCTGGAATTTCTCAACATTTAAAAACTGGACGACAAATGTTATTTCTAGCTTGTTTAACCATTTTCTTCAATTTGATACGGGCCCTCACAAAGATATTATTTGACCCAAATCAGCCAGAAGAAATCAGAAGATAACAATGGCCCTTTTCCCTTAAGAGGGGTTGAGTAGGTTTTTGGATGCTTTCTTGGGATATAGATGTTTATTTTAATTGGGAGTTGGTTATAAGTTACTTATTATTGGTATTTTTTACTAAATTAATTTATTCAGATTACAACTCAACTATTGTCCCATCGCTTGTATCCTCCCTCCCACTTTCCCTCTATTCCCCTCCCCAGCTCTATGACCAAGGCACCCCTCCTTCCCTACTATATGAGAGAAAACAAAGTTGGACTCAGGGATGTCTCTCTTTTCCCTTATCTTTCTTTCTTAGATTTGGAGGAGATAGACATTGAAAAAAAGAAGGGAGAATATAGAAATATATAAGGATGAAATGACAAAAAGTAGATCATTGAATCTACTCTTCAACTTAATGCCTTAATTGTTACTTACAAGGTTATTTTTAATTCACTGGTATAGAATTTTGTATATTGATGCAAAATAAGTTTAATTTTGATACATTGGTATAGAATTCAAGTTTAAGATTATTCTTCACACACATCATATATATTTCTACTCTAATATGAAGTATTGTAACCTATACAATTCAACTATAATACAAGGTTTAATTCCAATACTCTGAAGGTGCTATTGCAAGCTGCTTTGGATAATTAAGTAATACAAGTTAATTGTTAGTTGAGCAAATAATGGTCAAGTCAATTTCTAGTATATTTTTATCACAAGAATGTACATCCTAGGATTAACGGATAGATATGTTTCTATATATAGATAGTAAGGTAAAAGAGATAAGGTCTTCAAAAGCCTCAGAAACCTACACGATAAGGCTATAAAGATATTTTTATTGTTTTAAAGATTCTTTGACAAAAAGACAGGTTACCACCTGGCAACACCCAGCCTATTTCAAAGAAGATGATGAGCATCAATGAACCTCCTTATGGAGATGGTCTCAAATGTCCTCATTTCTGCCATAGACAGAATTCTGCCTAAAAAAGGGGAAGCTTGGATGCAAGTAGGCAGAGCCAACGGCCAAACTTTGCCAAGAAAAGGTAAGCAAGTCCTTAATTGTTCCTGACTCACAAATATGTCTGTCAGATATATTGGGCCAGAAGGCTGAAGATGATGCTCCAACATTATTGAGAATTTGAGGTGACTGTTCAGGAAGCAAAACTGTCTTTGCCATTTCCTCATTTTGAGAGCCACTAACCTGCACTTCCTGTCTACTCAGATAATTTATTTTATTCCTTCTGAAGTCTCTGATGGAGTTGAAGACCAGAAAGTTTAGTTTTACAATTAAGCTTAGTTGTTTAGGGGTTAAGATGTTTTTAGGTCTAGAAAGATGTTTTAAGTTGATAAAGATGAGATATGATTGATATTCATTTACATCCAGAATTTTATACTCACCAAGAAAGATGTTTACTTCAAGGTTGTCAAATACAAATAGCCAAAACACTATGACTGTAGCACTTACAAAATTTCTGATTGTGTCATAGTTCTCCTTGCTGTAGGTAATCTATTGTATATATGTGTAATAATATAGATGTATATATAAAAAGAAAAGAACAAAAAATAAATAATTGTATCACAGTTTAATAAAAATGAAGACAATCAAGTCAACCTGCCATACAGACAAAGATCCAAATATTCTAAGAGGAACAATATACTTTGTTTGTATTTAAATATATCATGGTCATGATTGAAAGTCACTAACCCTCCTTGAGG
>OU015749.1:41557161-41562161 GCA_907169655.1 Acomys percivali | reverse complement strand
CTTCATGGAGGTCTCTCTCTTGGCAACTGGATCATGATTGTCACTGACATGGGTGCAGTTTCCTGCCATTGGATCATTTCTTTGCACTAGATGGGCAGCCTTGACTGGCCTCTGTGTAAGAGAACTTGCTTAGTCCTGATGTGACATGAAGTGGTGGGGTGGGATGGCATGTCGGAGGGATGCTCCCTTCTCTGAGATGAAACAGAGGGGGCTTGGGGGAAGAGGGTGTAAGTGTGGTACTGGAAGGAGAGGAGGGAGTGGGATGTAACCAGTATGTAAAGTGAATAAATAAAGAAAAAACAATAAGCACTGTGAATCTCATATTCATGTCTCTCCTACAATATAGATGAGAAGAAAAACCTGGATTTCATATTTGTGAATCTGGCTCAATTTACATGATATGAGCATCTTCACTTCCTTAAGTTTTTCTGCAAACTACATAATTTCATTCTTTATGGTTGAAAAAGTTATACAGTAAATATTGAACACATTGTCTGTATTCTTTGAGCCAATGGTGCAAACATATCAGGATTCAGCATTTCACCTACTGTGAACATGTTTATATGAGGGGGCATCTTTGTTTTATGATTACTTTGTTCATTTGAGTATATTCTTAGAAGTTCTGTAACCAGATTTTATGGTAATCCTATTTTTTTTCCTGGATGTGATGTGTTGATTTTCATCAAAGCTAAGCTCATTCACCTTCCAACTAGCAGTATATAAACTTGCTTCAGATTAGATTCTTCACCAGCATTTGTTATTTATTTTATTAGTGGCAACAATTTTGATTGAGGTAAGAGGGAATCTCAGTGTAGTTTTTTTTCCCCACATTTCCCTGATGGTTTAAGATGTTGGCTTTTTTAAAAAAAATTTTATTATTTATTAATTTATTCTGGTTACGTCTCTATGGTTATCCCATCCCTTGTATCCTCCCATTCTCCCCTCCCTCTCATTTTCCCCTTATTCCCCTCCCCTATGACTGTTCCTCAGAGGGATTACCTCCCCTTGTATATGCTCATAGGGTATCAAGTCTCTTCTTGGTGACCTGCTGTCCTTCCTCTGAGTGTCACTAGGTCTCCCCCTCCAGGGGACATAGTCAAATGTGAGGCACCAGAGTACTTGAGAAAGTCATATCCCACTCTCCACTCAAATGTGGAGACTGTCCAAGATGTTGGCTTTTTATACTTCCTCATTTGAAAAATTCCCGTTCAGCACAGCAACCAAGTCATTCTTTGCATTGTTATCTTGTTTGTTTTATTGAATTCCTTACATATTCTAGAGGCTAATCCTATTTGTTGATGACTAGATGGCTGAGGTTTTATCCCTGTTTGTTTGCTGTTTTTTATTTTATTATTTATTTATTTATTTATTTATTTTGAAGCATACAATATTTTTATTAATTTATTCTTGTTGTTTGCTGTTTTTTAATTCTGCTTTTTCACTGTACATAGAGGAAATCTTTCAACAGATGTAGCATCAGTAGTCTATTTTACCATTGTTCTGCTCAGAAATTCTTTACCTATTACCTTTATCTTGATAGGATTCCCTTATATGTCCTTCTATTAAGTTAAGGTTTGGGTCTTTACATTAAAGATAATTTTTGTTCAGAGTAATACAGGGATCTAGTTTTTTAATTCTATAGGTTGTTTTTCTGAGTACTCACTATCTCTTGATAAACATCATCTGCTGCCCATGCATTCTGAGCAGCTCTATGGAGAGTCCAATGACTATTACTACATGAATTCTATTGGTCTACATGTCTGTGTTATGCAAATGATACGTTGCTTTTGTTCTATGACTTTGTAGTAGTTAGTCTTTCATTAAAATTATTTTAGAAAAAATGTTCTCAAATATACTTAAGATTACTTGTATTTAAATATCCAAATATTATTATCCTACTCAATGCTATCTATATCTCTCACTTTTAGAACTGAAATATTATTGTCTTTGCTTTCATACTTTATATGAAATCTATCCCAGCCCAATTTCAAAATTCACAGAATAAACTCCCAGGGGTCCTGCTCATACTATGGCACCAGCCAAGGACAATACATGCAGTAAACTTCGAACCCCTACCCAGATATAGCCGATGGATAGGACACTCTTCACAGTTGAGTGGAGAGTGGGGTCTGACTTTCACACGAACTCTGGTGCCCCATATTTGACCACGTCCCCTGGATGGGGAGGCCTGGTGGCACTCACAGGAAGGACAGCAGGTTACCAAGAAGAGACTTGATACCCTATGAGCATATACAGGGGGAGGTAATCCCTCTCAGTCACAGTCATAGGGGAGGGGAATAAGGGGAAAATGGGAGGGAGGGAGGAATGGGAGGATACAAGGGATGGGATAACCATTGAGATGTAACAAGAATAAATTAATAAAATATATTTTAAAAACAAAAACAAAATTCATAGAATAAACTAGATAATAAAAAGATTTAGCAATTCTCACAGCTCAATGCCCTAGTGTCTCTCCAATTAATTCTATGTTAAACCTCTCTCTGTAATATCCTTGCCCTTCCTCTTCCTCTCCTCAACTCAGAGATCCTTCATTTGTTTCCCTGTGGTGATCTGGGCTATTCTTTTCCCTCTAGACCTTCACAATGATACTTCTTCTAGCAACATTCCCAAGATATTCATACAGAATTAATGCCATTGCATCTTTCCAGTCTCTGCCCCAGTGCACCTGTTCAGTTATGCTGATATAGTCTAAGATGCTCAAGTCTGAAATCACACTCCTCACCTACAGCTCTTCCCGTAACTTAAATTTTAATTTCATTGTAGCTAAGTTGCCATCTGCCATCTAGTGTGTGTGTGTGTGTGTGTGTGTGTGTGTGTGTGTGTGAGAGAGAGAGAGAGAGAGAGAGAGAGAGAGAGAGAGAGAGAGAGAGAGAGAGAGAGAGTCAGGAATTTCTATGATAGCGAAAGATCCGAATCAAGTCTTTACCAAATATTTGCCTTAATACAGTACTCATACTTTTTTAATTAATTTATTCATATTAAGTCTCAATGGTTATCCCATCCCTGTACTCATACTTTTAATATTATGTAATTCATATGGCAAACTATGAACATTTGTAAGACTACCCATGCATAGGTTTCAATGCAGGTCAGTGTTGTTTCACTTTGAAGTCATTAAAATTATTAAATGAAGAAAAATGTTACAATTACTCAGACATTTTTGTGTAAGGTCCTATTTTAAGTGGAGAAGAACTTGAATTACTTAAGTCACATATATGAAACAAGTGTGTCCACTTGTAAATATAACACAAGTCAATGATGCTAATTCACTAAGCATTTGCATGTGTCTACACACCTGTCAATATATAATTAATGTGTTCCCTACAGCTGTCTGTAATAATCAATGCCTCTATTTACAAATTATGTGTCTCCATCAAAATGTTCAATTGTCATGCAGAATTGCATGCCAAAATGATCAGACTTTCAGTTATGAATTTTAAATTTCACAGTACCATAACACTCTAGTGTCTCACATTTGGCTATGTCCCCTGGAGGGGGAGACCTAGTGGCACTCAGAGGAATGACAGCAGGTCACCTAGAAGAGACTTGATACCCTATGAGCATATACAGGGGGATGTAATCCCTCTCAGGAACAGTCATAGGGGAGGGGAATAAGGGGAAAATGGGAGGGAGGGAAGAATGGGAGGATACAAGGGATGGGATAACCATTGAGATGTAACAAGAATAAATTAATAAAATTTAAAAAAATTCTTGCACCCATGTGGTGGACTTTTAAAGTGACAGATGATGAACTATTTTTTCCTCAACATACTACTGGTAAAACTACCCTGTCACTTATCAAATGTCTGTCAAGCAATGTCTGAAGTAAGCTGACCCATAATAGGGGGAAAGGATGAACACAGGGTGCATGCATGTATCATTTATTCTTTAATGTAAGCTGTGAAAAGATGAGAGAGAGGGCTTTTTCATCCACGTGTGAGATACTCCTTAACACTGACAACAGAAGCTGGTTTTAAGTAAGTTAATATGGATTTTGTGATGCATTATGTCTGTTATTTATGAGAAAAATGCAAGTTACACCCTTTTCCTACTGTAGAATGTTGAATTGTGGCCCCCATGAAATATATGAATTCTACATGTACATGAGTGTGTATTTATTGACATGTAGTGTCCATTAAAGAAGCTCAGGATTATGAGATGAGTTAATTCTGAGAGATCTGAGTGACTCCTTTTGCAATGGCAAGTTGTCTTAAAATTGAGAAAAGGCAAAACACTGACATCTAAGAGCAATAGGTAATGTAATCATAGATTTAGACATTAGAGATTAGAATGACATAGCCTACATGCCTAGGTAAAAGATAATGTGTCCATGATAGTAGTATCAGAAATCAGCATAGAAAATCTGGTTAGCCAAGTTACAATGCCATCAGAAGTATCAGGAGTATCTTAGCATTTCTACTGCTGCAATGAGCACTATGACCAAAGCAAATTGGGAAGGAAAGGATTTATTTGACTTATATATCCAGAGCACTGTTCATTATCAGAAGAATCTAGGACTGTAGCAAGACAGGGCAGGATTCTGACAGCAGGAACAGATGCAGAGATTATAAATTGGTGGAGCTTACTACTTTCTCTCCATAGTTTAGTGTTTTTAAAAATAGAATCCAGGACCACCATCCTAGAGTTGACATTGCTCACACAGGGATAGACTCTCCCTCATCAATCACTATCTAAGAAAATGTCCTACAGGCTTTTTTGCAACCTGATTTTATGGAGGCATTATTTTAACTGAGGTTCCCTCCTCCTTGATGACTTTAGCTTATGTCATGTTGACATAACATCTAGCACAAGGGGGTAAGATAGTATCCTCCACTAGAGTCTGCCAAAGAGCACAATATAAAAGTATTGTGACACAGCATACTTCTATATTTTAAGATTCACAGTCTATGGTAATTTGTGTGGCAGTTTATAACATTCATAAATGCCTAGTATTAAATACAATGGATCAATTAAATCTA
>OU015749.1:41534114-41552161 GCA_907169655.1 Acomys percivali | reverse complement strand
TCTCTCTCTCTCTCTCTCTCTGTCTCTCTCTCTCTCTCTCTCTCTCTTTCTCTCTTTCTCTAACCAGTTTCACTATGTATTCTATTTCCTCTTCTGAGTGAGATTAAACATCATGCCTTGGATCCTCCTTGTTACTTATTTTCTTTTGGTCTGTGAATTGTAGTACGGTTATCCTGTACTATATGACTAAAATCCACTTATAAGTGAATGCGTACAATGTGTATCTTTGTGGGGTGGGTCTGAGTTACCTTAGTTGGGATGATCTTTTTTAGTTTCATCCATTTTCCTGCAAATTTCGTGATTTCCTTGTTTTTAATAGCTGAGTAGTGTTCCATTGTGTAGATGGATCACAGTTTCTTTATTCATTTTTTAGTTGAATGACATCTAGGTTGTCTCCAGTTTTTGGCTATTACAAATAAAACTGCTATGAACATAGCTGAACAAATGCCCTTGTTGTATGGTGGAGAATCGTTTGTGTATTCACAGGAGAGATATAGCTGGGATGTGAGGCTGAGCTATCCCAAATTTCCCCCAAAAGTGCTCAGCTGATTTCCAGAGTCATTGACAAGTTTATACTCTCACAAGCAATGGAGGAATGTTCCATTTTCTCCACATCCTTGCCATCCTTGCTATCACTTGAGTTTTTGATCTTAGACATTCGGACAGGTGTAAGATGGACTTTCAGAGGCATTTTGATTTGCATTTCCCTGATGACTAAGGATGCTGAGCATTTATTTACATGCTTCCCAGCCATTAGAGATTCCTTTGTTGCAAATTCTCTATTTTATTCTGTACTCAATTGTAATTGGATTATTTGCTTTGGTGATGTATAATTTTTGAGTTCTGTGTATATGTTGGATATCAGCCCTCTGTTGGATATAGGGTTGGTGATGATCCGCCAATCTCTCCTATTGACAGTATCCTTTGCCTTGCAGAAGCATTTAGAGAGCAATCCCTGTCATGATTAATGATACTCTGCTATGGTTGCAGATATGAGCCAAGCTTACTGACCTCTGAAAGGCTCTACACTGCAGTGGATCAAAACAGATGCTGACACCCACAGCCAAACATTAGATGGAGATCTGGGAATCTTGTGGAATAGTTGGGGGAAGGATAGATAGAACCAAAAGGAACAAGAAATCCACAAAACAAGAGACTCACCTAGCATAGGCCTAGGTGGCCTCACAGAGACTCAACCACCAACATAATTACGTACATGGACTGGACGTTGGCCCTCTACAATTATGGAGCTGATGGACAGGTCAGTCTTCATGGAGGTCTCTCTCTTGGCAACTGGATCATGATTGTCACTGACATGGGTGCAGTTTCCTGCCATTGGATCATTTCTTTGCACTAGATGGGCAGCCTTGACTGGCCTCTGTGTAAGAGAACTTGCTTAGTCCTGATGTGACATGAAGTGGTGGGGTGGGATGGCATGTCGGAGGGATGCTCCCTTCTCTGAGATGAAACAGAGGGGGGCTTGGGGGAAGAGGGTGTAAGTGTGGTACTGGAAGGAGAGGAGGGAGTGGGATGTAACCAGTATGTAAAGTGAATAAATAAAGAAAAAACAATAAGCACTGTGAATCTCATATTCATGTCTCTCCTACAATATAGATGAGAAGAAAAACCTGGATTTCATATTTGTGAATCTGGCTCAATTTACATGATATGAGCATCTTCACTTCCTTAAGTTTTTCTGCAAACTACATAATTTCATTCTTTATGGTTGAAAAAGTTATACTGTAAATATTGACCACATTGTCTGTATTCTTTGAGCCAATGGTGCAAACATATCAGGATTCAGCATTTCACCTAATGTGAACATCTTTATATGAGGGGGCATCTTTGTTTTATGATTACTTTGTTCATTTGAGTATATTCTTAGAAGTTCTGTAACCAGATTTTATGGTAATCCTATTTTTTTTCCTGGATGTGATGTGTTGATTTTCATCAAAGCTGAGCTCATTCACCTTCCAACTAGCAGTATATAAACTTGCTTCAGATTAGATTCTTCACCAGCATTTGTTATTTATTTTATTAGTGGCAACAATTTTGATTGAGGTAAGAGGGAATCTCAGTGTAGTTTTTTTCCCCACATTTCCCTGATGGTTTAAGATGTTGGCTTTTTTAAAAAAAATTTTATTATTTATTAATTTATTCTGGTTACGTCTCTATGGTTATCCCATCCCTTGTATCCTCCCATTCTCCCCTCCCTCTCATTTTCCCCTTATTCCCCTCCCCTATGACTGTTCCTCAGAGGGATTACCTCCCCTTGTATATGCTCATAGGGTATCAAGTCTCTTCTTGGTGACCTGCTGTCCTTCCTCTGAGTGTCACTAGGTCTCCCCCTCCAGGGGACATAGTCAAATGTGAGGCACCAGAGTACTTGAGAAAGTCATATCCCACTCTCCACTCAAATGTGGAGACTGTCCAAGATGTTGGCTTTTTATACTTCCTCATTTGAAAAATTCCCGTTCAGCACAGCAACCAAGTCATTCTTTGCATTGTTATCTTGTTTGTTTTATTGAATTCCTTACATATTCTAGAGGCTAATCCTATTTGTTGATGACTAGATGGCTGAGGTTTTATCCCTGTTTGTTTGCTGTTTTTTATTTTATTATTTATTTATTTATTTATTTATTTTGAAGCATACAATATTTTTATTAATTTATTCTTGTTGTTTGCTGTTTTTTAATTCTGCTTTTTCACTGTACATAGAGGAAATCTTTCAACAGATGTAGCATCAGTAGTCTATTTTACCATTGTTCTGCTCAGAAATTCTTTACCTATTACCTTTATCTTGATAGGATTCCCTTATATGTCCTTCTATTAAGTTAACGTTTGGGTCTTTACATTAAAGATAATTTTTGTTCAGAGTAATACAGGGATCTAGTTTTTTTAATTCTATAGGTTGTTTTTCTGAGTACTCACTATCTCTTGATAAACATCATCTGCTGCCCATGCATTCTGAGCAGCTCTATGGAGAGTCCAATGACTATTACTACATGAATTCTATTGGTCTACATGTCTGTGTTATGCAAATGATACGTTGCTTTTGTTCTATGACTTTGTAGTAGTTAGTCTTTCATTAAAATTATTTTAGAAAAAATGTTCTCAAATATACTTAAGATTACTTGTATTTAAATATCCAAATATTATTATCCTACTCAATGTTATCTATATCTCTCACTTTTAGAACTGAAATATTATTGTCTTTGCTTTCATACTTTATATGAAATCTATCCCAGCCCAATTTCAAAATTCATAGAATAAACTCCCAGGGGTCCTGCTCATACTATGGCACCAGCCAAGGACAATACGTGCAGTAAACTTCGAACCCCTACCCAGATATAGCCGATGGATAGGACGCTCTTCACAGTTGAGTGGAGAGTGGGGTCTGACTTTCACACGAACTCTGGTGCCCCATATTTGACCACGTCCCCTGGATGGGGAGGCCAGGTGGCACTCACAGGAAGGACAGCAGGTTACCAAGAAGAGACTTGATACCCTATGAGCATATACAGGGGGCGGTAATCCCTCTCAGTCACAGTCATAGGGGTGGGGAGTAAGGGGAAAATGGGAGGGAGGGAGGAATGGGAGGATACAAGGGATGGGATAACCATTGAGATGTAACAAGAATAAATTAATAAAATATATTTTAAAAACAAAAACAAAATTCATAGAATAAACTAGATAATAAAAAGATTTAGCAATTCTCACAGCTCAATGCCCTAGTGTCTCTCCAATTAATTCTATGTTAAACCTCTCTATGTAATATCCTTGCTCTTCCTCTTCCTCTCCTCAACTCAGAGATCCTTCATTTGTTTCCCTGTGGTGATCTGGGCTATTCTTTTCCCTCTAGACCTTCACAATGATACTTCTTCTAGCAACATTCCCAAGATATTCATACAGAATTAATGCCATTGCATCTTTCCAGTCTCTGCCCCAGTGCACCTGTTCAGTTATGCTGATATAGTCTAAGATGCTCAAGTCTGAACTCACACTCCTCACCTACAGCTCTTCCCGTAACTTAAATTTTAATTTCATTGTAGCTAAGTTGCCATCTGCCATCTAGTATGTGTGTGTGTGTGTGTGTGTGTGTGTGTGTGTGTGTGTGTGTGTGAGAGAGAGAGAGAGAGAGAGACAGACAGACAGAGAGAGAGAGAGAGAGAGAGAGAGAGTCAGGAATTTCTATGATAGCGAAAGATCCAAATCAAGTCTTTACCAAATATTTGCCTTAATACAGTACTCATACTTTTTAAATTAATTTATTCATATTACATCTCAATGGTTATCCCATCCCTGTACTCATACTTTTAATATTATGTAATTCATATGGCAAACTATGAACATTTGTAAGACTACCCATGCATAGGTTTCAATGCAGGTCAGTGTTGTTTCACTTTGAAGTCATTAAAATTATTAAATGAAGAAAAATGTTACAATTACTCAGACATTTTTATGTAAAGTCCTATTTTAAGTGGAGAAGAACTTGAATTACTTAAGTCACATATATGAAATGAGTGTGTCCACTTGTAAATATAACACAAGTCAATGATGCTAATTCACTAAGCCCTTGCATATGTCTACACACCTGTCAATATATAATTAATGTGTTCTCTACAGCTGTCTGTAATAATCAATGCCTCTATTTAAAAATTATGTGTCTCCATCAAAATGTTCAATTGTCATGCAGAACTGCATGCCAAAATGATCAGACTTTCAGTTATGAATTTTAAATTTCACAGTACCATAACACTCTAGTGCCTCACATTTGACTATGTCCCCTGGAGGGGGAGACCTGGTGGCACTCAGAGGAATGACAGCAGGTCACCTAGAAGAGACTTGATACCCTATGAGCATATACAGGGGGAGGTAATCCCTCTCAGGAACAGTCATAGGGGAGGGGAATAAGGGGAAAATGGGAGGGAGGATACAAGGGATGGGATAACCATTGAGATGTAACAAGAATAAATTAATAAAATTAAAAAAATTCTTGCACCCATGTGGTGGACTTTTAAAGTGACAGATGATGAACTATTTTTTCCTCAACATACTACTGGTAAAACTACCTTGTCACTTATCAAATGTCTGTCAAGCAATGTCTGAAGTAAGCTGACCCATAACAGGTGGAAAGGATGAACACAGTGTGCATGCATGTATCATTTATTCTTTAATGTAAGCTGTGAAAAGATGAGAGAGAGGGCTTTTTCATTCACGTGTGAGATACTCCTTAACACTGACAACAGAAGCTGGTTTTAATTAAGTTAATATGGATTTTGTGATGCATTATGTCTGTTATTTATGAGAAAAATGCAAGTTACACCCTTTTCCTACTGTAGAATGTTGAATTGTGGCCCCCATGAAATATATGAACTCTACATGTACATGAGTGTGTATTTATTGACATGTAGTGTCCATTACAGAAGCTCAGGATTATGAGATGAGATAATTCTGAGAGATCTGAGTGACTCCTTTTGCAATGGCAAGTTGTCTTAAAATTGAGAAAAGGTAAAACACTGACATCTAAGAGCAATAGGTAATGTAATCATAGATTTAGACATTAGAGATTAGAATGACATAGCCTACATGCCTAGGTAAAAGATAATGTGTCCATGATAGTAGTATCAGAAATCAGCATAGAAAATCTGGTTAGCCAAGTTACAGTGCCATCAGAAGTATCAGGAGTATCTTAGCATTTCTATTGCTGCAATGAGCACTATGACCAAAGCAAATTGGGAAGGAAAGGATTTATTTGACTTATAAATCCAGAGCACTGTTCATTATCAGAAGAATTTAGGACTGTAGCAAGACAGGGCAGGATTCTGACAGCAGGAACAGAGGCAGAGATTATAAATTGGTGGAGCTTACTACTTTCTCTCCATAGTTTAGTGTTTTTTAAAAATAGAATCCAGGACCACCATCCCAGAGTTGACATTGCCCACACAGGGATAGACTCTCCCTCATCAATCACTATCTAAGAAAATGTCCTACAGGCTTTTTTGCAACCTGATTTTATGGAGGCATTATTTTAACTGAGGTTCCCTCCTCCTTGATGACTTTAGCTTATGTCATGTTGACATAACATCTAGCACAAGGGGGTAAGATAGTATCCTCCACTAGAGTCTGCCAAAGAGCACAATATAAAAGTATTGTGACACAGCATACTTCTATATTTTAAGATTCACAGTCTATGGTAATTTGTGTGGCAGTTTATAACATTCATAAATGCCTAGTATTAAATACAATGGATCAATTAAATCTATGTTAAGGGTCTTGTTGTTGTAACAGTCAGTAAAATGTTTGCTGGGGGTAGCATATGCCTACAATTCCAGCATGGATAGTTAGAGACAAGACCGCTCATCGTGCTTTGTGGGAGCACGTTTTACCAAATTTGTGGACTCTGCTCAGAGAGAGAGACTCTTTCTCAAACACTAAGGTGAAGGATAACTTCAGAAGGTAACCAATGAATGTCTCTAACCGCCATTCATGTGCACAGATAGCTGCACAAGCATTCATGTGTGCTCACACAAATATTCACACACACACACACACATACACACACACAGCAAAAAAAGAACAGTTTCTAAATTTTAGGGTAAAGGTATTATAAATCTTTTTGAAAATATGAGATGGCTAGGAAAAAAACAAAAATACACATTCATAAAGATCAACATTGCAGGTCTCAAATACATAGGATGATGACTTCTGTAAGCATAAGGTTATTGTGTGATTCACATGATGATTTTTATATCCACCATATCTGGTTGCAATCCTTGTTCTGCAAATCTCTTGTCTGAATGTTGTGTAAACACCGTTCCACTTTTGTCCCCTGATAAGCCAATAAACACATTTATAGCTAATTGTTGAGTATGTGAGGGAAAAAGAATCATCTTTCTGCTAGTCAGGGGAGGAGGAGTTAGAGGGGGAAGTAGGGGATTCAGCCATGGGCAGAGATCCAGCAGACATTAGGAAAGAGAAGCTGGAACAAAGAATTTGAGAAGGTGCAGGGATCTCTGGGATTTACACTGGAAGGAAGCCAGACTAGTATTGAGGGTTACAAATAAATTAAAACTACTCAATATTGTGTTATAACACTTGATAAACTAATAATATAATAGAGTCTCAATCATTTGGGTTATACCTGGCTTAAGAGAGAAACTGAGAAAAAAACCCACAATTTTATCAAAATAATTTTAACAGAATTTCTCACATATAATACTAAGTGGATATAAACTTAAGTCTGGGGCTGGTGAAATAGCTCAGTATGGAAAGTAACTTAATCATCAGGCCTGAAAACCTGAGTTTGATCTCCAGGACACATATGGTGTTGACCGGTGTCTACTCTCACAGGGTGTTCCCTGAACTTCATATGTATACAATCACAAACACTTTAAAATAAAAATAAATATAAAATAATAAACTACCAAAATATAATATGTATGTTAAAAAACTCTAAGTCACTTTGGAAACAAATTCATTAACTCATCTTTCTGGATTATAAAAAAGAAATCTTAACTAGGCAACAACTCATTATTATTCAACTTTAAGAGAGTATTAATCTAGCAATAACTGAAACATATTTCCTAAGGCTCTTAGGTCTAAAACTAAGAACTAGTCGAATTTTAAATGTAAAATCTCATTAAGACTGTTTTGCATTTAGCCAAGCACATTCATTTATTGAAGACAGAAAAATGGAATGAGAATATTGCATGATTTCAAGTTTATTTGTGTTGCAATTTGCAGAAAAGCCCAGGAAACTGAATAATTTGAATAACAGTTTCAGTCACATTAGCATCTGATAAGCTGCAGATTTAACATGTACTAAAAGACCTACAGGACATGAAATGTCTCTTAATAGGAGGAAGATGAAGTCTGGGAGCTTTATACACATCAAAGCAACCATGACAATGTTTTCAAACAATAGACATGCCATAACTTTATTATTATTATTATTATTATTATTATTATTATTATTGTTAATATTAACAAAATTAATCAATGAGACTATAACAAGAGATTATTTAAATAACTTACTTGATTAGATTGATTCCACATTAACTCAATTTATTTAAACACTTCCAATATCTGAAATATAAATATCTAAAAATTTGAAAACATACTAGAAAATTAAAGTGTTTTGTATTATTTCAGACAAATGGGAAATACCTTATTTCAAAATGTTTTCAAATGTCCATATATACTTCCTCAATGCCTCCTATGATGCTGTAATGAAGTATGTATTATTTCACTGTAACTATACTTTTTATAACTATAAATAGCTGCAAACAACTTCAGCAAGCTCATAGGTCAAGGTAAAAATTTCAAAATTTGCACAGCAACAAAACAGCACTAATTAGAATAAATTCATATAGTTTGAAATACCAAAAGAGTCTTGGATCCACAGTGTAATGACTCCAAAGACAGAAACTTTCCTCCATATGTGTCACATGAACATCCGAGTCCCACAACACATCACGATATTTAAATGTGTCTTTCTTGTGGTAAACTATAAAGAAGAGTCATTTAACTATTTAACTATTTAACTATTTAACTATTTAACTATTTAACTAACATTTAACTATTGTAAACATCATTGTATTTCAATCCAAGAAGCATAACACCCATGTGACATTGCTATATACATATTTTTAAAAGTATTAATTTTATTTATTCTCTCTTTCTGTCTTTGTCTTTATCTCTGTCTCTGTCTCTCTGTCTCTGTGTCTCTGTGTCTGTCTCTCTCTGTCTCTCTGTCTCTGTCTCTGTCTGTCTGTGTGTGTGTGTGTGTGTGTGTGTGTGTGTGTGTGTGTGTGTGTATACAAGTGTACATATGCCATGGCACAGATGTGAAGGTCAGAAGGAAACTTAGATGAATTGATTGCCTGCTTCTGCCATGGAAGTCCTTGGAATTATACTCTGTTCATTGGGCTTGTTGGCAAGCTCTATTCACATTCAATTATGCATGTTGTTTTTCTTTAGAGAGAAAACATTATATTAGCTTTTCTGAAGAGACAAATCAAATAGAAACTCCACCATCCATCCAGACCCTCAAAGTACGCTTTGTTTAACAGTGAGGGCTGGCTCAAAGAAGGACAATGGTTACAGAAGCCATCTGTCACTCTTTGCAGGAAGGTCAGCTGCTGCTCCAATTCAGGAATTTGATATCATTTAAATTTAAAATGGAATTTTCTGCAATGTATTCAGATGAGACCTATTAGTATTTAAATCATATCATCAGAAAAATATATTAAAAATTTAAGAAAAACTAAGGTTCATATTTTTGCATGTGCATGTATGTGTGTTATGTAGGCCTGTTTAGGAGAATTCGTGTGTGTGGTCACATGTAGGTGCATGTGCACAAATGTGCTCATGAGGATGGAGATCAGAGGCTGACATCGGGTGTCTTCTTTGATAATTGTCCACCTTATACATTGAGGCAGGGCCTCTTGCTTAAGTCTAGAGCTCACTGGTTTGCCTGGATTAGCTGGCAATTTTGCTCTGGAGATCTGTCTTCATGTACGGAATATTAAGCTGAATGGTAGGCCACCATAGCTGTGTTGCATATCCTGGGGATCCAAGCTCTGCCTCACAGCTTTGCATGACCAACACTTTACCCACTGAACCTTCTCTCAACCTCCATAACTTTATATTAATAAACAAAATAACTTGAGCTCATAAATCCATCCCTGACTTGGGTTGTTTATGAGACCATATTCACTCATTAGTGGGTACTTTATCATTTCTTCCATGCAGCTGCATGCCTCTTTCAATGTTTTCCAATCTGAAATAACTTATTGCATTTTATTTGCCATGTTTCTTTCACACCACTTTCAAAAAATATCAAATTTTATTAAACATGTAAAATTATCATGACATCAGACCCAAACAAAACATTTCAAAACACAAACAAATCTTAAAATTCTGAAATAACTCTCTGAAGAGCTCAGTACAGCCATCTAGTTCTAAAAATTCTCACACATTTAAAATACATTTGTAATAAGTTTCACAAATAAGAGGTGGGGGAAGGAAATTTAAAATCTCACATGAAGCTGGTTGGGTTTCCGACCATCTGAGTAATTCTCTTTCTTGCAATGGCCTTGAAGACAGGCCTATAATGAAGTGAGCTATTTGTATCAAACCTGTGCCAGTGTTCTGGCCTTATTTATTCTTTCTGTATAACCTGGAGAATAGACTAATTAAATTTCCTCATTAGTGCTGATCACTTGCTACCCTGAGTGTCTGTTATATTCTGAGCTTTATTGATTGCAGTCTAGTGACACATCTTCCATTGTTGTGGCAGCACGTCAGCCTTGTGAATACATCTCTAAGTTGAACATATTACCATAAGTCACCCATTTTTCCAATATCCTATTCTAAGATATAGTAGCCTTTTCTTAGCTATGAATGATATTTTTCAAGACTCTTCCTGGATACTTTAAGTTGAAAAATACCCATGATGATACTTCATTTATAATGAGGTACAAGACATATACAATAATTTACAATGTGTCATGCCACATTAAGCTCAATGAGTGACTCTTCCATATTAAATTAGAAACCATCGCTTGAAGCATATTATGTCATCTCTGGTATATGTAAATTTTTAGCTAGCATGACTAATATTTTAAAATTAATTAAATGCATTTAGAATGCACCAATGGGAGTGCTATTACAATTGATCTGGTAACTAAAGATGGCTAACACATGATGAACCAGCTGGTAAGGTACAGTACCATGCAGTGGGATTGTTTGTGACCAGGTAGACCTAAAAAAGAATATTACAAGATTTAACTGTACTCTCATAAAATGTAAAACATATCAGTACTTCACTTCTGGAAACTTGCATTTAATATTACTAGTCTCTGAGGACCATGAGTAACTAAACCAGCAGGAGGCCACTCCATATATATAAATTATGTCAAAAATTTTTAGAAGAAAAAGTTTCCTTGGGCCTAATGATTTCAGAGCATTTTGAAAGATTTAAAAATTTTAATTTCTATGTTGGAATTCTGTAGTTAATTATTATTTAAGGTGCACTACTGTTAAGAGTGTTCACCTTTCCTCAAATGGGTATTAGGTATAAGAGAGTAGAAAAGGTAGGTAACTTTTTAATCCATAAGTAATGTCTCTGCATCTTGCAGGACCATTACACTCATAAACTCATAGGAGCCATGGAGTGGGGTGGAACACATTTTCCTTCAACCCTAGTAAACTAGCTCCCCTAGTAAATTCTATTAAAAATAAGAAGAAAATATTCCCCATATTTCCAGGAACTCTTGTTGAGGACCTGGTAGGTCTTTAGTATATCATGTGGGTATCTCAGCAGCTCCTGTCTGTTTTGATGTCCTATAGGAATCCTGGAAATGCAAGGTTCTTAGATCACATTAGAAGGTGGATGCTACATTCTCATGTCTGATAGTATTTCAAGTGTGTACATAACCATTCCCGTACTAACCTGCCTCTATTTACTATGCCTCATTTTATAAAACACTCATTTTGGTTGTTCCATTTCTCTAGATAACTTTGAATAATATGTCAGTTTTTCACTAGAAAATAACTATAAAGTATGATATAAAGTATATAGTACATGTGTATAAATGCATATACATATATATATTTATGCATTTATAATAGGAGTCAGAAACTCACCTGCTATTAAGAGTCTCATAAAGCCACCCAGCTCTTAGCCACAATACATGCATAAGACCTATTGCAGAGGTCCTGATGCTGCCTGCTTCCGTCTCTGTGAGCCTATGTGTACCCTGCTTAGTTGGTTCCGTGGTCCATGTTCTCCTTGTGCCCTCCATGTCCTCTGACTCCTACAATCTCTCTCTCCTTTCCATTGGGTTTCCCAATCTCATAAGAGAGAGACATAATAGAGACCTTCAACTTAGACCCTCCATAGATGGCTGTGTGTCTCTGTGCCCACTCTCACCTGCTACCAGACGAAGTATCTCTGAGGATAACTGGACAAGGCACTGATATTGAGTATAGCAGATTGTCAATGTGAATTATGTTATTGATTATTTTTTGTTAGCCATGTGAGATTCTACCCTTCATCTCTGGGCTAGGCAGTCTCAAGTTCCTGGCCATGCAGTCAGTGTACTGCATGAGATCTCTCTCCTAAACTCTTATTTGAACAATTGAAAAAAAAAACAGTAACTGGCTTGTATAATTTTATTGCACTCGAGAAAATTATTTAAGCTTTCAGCTCAAGGTGGGAAAGGTATATAGAACTCACCAGAATATAAGTTGAAATTTAAAAAAATAAAATGGAGTAACTATGAAAATAACTATGATATTTTTTGCATAATTTTGAGGACTAGGTAAGGATTTCACTAATTGAGTTATATCCAAGCCAGGGACATGAGGACATGAAATCACTGGGTGATGCTCACATGTAAAAATCCACAATAATTTTACATTAATATCTCCACATAATTTAGTGAGCCTGTCTGCACACCAGTTTTGGATAATATAAAATCATAGCAATCATATGGTTTTCTGAAAGTTTTATATTTTAATCAGAATTGAGGGCACTTATGGGTCAGTAATGAGAAATCATGACTTGCGATGTACTCATTGTTCCAAAGCCACAGAGAACAGCAGAATTTATGCCCATGATATAAGAGCCATTTCACTCAGTTTTGTAGTTAGAAATTTAGATTCTTCTAATAGCATTCCATGGCAGAAATTCTCAGTAACACCTTTCCTGTCTTGTTGCCTTCTGAGGCTTTTAACGTATGAGTATATCTGACATAGTTGCTCTATTAGGATAAGAAATTCGATACTTGAAATGTCAAAGTCATTTTTTTTTTGGCTTATATACATAGATGTACAGGTGCATATGTGTATGTGTGAATGTATGCTCATATGTGTGTGGTTACATGTATTTGTGTGTTCATTTAGAAGGTCATCAGGTATCTTTCCCAGGAAGGTCTTTACTAAACCCACATCCCACCGTTTTGACTAGTCTCTCTAGCTAGCTAGGATTTTCTTCTACCTCCAAAATGTGCAAGCAGAGTGCACATCAGCTTTGAGGTGTGAACTTTGGCCCTTTATCACATGAGTCATCTTCCCAGCTGTACATTTCTTTTGTGAGGCATCTTTTCTTCTTATGATGAACAGAAATACACTCACCAAGTAAACCCCAAAAGATACAAATGACTTGTGAACATCAGTACCGAATATTCACATTTCTAACCAGAAGATAACATTCCCTGAGTCTAAGTCCTTGACACAAGAACAGCACCACTTTGATGGTTTACACAAATTAGCTAGTATGACTACTGGAATGTCCTGAGGATACTGGGGAAAAGGACACTAAAACAGAAATATCATGTCTCCGCAAGGTTTTCCTGGAATGCTTGGATATTTTTTGTCTTTCTGAGTTTATCTCTGAACAACAGTCTTGGCTTGAGACAATTTAGAGCTGTCTTGAGTACAGTCTGTTTACAGTGACAAACAAAACAATAATTGAGCCAGAAACCTAATAGAATTAGAATAAGAAAATCTTGAAAACCTTGCACAGATCCTTCAAACTTGGGGATTGGGAAATTTTTGGAATATTGGTAGAGTGCACCAAAACACAGAATTGAGCACTGCATATAAATCACAATTAAAGGTACTCACCATTCTAGACATAAAGCAAGCAACTTATGGCAAGGGGACAATGAGTGAATGACAAATTCTGCCAAAAAAGCCTGAAATCAGGCCACAGTAAGGGGCAGCATTTAGGAAAACAGGGTGAGAATAAGAACTAAACCTATCTCGGGCAAGCTGAATATTCTCCAGCCAATATTCTCCATTCATGTTTTTTAGCTACACATGTGGGTTGATCCGGATGCTATAGATGGAATTCTACACTTGCCCCCTTCATATATAGATTAACTAATTCCAACCTTGAAAATGTCACATTTATAATACATCCTGTGAACTACCAGACAGACAGTATATTTTCACACTTTTCTTTAGGGACATAAACAATTACCAAATAAAATATTTTATATATGCGAATGGATTTTGGAGAACGTACATATAGAAATATAATACATTTAGCTAAAAATATCAGATAATAGGTGAGCGTTAGATTATTGTGAGAAAGTAAAATCATTTGAGGAAAGTAATTGAATTCACATTAAGAAATAAATAAAACACTACTTCCAGATTAAAAATTAAATATTGTATAAGCTATATTGTATAAAGATAAATATTGTATATATTGTAAATGTTTATATTTACAATTACAAATATATTAAATATATATAATCTCCAAAATTTCTTTATATATCTATATATAATTTATTGATCTATAATGCATAATAAGTTAATCATTATTATTTAAAATATTTTATGTGCTATATAAAAAAGTATTATGTAAGAAAAAGTAGTAGTGGAATTATATATGAGTAAAGAGTTTATCTTTTATCAAAAGTAATCTGTATATATTTTTACTAATGTTAGGTAAGTTAAGATGTGTATAGTAAGTCTCAGAGCAACCATTGAACTATGCAAATTAAATATACCAAATAATAAAAAGGCAATAGGGAAGAAAAAGAGCAGTAAAAATTAATGACAAATAAGACCTATGTCAAAATAGCAGTTATAAAAATCAGACTTATGAGTATAAACAATAATTTTCAATTAAAATATCATAAAAATGGCAAAACTGTATGACTGGTTACAAGAAGTCAGATTGGATTTAAAATAACAATTCAAAAATTTACTTTTTATAAGGAAGCATAGTTTTTTCCAAAGATACAGAGTGAAAGGATAAAAAAATTATGCCATGTAATATCATAAAGTAAATGTAGAATGTAGTCATAAAAGATTCTCCGCAGTTGAGTGGAGAGTGAGGTATGACTTTCACACGTACTCTGGTGCCTCATATTTGACCATGTCCCCTGGAGGGGGAGACCTGGTGGCACTCAGAGGAAGGACAGCAGGTCACCGAGAAGAGACTTGATACCCTATGAGCATATACAGGGGGAGGTAATCCCCCTCAGGAACAGTCATAGGGGAGGAGAATAAGGGGAAACTGGGAGGGAGGGGAGAATGGGAGGATACAAATGATGGGATAATCATTGAGATGTAACAAGAATAAATTTAAAAAAAAATTTTTAAAAAGATAACAGAATAGAAGATGCCATTTACAATGTGTACAGCTGACAAAGGGTCTGTATCTAAAAAGTATAAAGAACTCTTTCACATTCAAAAACAAGACCAAAAAAAGATAAAATAGATTTTAATATCAAATGTATTTTTAGATATAAGCAGAAATGATTAATATTCATAAAGTCACCATGTCCTCAAGAGGCCAACAAAATAAAAAATACATTAAACAGAAACTAGCACCATTGAAATAAAGTAAAAGGTAGATTTTAAAACAACGTTGATATTGTTAATAATTCACTTTCTGTAATATGAAAAACATCCTAAAGAAAAAACACTGAGGAAATACACTTTTTGCCATCTAGACCAAAGAGACATAAAGAGAACAATCTATTACAAAGCATTATAATTCATAAAATGTGTCACTTGTATGTGCCATGTAATGGTAAAATATTCAGTGCCAAAGGAGGTTACCTCATCTTTCCATTTCTGCCAAAAAGAACGAACTGGAAAGATCCTGGAAATTTAAGCCAAGGACTTGGAATATTGGGAGAGCTAGAGGAGAAAGGGGAGTGATGGAGAAGTCCCCAAGGGGCTCTGGCCACAGACTGAGGGGGTTCCAACACAGGTTGGTGACCAACACAAGGGGAAGACATGGGAAGACGGTCCTTTTCCCACATGAACCACTAAGGACTATAAACTTCCTAAATCTAGGACAAATTAAACCCACAAATTTATAGAAGCAAATTTCTTCAGAATCTGTCATATTCTTCAATCTTCCAGCACACTTCCATAGCAAAAGGCAGTCAGCTGATGGAAAGGAGGGCAGGACAGATGAAGAGGTGAACATCTATCTAATGGGTTCGTCCAAGTAGTTCTTCACCTGGAAAACCAGAAATGGCAGGACATTTGTTGATGTACAAAGAAGTCAAAGGCATTGACCAGGGAGAAGAACGTCACTGCTCAATTCATACATACAGCTGACCTTGTAAGGCAACTGTATGAATAATTAACCTAGGAGAGAGATTCTTTCCTTCTTTGTTTTTGGAGCACATTGAATTAACAACTGCACACAGCGGTGCCTTTTATATTAATAGAATTTAGCTGTACTGTTAAAGAATGAGGAAAATTGGGCGCTTTCTTACTCAAATTAGCAATGTAATATTTCAGGGATTTATCTTGGACTTCACCAAGAAAGATGTCTTATCCTCTTAAAACTAATTTGTAGCACAGAAGTTAATCTTATATGCCTAATGTAATGTATCTTCCACAATCGGCTCCTCTCCTATGCACAAAGGATGCTGTTTTAGGATGAATTGCTATGGAATTGCTCACATATGTTACGAGGAGAGCAGCTTGTGCATGAGTAATGTGATTATGATAAATGCCAAGAGAATTTGTAACAAATTGACATCCACCATTTTCTTCTAACAAAATAATTTATCACTTTTTAATTTCTTAATTCATAATGAATAATTACCAAGATAATTGATCCCTCTTAAGCTTACTGAATTCATTAGATGATTTGATTTGGTTCATTGACCAGGCTACAGTATGTATGTAAAAACTGTTTCTTAACTCTGCAAATTAGCTGCTCTTTTTGGAACATTAGGGTTGTTGATGGCTTAATATGTAATCTGTGTAACTATTTTATGTGTTTTCCTTCGAACTTTAATTAACCTCCCTGAGTTTTGGTTATAAAAGCCTTCAGTGCTATCTCAACATCCTGCGCATGTACAATACAGAATGTTCCTTTTAGTTCTGATTGTCAAAGGGGATGGGTTGATCATATCCTTACCAGTTTTATTTCATTCCTATTGTTCAGAGAAGCTTCATTTTGGAGCTTACATGAAAGGCTGAAGATGAGATATCATGCTGTCATTCAACGATCATTTTATTATGGAAATTCAGATACTGACAGTGTGTTTTAAGGTAAGAATGCTTTAGAAAGTGTAAACTTCATTGCATGACATATGACAGTATTTTAAATTTAAGAATATTTCCAGTGTTTAAGCGCTTTTTTCACATTAGTTACAGATATGTTGGTCACAATGTACCATTTCCTTGAGTTCATAAATGCATCTTTACTCTGTTGCAAAAATTTTAGAGGCTATTATGCTAAACAGTGACACTAAAATGGCAGTTAGTAGGATAAATTTACATAAAAATATCAAAGTTACCTTAGGATTTTGGATGAAAGTTTTTTTTTTTAATTGCTACATGATTTGAAGGATATAAAAAAGAAAGCAAAATGGTTTTTGTCTTTTTGTAAACAAAATATTGACTATAGTTTAAAGAACTTAATGTTCAAAAACACATATTTGCCACTAGAATACACATTTCTGATTAAAATTTATCTTTATGTGAATTATGTATTTCGTTTTCTCAACTGATAACATCACGAGATAAAATTATACCATCATTAATTTAATTTACTCTCAAATTTGACAGGAACTAGTAAAACATCATTGCATTTACATTTCAAGAAAAGCGGAGTTCGTCTAGAGGCTCTATATGGTAGTTTAGGCTTCCAGCAAATGCTAGTAAGCCCTACTATAGATGAGCCTTACATTTTTTCGTGACCATAGCAAAAAATTTGGGGAACGAGGTGTGTGTGTATGTGTGTGTGTGTGTGTGTGTGTGTGTGTGTGTGTGTCTGACTGTCTGTCTGTGTGTTGTATGTGTGTATACTTAGCCAAGTGTATGCAGTGGAAGCAGAATTCAAGGTTTTATAACTTCTATTACTAATCACAGTCTTTTCTGAGTAAGGGTCTTTCACTAACCTTGGCTGATGTGACCAACCAGCCAGTTCCCAGGATCCCTGCTGCTGATTTGACCCTTTCTCTCAAGTATTGGTGTTACAGGTGTCTGCCACCATGTGCAGTTTTTATGTGGTGCTTAGAATTGAACTCATGAAGAACAATTGTAGAAAT
>OU015749.1:41520604-41534014 GCA_907169655.1 Acomys percivali | reverse complement strand
AGAGAGAGAGAGAGAGAGAGAGAGAGAGAGAGAGAGAGAGGGAGAGAACTGTTTTACTCTTAAAATCGTATTGCTTTTATGTGAGTTAAAGACTTTGTTGTAGAGCAATAAAGAGTTGTCATCTAGTTCTGATAGGAAACCAGAATGCAAAAGACTTTTTGCTTGGTGTTATCAGGTAATAAGGCACCTGATCACTGGCATTGCATATTTTGTATAATAACCCATGGCTTTTCTGAGAAACATTTACCATCCATGAAACTCATTTCTCTTTAAACTCTTCTTTTACTGTTATAAATTGCATATAATGTTATAATATAATATATATAATTTATAATAATATAGTTTAGTTTAAATTTTATAAACTATATAATATATAATGACATAAGTAAATATATATTTCTTGGTTATAAGGGGTTTTCTTTTGAGTCAGGGTCTTTCACTAACCTTAGCTTGTGAGAAATAAAATTTCTCTTTAAACATATTTTTTTAATTCCTGAGGAGGTCTTCTTCTGTCAGCGGTCTAGGGGAGGGATATAAGGTGAAAGAAGTAAGGAGAGTGAGAACGGGAAGATAAAAATGAGGGGATAACAAGCGGGATGTAAACTGAATAAATCATTAAAAGATTCATGGATGTCTAAAGTTTATTTGATATTATTGATCCCTGAATTTGTTAAATAACAAAATAAATACAATGCAATATATTTTAAATCATTGGAAATTTTACCTGGCTATTTTTGTGTAGGTATTTAATTGAACTGAAAATTTACCACCTAGGAGGAAGAGAATAAATCCAAATGTTAGCTAATAGCTAACAAAAACAGGATCGGGATGCTTACTTAGAAAACTATGTGTTCATATGCATCTCCAGGGTTTTATAAGCCATAAACAGTAGTTATGCAAGTGGAGACTTTTTAGTGGAGCTGTGTGTAAGTCAAGTAGGTGCAGGTTTCAAGAGTTGCACCCAGGTCAAGGTGACATTTTTCTAATTTGTCCTGTAAAACTCTTCTTGCCCATACTCCTGTAAGCAAGACCAATACACTCACTAACTCATTAGACAGACATGGTGGGAAACTCATGCAGGGTAAATGTGGGTTTTCTCACATGCCCTCAGTAAGATCTGATTTAGTCTATTTTATACTGGTTTTCTTATGCAGTCATCATAGTCATTCAGTAGAAGGGGAACAAACATTATTATGAAGCTTGTAAAATATTTTAAGTAGATTAGTTAAAATTTTGATATAAGACCTTTTGACAAAGGGCAATTCCACAAGAGCATTCACCAAGTCATTTACAGTGAAACTCTGGCTGTTATTATCATAAATATTACCACTAAGGTTTCTCAGTGTTGTCCCCACAGTAATGTCTGGAAGATGCCAAAGTTAATACAGTGTGTAATTTATTTGAAGGGATGCTGACTAACTGAGCACCAAGATATTTCAAATAAAATCAAACAAATTCTACTGTGAATAGTTAACACTAAACCCTCTCTCTACTTAAAAATATCAGTTTATTGTCTTAATACAAATAATAGTTGCTATTTATCATATAAGGTAATACAAATTTAATTCTGCTGTGTACCAACAATGATTACTTTATAATATATAATATTTGAATAAGGATTCCAGAGAAATATTTGACCAAAGTATCTACCATGTTTTTCAAGATTTGTTTAACAGTGAGGAAAAACAACACAGCACAGGGATGGTGACTGATTACATGGCTACAGGCAAAGGGAGAGGAATAGATGGAATAATAAACCCAACCACAGTCAAATGAAGAGATTCTGTGGCTTCAAAGTCATTGATCTCCTCTTGATATATTTTAAAAGATAATATCTGAGTTATGGCAGATCTATTTGTTTAAGCTATTGATTTTGTAATCTAACTTTAAGGTGTTTAAAAATATGTGGTAAATTTGACTTTCAAGTTAAAAACTTAAATCCAACATCTGCAATAATAATACAAAATTAATAGACTTTTAGCCAGGTTCTTTTTATCAGGTATATTTGCCACTGAATAACAATAATCATCAGAGGAGATGAAAGGTAAACTAATAGTTATCATTTTACTGTCCACAATGTTGCTATGGAATCCTCACAAAACTTTAGAACTTGCCCCAAATATTTTGTGCTTTGCATCTCTGCAGTTGCCATCAGAAAATATAGCAGCATGTTTACCAATTGTTGCATGCTTATTCATTTAATAACGATGTAAAAGTGTTATAGCCAAGTACATGTTTGGTTTACAAGAATGAAAACTTCAAGTAGAGCAGTATATACACATACTCATGTGTGGGTTTTTTTGTGTATACATATATATGTACATAGTGTAAATGTATATGGAACATACCAATATGAAGAAGTAATAAAATGGAAAATTCAAATGTAGGTGTGTATATACACACTTGCATGTATTTATGTATACCTCTTTATCTACATGTATAAAATTTGAATAATTGTATATGAAATGCACTAAATATGAAGATCTTGTAGAAGTTTAAAATTAAGTTTAACATTTAAACCTACCAGACACACATATAAAGACACCAATAAATGTATTAAAAGTCTAGGAATGTTCTGTGTTCCCCAGGATTCCTCTGAAGGAATATTTACATCAGTTTGGGCTTTGAAAAGTGAACACTGGTCCAGTGGATAGCATCATGCATGTATATTTAATAATATTGTAGAAGAGACGTTTGCAATGCAATTTGATCTACTAATAAAATGTCATCTATCATACTTTCCCCAACTTAATGCCTTCTAAAATGAAAAGTTTGATAAAGGCTCGTTTTCAGCTATAGGGAAAGGACAACAGTAAAAGGGATGAAAAAACTTTATGAGCATTTTGCACAGTTGTACACAAAATTTTAAAAAAAGAAAAAACTTCATACAAAGGAATGTAAGATTTGTACCATGGGAATTAGCAAGCTGTGAATTTAACTAGATTATTGTTTTTAGGAGAAACATTTTGTTTATTAAGGATCATAAAACGTGTAAGATCGCCAGGTTTTCATTAAAAATTGTGAAAGAATATGTAAATCCAAGAACATGTGAATGTTTTAAAATTTTTTATTTATAAAATTTATTCACATTACATCTGATTGTTATTCCTTCACACTTATTTTCCTGTTCTCACCCTTCCTCTCTCTTCTGCCCTATTTCCCTCTCCTAGGATTTTGACAGGGGGAACCTTCCTCCCTGACCATCTGGCCTAGGCCTACAGATCTCATCAGAATAGCCTGCATCCTCTTCCTCTGTGTGCCCATAAGGCCACCCCACCAGCCAATGGGCCTTCTCTGGTCTCCTCCCCGATGTGAATGTGTAGAATTAGTGGTCCATTGGCCAAGTATGAACAGGGGATCTAGATTCTGTGCTTGCAATGTCCTTGGTTGGTGTATCAGTTCCTGCAGGCCTCCCCTGGGTCCAGATCAGATGAACTTGATGGTCTCTTTGTGGAGCTCCTGACTTCTTGGGGTCCTTCCATACCCATAACTCTTCCATACAACTCTCAGCTTTCTGCCCAGGTTCTGGCTGCAATTCCCAGTATCTGTCCTGATCTTGCGCTGGTGGAGTCTCTCAGAGGACATCTATGTTGAGCTAATATCCACTTATAAATAAGTATATATCTTGTGTGTCTTTCTGGGCCTGGGTTACCTCATTCAGGATGATCATTCCTAATTATATCCATTTGCCCGCAAATTTTAAGATTTCTTTGTTTTTAATAGTTGAAGACCTCAGCATAAAACCAGACACACTAAATTTGTTAGAAAAAAGTGGGAAGGAGCCTTGAACTCATTGGCACAGGAGACAACTTCCTGAACAGAACACCAATAGCTCAGGCGCTAAGACAATTAATCAATGGGACCTCATGAAGCTGAAAAGCTTCTGTAAGGCAAAGGGCATTGTCAACAAATTAAAGCTATAGCCTACAGACTGGGAGAAGCTCTTCACCAACCCTGCATCCACCAAAGCCCTAATATCCAAAAGGATAAAGAACTCAAGAAATTAAACATCAGCAAACCAAATAACCCAATTAAAAATGGGGTACAGAGGTAAACACAGAATGTTATATTCGGACATTTTCTTTTATACAAAAGACTGATCAAACTTCTGGATGGCATTTAGTCAAAAAAAAAATTATGGCACTAAGAGCATAAATAAGAAAAGTAATTGTCGATTGAGAAATCATTCCAACCACAATAATGCTTTCCCTGCTATGAGTTTGGTCCTCAGTCCCTGCACATCACACACATGGGCTTGAACCTTGTTTGCGGTCCATTTGCTCTCTGGATACACAATAAGCCAAGCCTTCATTTCCTTAAGGATGAACTGTCAGAAGTCATGGAGCTTTCTGTAGCACTCAGTGTCCCACAATCCCCAGATGAGGTTGTCTTAGGGTATGACTGAGATTGTTGCTAATAGTTTGGACAAGGTATAGTTTTATTGTTACCTGATTTAGTGATAAGTCCTGAATGAGTAAAAACATACCTATGCATGAGAAATACTAAACTCTGAAGATTACTTCTCAAAGAGAATAAACAAACAATGTTGTAGAATAGGTAGATTTGGCTTCAGTTTAGTTAAACATTGAGTTTATTTCCAATATTCTTAACTAAGGATCCTTGTATTTTCTCCAGTTACTAATTGTATTAGAAAATAGAATGTCTAAACCTAAAATGACTGCTTTTATTTTTATCAGATAAATGGGAAGATGTGAAAATTTGATGATGTTTGCCCCTAGTGTACCCTGTGGGTTGCATGCAATTTATTATTTTATCCTCAACATATATATTTTTATCAACCCTGCTTCTCTTGTGAGGATCATGAATTTCTAAAGATATTTGTTATCCCAATAGTACATATATATTAGAGCATGCATACTTTCAGTTTCAGCTTGAGTAATAAGTGGATCATGCTCTTCCTTGGCTCTCACTATCACAGGAAGGATTTCATTCCAGGTAGCACCATGTTCTGCCTTTTCTTTTCTTAAGCTCATTTCCATATGTTTAACTGTGGTTAAATTTCCCTTAAATTTTGTATCAGTATAACCATTTGTTCCCACCTCAATTCAGCTACTAAGTTAGCTAGAATACAAATCAAATATTAAATGTTATTAATGTAATTAATCATGAGTATTAATGATATAAAAATAATTAAATATAGAATTATGTGTAATATTTAGGAAATATTTTTAACATGATAAAACTCATCAAAGAAAATCATTCAGATGTTGGGATTTTTTTTTCCATTATGTGTCAGATGGTTTTGGAAACAAAAACACAAGGCTGACTAACAGCAGAATGACAGCAATATGGATCCTAAGATAGTAGATATGATGGAATGAAACTGTGTGCCTATTTGTAGTATTTGCTCTGGTCTATGTAAGTGAATAAAAATTAATGTCAAGGTGAGTAACTTGGTAATATATTATGTAAACACTGAGATATTTAAAAGTGCACAAAATATTGAGGGCTTCAATGATGGCTTAAAATTGCGGACTGTTGTTCCAGAGGTCTCTGGTTCAATCTCAAACCCCCATATGGTGATTTACAAACAATTTTAACTCCAGCTCCATGGCATCCAATACTTTCCTCTGCCCTTTGGGAAACATATAGTGCACAAACATATATTCAGGCAAAATGCTCATTAATATAAAGTAAAAATTATTCTCAAATATAAGTGTGATAACAATGTCAAATTTGGTTCCTGATGGGATATAGTGAAAGGAACATAGTTTCTTATGGGATGTTTTATTTTTATTTTTAATCACTTTTCCTATTGCTGATAATAAATTCTTTTCTTGCATAATGTATCACGATGATGATTCCCCTTTATTGTCCTCCTCCCAATTCCTCCCCATCTCCTCTCTCATCCAGAAACATTCCCTTTCTGAACCTCATTAGAAAATTACACGTTTCTAAGAGATAGTAATGAAATATAACAAAAGACATAATAAAGTAAAACAAAAACTATCACATCAAAGTGAGACAAGACAAACCAACAGAAGAAAAAGAACCGAGAAAAGGCACAAGAATCAGAGTCATTCATTTACACATTCATGAATCTCATGCGCTGGAAGCTGTAATATATACTCAGAAGACCTTGTGGAGGCCTCTGCAGGAACCTTTTATGCTGTTTCCATCTCCGTGAGTTCAGATGAACCTTGTTCATGCTGATTTAAGGGCCTTCTGTTCCTGTTGTTCTCTCTCTACCTCCTCTTCTGCGGTATTCTCTATGCTCTGTAGCGAGGGATCCGATGAAGATATTCCATTATGGTTGAGCGTTCCAAGGTCTCTGAGTCTCTGCAAAATGTCTGGCTGTGAATCTCTATAATTGCTCTTATCTGCTGCAGGAAGAAGCTTAGCTGGTGATGGCTGAACAAGTCACTAATTAATATAGCAGATTATGATTAGGAATTATTTTTATCATTCTGTCCCTGTCTCTATCTCTCTCTCTTTTGGTCTCTCTGTCTTTCTCTGTCTCTGTCTGTGTCTCTCTCTCTGTTTCTCTCTGTCTCTCAGTCTGTCTCTGTCTCTGCCTGTCTGTCTGTCTGTCTGTCTGTCTGTCTCTCTCTCTCTCTCTCTCTTTCTCTCTCTCTCTCTCTCTCTCTGTCTCTCTCTCTCTTGCTGTCAGTTTCTCATTAGTTTGTTGGTTTAAAGCCAGCAGTATTTGGTTTTACCTTAGATCCTTGGGCTATATCTCATGGGATGGGCTTTACATCAAAAGTCTAATCAGTTATTGGTTGGTTATTTCCAAGCTACCAAGGGAAACGAAAAATTATCGAACCTCAAAACCTTTGATCTATATTGGTAAGGCATCAGTGACACAGAGCTCTTGAAAATAACCAACCAATAAATGATTGGACTTTTGACTTAAGGCCTATCAGAACATGGGAAGCAGCTAGCTGGGAAGAAGAAAAGGGTTATTTGAAGTATGAAGGATATGAGAGAGAGAGAGTAATGGGAATGATTATGTTTGAGATACACTGTGTTTATCTACAAAATAAAAATAAAAATTTTAATTAATAAAAATGTTATAATTAATAAATGCTAATAAAGTATTAACTTTAAAAGCTTTAAATAGTTAATCAAGGTCAGGAGCAACTGGTTAATGAATAATCATTTTACATATACATATTCTGTGGTTTTATATGTAGTCAAAGGTGTTTATGTTCTTCTTACAGAGGCTTTTATTATAGTAGTTATTCCTTGTTTATCAATGTAAAAAATGAAAATGAAAGAAAAATAGTGGTGGTGAGTTTTATTTTTCCCTGTTAGCAGGATCCAGAATAAAGAGTTTATATACACTTGGGGGGGGAGTATTGCAAAATTTACAATATGTAATAGAATGAGCTTGTCTCACGAAACATAACTAAAATATTCCTTGCTGTTCAGATTGATGAATAGACCTACTTATAATTTCCATTCTGAATAACAAATTGAACTTTCACAGTGAATTTGTGTAGTGACAATTCCAGGTTTGGCATTTAAGAGAAACATATGCTTCTAAAGGGGTTTGGCTGAGAGTCAGATGCAAGCTCCTCTGAGTGATTCACGCCTTGGGGAATCTCTTCTAACACAAAAAGTGCTTAAGGAAGAAACATTTAAAACAAACCATCTAAGGACTATGGGAAGGTTAAATGAATCTTCTCTGGTGACTGCCCCTGGAGGGTATCAATCACACTTTGTGGGACCTGTCACACATCACAGGGAAACAGAAAACCTAAGAAAAACAGCACTTTTATACCACCAGGAAGCCCTGGATACTAGTGTCTAGCTCACTCATGTATGAGGTATAAAACCGTACACTTGCAAAAAGCGTCATAATCTGTTGAAGGCATAAGCCTGGGTATCTGCTCTAAGTACAACAAGCAAAGTTATTACGGTAAGAATGATAGTTTGTGCATACATTACACTATCATGTGATCCCAAAATATGAACTTTGGACACATACCAGTAAATAATAAGTCTAAATGTCAGATTATCATATAACACCTTACACAAAATTTTATCAAAATAATAACAGATGCCTGTTTTCTATATAGAATCTAACACAAATCATAATGGTAATAGGTGAAATATACAATGAGGATTTTCAGAGCAAATACAAAGAAGCAGGCCAGGTGACTCATTTCCTGGATACTGCTGAGCTCACTGAGCTTTACCTAAGCCGATCTCAAGCAAGCAGGTATTTTTTTTTATCACTTTCAGACAGAAACTTGTGCAGACTGATGGCATGGCAGACTGTGCCTACACCCTATCTGTCTTCTAGACGTTCTAAAGTATGCCACAACTTATTTGATACACCTTCTAATGAGAATCTCCTGCTCTCAAATTTTGTTCAACCCTTTTATGATAGGTGTTAGGGGCAGGAACATGGTAAGATAATGAATACCACATCGAAAATCCTTGCTGTCTTTCCACGATGCATTTGGATGTTCCTTCCAGAAGCCAACCACTAATGCAGAAAACTCCATTTCCTTGTGCTGATGACCCCTAGCTGAGGCCAAGTGAACAGTGATATTGGAAATCCTGCTCCTTCCAAACTTCAAATGATTCCAGTGACATCTGATGACATGACTTTAGAGGTCTTCAGTGAGAAATGTTCAACCCTTCTTCCTGAACTCCTGAATAAACTTCATACTATCTTCAATGTGGAGAATATTTTCTGTCTATTCAAGTACATTGAGGATTGGCAAGACTTTCACATTAGATAAAACATCTACATGTGCTATTTCTACACACCTGTGATTAAACTGTGTGCAGTCCTGTGGCTGCATACTTGGGAAAATATCACCTGCTGCTTGCTTGCAAAACTCTAAATAGACTAGCCAGCCCTTTTATGACCATGCTCCGAACCTCAGAAACTAGTGGATAATAAATGATTGATGTTTTAGTAGCATTGGATACTGACAAAACAACAATATTCTTGTTCACAAATGTGAAAGGACACACTGTTTCAGCAACTAGTTTTTTTCTACAATATAGTGCACCATGAACAAATGCAAGTGGTTTTACATCGTACTAAAAAGGAGCATTTCTCTTGTTAGCTATTGTTTTTAGGTTCAGTATAGAGTGTTCTGGTTGGAGGATGAAATGCCCTTCATAATCTCATAGGTTAAAAGCATTATCTGCAGTTGATAGAATTATTTTTGAGAGGTTGTAGGTAGATTAGGTAATGTGGTCTTGATGGAGAAAACATCTCAATGTGATAGATCCTCTCTTTGTCTCTGTTTCTCTGCCTGTCTCTGTCCATCCGTCTGTCTGTCTGACTGTCTGTCTGTCCCTGTCTTTTTCTTTTCTGTTTCCATGAGGTGAGTAGTTCCTTCCTCCACATGTTTCTGCCATCATTATGTTCTTCTACACAGTAGGATAAGATCATGGATCCAAGTATCTATATATTGAATACTCTGAGACTCTGATCTCCTTAACTGCCTTTGTCCTTAACAAGTTCTTGTATTAGCTATGCTACCTCAGTGAGTTGAAGGTTCACTAACATAGATTCCAGTCAAGAAATTTAAAAAATAATGAGGGTAAAAAGACAACAGGGTTAATATAGTTCAAGGGTATAGATCATTAAAGTTATCTTGATGCATTTCTATGAGACAGGACAGGAGAAATGCACATTAGAGATACACACAGTGGGGGGACAGGAGAAAGACAGAATATCTTCTACAAGCTTATGACTGAAAAGTTTCAGGTTCTATCAGCCTATCACTGAGAGGCTTAAACCATCTAGTTACAATGATTGCAACAATCTTTTCTTGGTTTACTCTATATACAGACACTGAATATGGGGGTGTTATAGATTTAAAACTCTAATAGACACAGCACTTCCTTCATCAGCTATTTATGACATAATCTCATCAGTATCCTGCATTCAGCCTGGCAGGCAGGCTCTACATCTTCTTCTGTGGCACTGAGAAGTCTTCTTTTTAATATTACTGTTCCCAAGGTGCATTTGGCTATAAAGCAGTCTTCTCAAACTCTACACAATTGCATTAAAAAAAACAAGCCAATTAATAATTCATAAGACACATGTATTATCTCAGTGGTTTAAACAGATAGGATCCCTAGAGCATTTAAAAGACATTTACCTTGAAATGTGACTACATCACAATTCATTTGTAAAGTAATATTGACTCTCTTGTGCTTTCAAGGGCATTTGTCATGAATTCCACATTGCATTTCCATAATTCACAGAGAAACAAGTATTAAACTACCTCTAAGGGAAAGCTCTGAGCTTGCACTTACTATAGTTCACTCTGTGGAAAGATTTTTAGATGAGAGAAGCATGGGAGAATAGCAAAGTAGAAGGATCCAGAGGATCCTAAAAACCTACAAGAAGAAAATTATGATACTAAGATTTGGGCCCAGGGTCCCACTCAAACTATGGCACCAGCCAAGGACAATACATGCTGTAAACTTCAAACCCTTACCCAGATCTAGCCAATGAACAGGACACACTCCACGGTTGAGTGGAGAGTGGGGTATGACTTTCACACGTACTCTGGTGCCTCATATTTGACCATGTCTCCTGGAAGGGGAGACTTGGTGGCACTCAGAGGAAGGTTAGCAGGCTATCAAGAAGAGACTTGATATCCTATGAGCATATAAAGGGGGAGGAAGTCCCCCTTAGGCACAGTCATAGGGGAGGGGAGTAAGGGGAAAATGGGAGGGAGGGAGGAATGGGAGGATACAAGGATGGGATAACCATTGAGATGTAACAAGAATAAATTAATAATAAAAAAATTAAAAAATATTTTTAAAGTCACACATTAGATTTTTTGACATGTTTCTTCCCATGTGCGTATACTTCCACAAGAGTTGGATAGGAAGGATCCAAAGGCCTCTAAAATAAGATAGATGTTTGTAAGTTCTCTTTTTTTTAATTTTTATTTTATTAATTTATTCTTGTTACCTCTCAATGGTTATCCCATCCCTTGTATCCTCCCATCCTTCCCTCCCTCCCATTTTCCCCTTATTCCCCTCCCCTATGACTGTTCCTGAGAGGGATTACCTCCTCTGTATATGCTCATGTAAGTTCTCTTGATTTTCCAACACAGTTAAAGGGTTGATCACATTATTGAAGATGTAATAGACTATGGTCATAATAACACTGAGGAAAGCAGGAACGGAGCCGTAGACATCTTCCCCATTGGCTAGCATTTGGTCTGATTGAGGGTTCTGAGTGGGATGCTGGGCCAATAGACATCATGCTTCTTGACTTTTGAGAGGTATCCTCCTACCCACTGATTGGACTTGAGGCTTGTTCTTTGGCATAATAGAAACATATAGCTTGATCTGTAAGGCCAGTTAGCCATCCACTACTTGAGACTTCAAAGGTAAAGTGAGGAAGTTATTGTTATTGTTTAACCAAAATGATAGCATCTAACTGCCTCCTATATATAGATGTTTGTACCCATAGACAAAAGCTTCCCACCACCTTAATAAGAGAAGTGAGTGTTTACAATGAACTGTGGCAAATACAGAGGTTCCTTGTTACCTCAGACGCAGAGAGTAAATGACTGTTTGGGGCACAGTAGTAAAAACGATATTGCTACTCCATCCTCTAAAGCTCAGGGAACATGTGCAAGATGAGGCAAAAAATATGTAAGAACAAGAACATTGGCTGTAGGGCTGTAGAATCCATTCTCCAGACTTGATACAAGCATTCCAATCATTAAATACAACCATGGATAAGTGCTTTTGGATTACACAAGGTTAGGCCTATCAAAGATTGACCAAGAATGATAAAGGGGCACAGGAAGTTCAGTCTAATAGGTAATCATTAGCTATTGATATATTATGGAGACAAAGGATCACTGTATTTAGACCTATTTCCACTGTTCACCTCAGCAGACTCCAATGGAGAGATACAAATCCACAGACACACAGAAAATCCTTGTTAAACACACACACACACACACACAAACACACACAAACACACACTAAAATGAATAGACACAAAGAGAGATTTATGGGGAGAAGAGAGATAATATAGGGGTGGTAGGGGTAGGGAAGTGTAACGATGTTCAGTTTTGAATGGAGTACCTGTAATTAAAATATTAATAAAATATATATCAAAGTGATTGGATAAATAGATTATGATTGTGGGAAAAGTCAAAATGGTTCTTAGCAATTATTTCTTGACTAGTATATCTAATTGAGGTATCACTCTAAAATTTGAATGTGTTTCTATGGTTATTAATTTATTAATATAGGAGAGAAACTATGATGAGTTTTTTCTTTGTTTAATATATTAAATATAATTATCCTATTCATTATTTAAATGTGTGTACTTAGCATTGTTATTATTTGAACTTTCTTGACATTCTGGCAATAAATACAGTATATTTCCCATAAAGAAATGTAAATACCTTTTGTTCGTCATGTGGTTAAGCCTGTTTTATATTCCAAAAGAGATGGAAAATGAATGAGTTACATTTAAATTTTTATCAGGTTACTACCAGGTTTCAGATGGAGAAAAATCTGATACCAGACCAGGAGGCAAAAGAGTCTCATGGGCCATATGGGAATGCAGAGATTCAGGGATGATGTCTCATGATATTCTCTCTCTCTCTCTCTCTCTCTCTCTCTCTCTCTCTCTCTCTCTCTCTCTCTGTCCTTTATTTTATTTGCTTTTGCTTGTAGGGTGATTAGTTGTTGTATAATCCTCACTCACTCCACTTTCTGCCTCTACTGCCACACATGTGCTCTCTGTGTGCCTCTGTACCTGCATATGACCCCTGTGAATATCTGTCTCTTCACCTGTTCTTTCCTCGGAGACAACAGTGATATTGCAATAAGCACCTACCTTATTCTGGAAGACGCATTTATTTGACACCTCACCATTTCTATAAATACCCTACTAATCAATAATGTCACATTATTACGAATGGCTAAAGGATCTAACACAAGTGTTGGAGGAAATGTTTCAACATGAGAAATGTGGTAATGTAAAGGAGATTGATAACACTGTGGCAAAAAGATTTTTTTAAAAAGTACTTTGCACAATGAGGAAAATGGTACCTAGAGAAATGTGGAGCAGAAGTTACCAGCAATAGTTAATTAACTTAGCAAAATTAATATTTCATCATATAGACCTTTTCCTGCCTGAGACCTGTCTCTTTTCTATCTCTGTAGCTCTTTAAGATTCCACTTACCAGTGTCCTATAATCATAGAAATTCTCCTTATAAGTCTATGAATACATATCTCACAAAAATTCTATGTAGGTTAGAAGGAAAATGAAAAAGAATCATATGAATGAATTTATAACAGAATACCAAAATAATATACAAGGGTAATAGCTCAAATACAAACATCTGAGCATACCTCTCCTCTCTCTCTCTCTCTGTATATATATGTGTGTGTGTGTGTGTGTGTGTGTGTGTGTGTGTGTGTGTGTGTGT
>OU015749.1:41501996-41520594 GCA_907169655.1 Acomys percivali | reverse complement strand
TGTGTGTGTGTGTGTGTGTGTGTGTGTGTGTGTGTGTGTGTGTGTGTATGTATATATATATAATAATATAACATAGTATATACTATATACTATAATATAACATATAATACATTAAAAGTTTCAATTTTTTATGTATTATATCATTTACCACTCAATGACAAATATGTAAATGTACCACAAATATTTAAACTGTACCTATAAATTTATTTGAATGTTAATCCTACACCCTGCTCTCAACATTATTATTAGCTCAAATTCTGAAATAAATATTTTAATTCATAAGAATTGTGCCTCTCATTGACATAAAACCATTCTATATCAATTGTAGCCCTTTAATTTACCTTAAAACCTGAAATTTTAAATATCTGAAAATGTCAAAGCTATGATAAATGAACTCCCTAGGTGAATCTGAACTTTGGTTGAGTTAAAGCTTTCTCTATGAAATTACTCCCCCAAGGGGAGTAGAGGGGGATGCAGACACACAAAGGCAGAATTCTAATAAAGTCCTACCTGGCAAGTGAGGGCCCTGTGTATTTCATGCGTGAAGGGGTTTTAGCATAGGCAGGTGAGAGTGCTTTCTTTTGGGAAAAATATTCCTGATCATACAATAAACACTAAAAAAGGAAGTCTCATGTTTCCTAACACCTATATGTGCAATGTGGTTTTTTAAACAAATGTGAAAATTGTGGATGTCTATTTATAGAAGATATTAATAATTTAAGATAATTTTGGCTTTTGCCTGTTTATTTACATGCATTTTAGAGAGAAATACAGACTGCTACAGGCTTGGCCTGGTTTTTCTATTGCTACCCTTCTCAGTTTATTGTTTTCAGGGTGTCCGAGGTTTATCCTGACTTTCCAGCTTTAACTGATTTCCCTCCTGCCAACCACATTATGGTAAAATCAGACAGTCATAATTACTGAATCGCCTTTTCTCTGAAATCTGCAATATTGGTCAATTGTATTTACTTCAATTGCATTATTTTTCTTTCTATTAACATTTCAAACTGTATGTCCCTGATTGAGCATGTCAACTTTTAAAACTCACCAAAAGCAATATGTAAAAAAATATATATATATATAATTCCTCTTCCATACTGCTTCAGAACTATATTAAAGAACTAAATCATTTTCAGATCATTGAACTTTGAATGCTGGATGGAAACACCAGATTGTTTTTCTGGATGGAAACAGTTTTTCTTTTCTCATGCAATGAATGCTGTTCCATCTTTGCACAATTAGTCAGTCTTACTCCATGGCACATTGATTTAAAAATCTTTAATTGCTTCCTGTTAAGAACAACTGAGAAGTAATTGCTTTTTTCTCTTTCTCCCGTGTTTTCCTCGGCTATATCTAGCCTTGAATAACAATCCGTTACAAGAACATGTAGCCATTCTAAAACACACTATGTGTTAGAGATAGTGGCATTTTGTCAATATAGATTAACTTATTCCTAATGTGGGAAGTGTGTGGTATTGCTCGCTCAATGCAAACCAGGAAGATATTTCCATTTAATTTGACCAGAAAATATACTTGTTTCTTCTCCTGGAGAACCTACATTTTCCTATTTGCAACCTCATTTGTTTATAAGGTTCTTAATTTTTAAAAATTTATTATAACATAAACAAAATCACTAGGCATGATGTTCCAGCTGATCCTTCAGGTCAATTAGACAGTTATTGGTTTGTACTAAAATGTGAGTATAACTTCTTGAAACTTCATGTGTACCTTGCCATGTTGTCAGTTGTCAAGGTTCATGTGTGATGCAGCTGGCACAGTTTTATGGGAACACTCAAGTGCACATATCCATGCCAAGAAACCACTCAAAACTGTTTAAATGCTTCTCTCCCTTAGCATCCTGTATAGTATTTTCTAGAACCGTTAAAACTAGACCACAGGAAAGTGGACTTCAGGTCATATTCAGCTTGAGTTATTTGAGTCATGGCTCCTAAGCATGAGGTATTTTCAGCAATATGGACAAACCCTCAGTCCCCAGAATGCACAACCAAGAGCTACCTCCATACTATATACTGTTTGGAGAGTCACTTACACTACCCTGAATAACCCTTCAAAAGGAAGTTTCTCGTGTTTGTACTTATATTTATTGTGTCTAATTTTAGGTAAATATAACATAATATAATTTCTTGAAGATTAATCAAACAAGTGTTATTTGTACCAAGAGTAAAAGAAAATTATTTACTCAAAATTCAAACATCAGTTTTCTGGGAGCTTAGATGGTTGTGATTAAATGCACTTACAGCTTTATCAATATGAGCAGAGTTTTAATCTTAGCAGCCCACATCTAGTGAGCCTCTATTACCTGTAACTCCAGCTCCATGCATCTGGTTTCCACTTCTGGCCTCTGTGGACACAGGAACACTCATGTGCACATAATCACACAAAGACACCACCCAAAAGCATAAACCAACAAAAAATAAATCTTAAATTCAGGCAAAAAATAATTTCCAAAGTGAGTGTGTTTTCTATATCATTTGCCATAAAGTCATGCCTGTAAAGTGGGTTTTCATCTCCTGTTTTTCCATCAAATGTCCTAACTACAGGGCCTTTACTATGGGTCTGTTCCTTACTAAAATAAACATTACATTATTCCCTTTGTTGTATTAATACCTTTTTCTTCTTCCTTTTCTCCACAGAAGAAAAAGGCAAGTGATGCTCCCCAAGATCAGCTCTGCAAACAGTGAAGAGGAAAGAAGAGAGGTGGATCCCTGGTAGGGAGAATTGAGTAGGTGGTGAACATCTGGTTAAGGGAAAACAACCTTTGGTTCAACAAAAGCTAGAAGAACCAGCTGCTGAGGAGAGTTTGAGGAATGGAAGGAAAAGAAATACTCAGAGACTAAGAAATATGTGGTACAAGCAGGAGACCTTTTCTATCTGACGCTGTCTTGCTTGCTGTCTGCCCTACTATCTTTTTTTAATTATTAATTTATTCTTGTTACATCTCAATCGTTATCCCATCCCTTGTATCCTCCCATTCCTCCCTCCCTCCCATTTTCCTCTTACTCCCCTCCCCTATGACTGTAAATGATGGGGACATATTCCCCTGTATATCCTCATAGGGTATCAAGTCTCTTCTTGGTAGCCTGCTATCCTTCCTCTGAGTGCCACTAGGTCGCCCCATCCAGGGGACATGGTCAAATATGAGGCACCAGAGTATGTGTGAAAGTCAGACCCCACTCTCCACTCACATCTTCTTGCTTGATGTTACCCATCTTTGTATCTCCTTGCTCGTTGATGCCCATCTAACCATCTCTCCTGCGTTCTCCATCTATCCATCTCCCTTGCTGATCCCATTCTACTCTAGCTTACTCTCTCATGCCTGTTACTTGCTTGCCCCCTTTCCTTGGGCCAACCCCATTATTTTATTGAAATGAAGTTCAATTTTTTCACGACAGATTACATCATGATCGTTCCATCTTTACAATCACTAGGGCAATCAAAAATCCACAGAGCAACAAGGAAACACAATAAGTTCTGTTACCTATAATAAAACATACAATAAAAATCAGCCACTGGACAAAATGTCCTCAATTCTACCATAGACAGAAATCTGTCTTTAAAAAAAAGGGCAAGTTTGGATGCAGGCAGGGTCGACAGTCATACTCTGCCAAACAGGGTTAGCAAGTCCTCAGTAGTTCCTGCTTCACAAATATGTCTGTCAGATATATTGGGCCAGAAGGCTGAAGATGATGCTCCAACATTATAGAGAGTTTTGGGTGACTATTCAGATAGAAAACTGTCTCTGTCATCTGCTCATTTGGAAAGCTCTAACCTGCACTCTCGGCATATTCAGGTAATCAAGTTTATTCCTTCTCAAGTCTCTGATGGAATTAAAGATCAGGTAGCTTAGTTTTTCAATGAAGCTCAGTTGTTTAGGCGTTAAGATAGTTTTAGATCTAGATAGATGTTTTAAGTTAATAATGGCAAGATGTAATGGAGATTTATTTACATTCAGAATTTTAGATGCACGAAATAGAAAGATGTTTTCTTCAAGACTGTCAAATACAAATAGCCAAAACACTAAGAATGTAATATTTATATAATTCCTAATTGTATCATGGTTATTCTTGCTAGAGGCAGTTTGTTGTATATATGTGGAATGATTTAAAAGTACATGTAAAAATATCATTCAATTTCCAAACAATGGTCAGCGTAACCTGCTCAATATCTTTTAAAAATACACAGAAAAGTTTAATAATAAATTTACCTAGGCTAAAGTCAATGTGTTTACAAGATGGTCATAGCAACATAGCTTGATCCAAATGTTCTCTAAAGAAAAAACTTTACCTATACCAGTCTCAGATCAATAGGTGTGCTATTACAGCCGAGGCTAACGGCCAAGAGGTTGTCTATCGTAAAATATCTGTAAAACATGATCTTCCAAGCCCACCTTCTATTCCTCTCAAAGAAGATTCAAAGGAAATGTTTTTACAGATAACAGTATCTAGCCAGGTACTCTTATGTCTAGGTCTTAACTTTCTTACATGCAGTTTCTGCTTGGATGTTCACAGTCAGAGCAAAAAAACTCTTAATATTCTCTCAAGCCTTTGGCCAGATGCCCTCTGTCAACATTCTCTGTGGGAAAAAGTTTTCCCTGCATGATTTTCCTTAGGGCTGAGAAATAGAGAGATAGAGAGAGGGGGAAAAAGAAGTTTTAGAAGAAATAGTAGATTTCTAAACATTACACCTGGACCTTACATAATATTTAGGTGCAGTGGTGATTATCCAGAAATCTTTGGATCTTAGTCAAGCAAAGCCTCAACTTATGTTCTAGATGTCTAGGGATCATTCTGGACAGTCGGAGGTCTCTGGAACTTTGTTAAGCAAAGCCTCTATGACCTATCTTCATGTCTGTGCCAGTCAAGCAAATAAGTGTCTTCAACTTATCACAGCACAGACCTCACCTGATTTCATGACATGTGATTCTTATAAATACTTCTTATAAAAATAAAGGTCAAGGTAGAAGAAACTAATATACTAAGGTATTCAAATCACTGAGCGGAACACATCTTTTTTTTTCTTAATGTAACTGATGCTTTTCTCTGATCTTAAGGTATTATTTAAATACTACAATATAGCATGCAAGGATGCCTCAGGACACATTTAAACAACAGTTACCTTCTGTTCCTTTACTTTCTTGTGAAGTCTGAACCCTGGTGCTGATTTCATCCATGATCTTTCTGAAGTCTCACTGAACAAATGAACACACACACACACACACACATACACACACACACACACACAGAAATGATACCTGTGTCACATAGCATCCTTGTAATCATAAGGGAACTGTGAAGATGGTTGTTTAGAATTCCTTTGTGTATTATATGGCCCCTATCTGCAATTATTCTTGATTAACCTATAGTGACATGTGGGTGAATTTTAGTAAGATTTTAGAATAAGTATAAAAATATAAATAATACAATCTTCAATGCTATTTAATTTCTATTACACACAGTGGGATATTTCCAAATGTATTCTCTTGTTGTTTGCCACATGAATTTGTTATTTAGTTCATGTGACCTAACCAACATGCTCATAAGGTTTTCCAAAGTTTTGAGCAAATATTGTTGCCTTATATTTGAAATCTCTTGCTGTTGCCAAATTCTTGAATTATTTGATCTCCTAGGGCTCAATACTTCTTAGTAAGTTGGAAACTTGATTTTTCCTAAGCCAGAATATAATGCTAAAGGAATTATAAACAGCTGTGTTCCTTGGTCTGTATAAGTCAAACACAAGAAAGCGTTTAGATATTGGATTAATGTGTTCACTTTGTGAATCAGTATTACTTTTTATTAAAACATGTACATTTTGATTCTAGCTAAAATCTAGAAAGGTTAAGTGCAATCTGCATTTCCTATTTGAATTTTAATGAACTGAAGAAGAAGAGTAATATATATCCAATGTAGAATGCTTACACTGCACAATGTTCTTTAAAACAAGTGTAGCGTCACTTTGGCTCACATCTATTAAGTTCCCACAGAGTTTGGTACATTCTGTTAGTTGTTAGTTTAATGCAATAAGAAACACTATTTAAATTTACATCTTAAATTATAAACTTAAAATAAGAGTCATATGTCATTCTGAAAAAAAGTGTGTAATGTGCCTATACTCACAATAATAAGTAAAGAATTCTCAGAAATATTAGAATCTTCTTTTTTTAACATTCCAAAATTTTATTTTATTAATTTATTCTTGTTACATCTCAGTGGTTATCCCATCCTTGTATCCTCCCATTCTTCCCTCCCTCCCATTTTCCCCTTACTCCCCTCCCCTATGACTGTCCCTGAGGGGGACTTCCTCCCCCTTTATATGCTCATAGGGTATCACAAGATGAATATTATGATAGGAAGATTTAGGCCCAGGGGTTCTGCTCAAACTATGGCACCAGCCAAGGACAATACAGGCCATAAACTTCAAACCCCTACCCAGATCTAGCCAATGGACAGGACATTCTCCACAGTTGAGTGGAGAGTGGGGTCTGACTTTCACACATACTCTGGTGCCTCATATTTGACCATGTCCCCTGGAGGGGGAGACCTGGTGGCACTCAGAGAAAGGATAGCAGGCTACCAAGTAGAATCTTCTTAAACTGAAGAATACATAATCTTTTTATAAAGAGGCTTTAATTGATATATGTGTCTCAGTTGGTAATAAAGCAAAATGATCAAAACAGCCTGGGGAGGAAAGAGTTTATTTGGCTTAGGCTTCAATAACACTGTTCATTCTCAAAGACAGTCAGGGCAGGAACTCAAGCACGGCAGGTGCCTGAAGGCAGGAACTGATGCAGGGGCCATGGAGGAATGCTGCTTACTGGCTTGCTCCTCCTAGCTTTATCAGGCTGCTTTCTTGCAGAACCCAGGATCCCCAGCCTAGGGATGGCATTGCTCATTGTGGGCTGGATCCTCCCCCATCAATCCCTAGTTAAGAAGATTTCTACAGGTTTACCTGCAGCACTATCTAATGTAAGCATTTCTTCAATTAAGGCTCCCTCCTCTCTGGTTACTTTCCCTTGTATCAAGTGGCATAAAACCAGCCAGCACAGTATCTGAAGTTGATGAGTTTAGAAAATAGGCATTGAAACATAAAATATGCACAAATATAAAGGTATTTCTAAAAGGATTATTAGGCTCAAAGCATTTTAATAGACAGTAAGTTAAGAAACAAATTTATGAGTAATATAAGAAAATCCATTGTAATAAATAATTTCTAGATAACTCAACTACTAATATTATTATGTCTTGTATCAAAACTTTCTGAATTTGATAAAGTATTGGAATCGTATTCAGTTATTATTTGGGTTTTGAACCACATCAACAAAGTACATAATGTATATAGTGATCAAAATATTAGTTTTATTATTGGAAAGGCTGAGTGGAAAATATGTCTTGGGATAAAGTTGAAGTTGATAACAGTGGTTTCCTTCATCATTCTTGTGACTTCAGCAGAGTTGTGAGAAAATTAGCCTTTCAGTAATATTAAATTTTTTTTTGCGTAAGTTCCCATGTGTATGTAAATAAAAGGAATAAAGGAAGAGAAGGAGAAGGCGTGAAGGGGGAGAGAAAGAGAGACAAGCATATCAGTTAAAAAAAGACCTCCATATGATTAGGATTAGTAAGTGAAGTGGAGTCTGTAAAAGGTCTTAGATATCTGGTTACATCAAATGAGAATTCCTTACATAACTACAGACCAATTTTATTTTGGTGAGATAGAAATCTACCAAAATAGGGCACGAGCCACTTTAATTAGTCCAAAGTTGATTCATTTGTATTTATTACTTCGCCATAGCAATCCTTAGTCAGACAATGCTATAGATTATAACCAAATGATTTGGACTAAGAAAATGTAAATAATCCTCAATGCTTGGCTTATGATTTCTGAGAAAAAAGTTCCTTGCTTAATGATTGATACTCATTATCAGCTTGACAGTCTCTAGAGACCAGGAAAAAGACAGACATCTGCTCAAGTCTTAAAAAGATTATCTTGATCAGGTTAAATGGGGGGAGAAGACTCACTGTATTCATGGGCAGCACCACTGTATGGTCTTGGATCTCAGCTGCAAAGAAAGAACACACACACACACACACACACACACACACACACACACACACACAGAGAGAGAGAGAGAGAGAGAGAGAGAGAGAGAGAGAGAGTTCAGATACTGCATTCATCTCTTCTTCACGACTATGCTACCAAAAGTGCACAGAGAGCTTATGTTCCTACCGCTTTGGATACTTTTTATCACTTTGAAATATGAAGCAAAATAAAACCTTCCAGCATTTAGAAAAGTAACTAATGCACCTCTACTGCAAATATTTAAATTCTTTTTAAAAGCAGATCTGATGCATGAATGTGATGTAAAAATCCAGTTGTCATGACTTATTCATGGGCATACCATTTGAACTTATATGAAAATATCTTTTCAGTGGACATAGTGAAATACTTCATACGACTGTTGTATGACCAATTAGGATGGTGTAGTAGAATGCAGAAGATGGCACAAAAACATGAGTTTAGTGATTGGGAATATATTCATTTTATGTAGAAAATAATTTCTATGTTGATTGTTGGTGTTTATAGCTTCATGATTATCCTGTATTGCATTCAGAGAAAATAACATCAGTATGACATTTTAATCAATGGAGCACATGGTTAAATTTTGTATTAGAATATTGTGGTCTGATATGCTTAGTATGGGCAACGTCTGAAATAAAAGCAGCCCAAGAAAAATGTAGTTTTTATATTGTCACTGTACTGAACACAAACTTCACATTTAATTAGTGTTTATTTTATTTAAAGATACTTATCAGGGTTGGTATATGTAATATTCATAAAATATGTTAAATTTAGTAAGAGAATAAACTAAAAATGCCCTGATTATGTCACAAGAGAAAATAACGTCTCTTTTGTAGAATCTCAGTTTCATAGAAAACATAATTTAAAAATGAACTTAGAATAAAACATGAGACAATTTTATTGAAAATTTGAGGGAACAAGCATACAAACAAGTTGGCAGGAAACCAGGTCTATAGATGCTTGGAAATTAGGGCGAGGGGTAAAAGAAAAGCAGAAAGCATCTCTTCTGAATCCTGTGTAGAGAAAATAAGCATGCACTGTGATGACAGTGAGCCAGCAGCAACATTGAGAAGGATGGTAGACAACAGAAAGAATGAGAATGCCCAGATACCAGGACAAGCCAACTTCGGGTTTTGTCTGTTTCCACGGAAATCAAGATAGATATAGGAAAATGAAATTTAGGCTTTCTAATTTAGAGCTCAGAAAGAAGGCAGGTTTAGTGTTGAAAGCCTATAAACAGATTCCTTGGGTGTGGGGCTTCTCAGGCATGTGAGTTCTTACTTCATTGATGAGAAAAATACTCCTTTAACATGTCTTGAGTGGTAGTATGATTTTTGACACTTGGTGAACCCACTGCTTCCCAGATGTTTTTCTCACCTATGTCAAGCACTCAATACCATCCAACCTCACACTACATTGCCATTTTCAACTATTACATCACTCATTTTTGTTCATATTCTGTATTGGAATTTAAGCAGTGGATATTTAAGTTTTGATCTGAATAAAGCATAAAAATGCAGTTTTTGCTTTTGTTTTATTGAAAATAGGTTTTTATGTAAATAATATTTTCTAATTATGGTTTCTGCTCTGTCCACCCCTTTAAGTTCCTCCCTACCTCCTTTCCCATCCAGATCCACGTCATTTCTGTTTCTCATTAGAAAGCAAACAAGCATCTAAAAGATAATAATAAAATATAATAAAATAAAACTAATACACAGTGATAAGGACAAACAGAAGGAAAAGATCCCAAGAAAATCACAAGAAACAGATATAGACACAGAGTCTTACTTGTTCACACACTCAGGAATTATCAATCTGGCGCTCTCTCAGAAAATTGGCAATATTGCTACCCATCTATACCACTCCTGGGCATATATCTGAAAGACTTTCCACCATACAGCAAAGACATTTGCTCAACTATGTTCATATAAGCTTTATTTGTAATAGCCAAAATTTGGAAACCACCTAAATGTCCCTCAACTGAAGAATGAATAATGAAATTCTGCCACAGTTGCATACTGGAATACTATTCAGCTATTAAAAACAAGGAAATCTTGAAATGGAACTAGAAATGATCATCTTGAGTGAGGTAACCCAGACTCAGAAAAACACACATGGCGTATGCTCACTCATAAGTGGGTATTAGCCCAACATAAATGTTCTCTGAGAGACTCCAACCAGTATGGATTTAGGACAGATGCTGGGACGTTGAGCTAAACTCTGAGAGTTCTAAGAGTGGTATGGAAGAGTGGGAGATGGAAAGACCAAAGGTGTTCAGGAACTCTAAAAGGAGACCATCAAGGCTGGCAGATTTGGACCTAGGGGGCCTTACACAAAATGTTGTATGAACCAAGGACAATGCATGCAGTAAACCTAGATTCCTGTTCAGATGTAGCCAATGGACAGCTCATTCTTTATGACTATGGGGTGAGCAGGACCTGACTCTGACATGAACTCTAGTGGTTCTAATTTGATCACTTCTTTTATGTGGGCAGGACTCGAGGGCACACAGAGGAATGAGATACAAGCTATCCTGATGAGATCTGATAGGCTGTGGTCACATGGTCGGGGAGGAGGTCCCCTTCTATCAGAGGTCTAGGGGAGAGGAATAGAGCAGAAGAGGGAGGGATGTCGAGAATGGAAGATAAAAGTGAGGGGATAATAATTGGGAAATTATCTGAATAATTTACAATAAAATTTTTAAAAATTTAAAAACCCACAAAACTGGAAGCCATAATGCATATGCAAAGGTCCTCTAAGGTAGAGGAAGAGAAAAAGTATATTGATAAAGTAAAAGTAAGATAAAAATGTAACCAAAAGCCATGACACATCATTATTAGACACGGAACCCAAAGTGGAATTCATAGATGCCACTGCATTCATTACTTTTGGCCACATACTATCAGGCATGTGTCATACCTTTAAGAGTAATTTGTTTCACCAATGAAACTCTCTTGTGAAAAAAAAATAAACTTCATTATTTTCACGTCGTTATAAATTAGAGAGAGTTCCCATGTCATGTTTTTGATACTAACTTTGAAGCCTCTTAGGGATGATCAAATTTTGGCACATTTGAAATGATTGACAGTTCAAGCAACATGGTAACAAATAGAAATGAAGTACTGAAACCAAAGCCCAGCCTCGGCACACAAGGCTTATACTCCTTTAAGTGATTTAGTAGATGCTGTCCTGGGCATGGAAAAATCCAATCTGTGCAGAGGTTGACTATCTTTGTTTATGTCTTTCTGGTTTTGTTTGTTTTGTTTTAAATGTGGGTCTGATTAATTAACTCAGGCCTGAAACTCTATTTAACTCAGCCTGGCATGACCTTTTGATCCTTCTGATCAAACCATTTAATACTGGGAAATCAAGTACATAGCACCACACCCAGTTTCATTGGGAAATTTCTGAATATCCCATGGGATGTAACCAGCTACTTCACTGACATACTGTAGTTGAACACAGAGTTCAACTCCCTGTTGCTTTCTGCTTCTATCTTTAATTCTCATTCAATATTACTCTTTTTAAAATTATTTATTTATTTATTATTTCTACATAATCTGTTCACATGTGTGCCTGCTTGCCAGAAGAGGGCACCAGATCTCATTGTAGATGGTTGTGAGCCACCACGTGGTTGCTGGGAATTGAACTCAGGACCTTTGGAAGAACAGACAATGCTCTTAAGCTCTGAGTCATCTCTCAAGCCCAATCAATATTACTCTAATATTATAAAAGTATTTAATTCTTTGTTATAAAGATTAAGGCTACCATAAAATGGCCACCAACCTTCTTTAATAAACATATTTGTTATTTAGTTCAGTTCAAACAATATTATTTTTTGATATTAATGCTAAAATCTATTATTAAAATCCTATTTATAAACTTCCCTGCAGAGATTTCTATGTATATAAATTTGTTTTATCTATTTTGTTTTACAATAGGCAGATTGATAAAAATTTAATATTCAGAGAAAGAATCTACATTAACAAGTAACAAATGGTAATGTTTGCATAGGTCAGAGAGGGCTTTGAGCCTAAGTTGTTCATTTTTCTAATTTTTGCATTGAAAATGAATGTTTCAGAATGATAACAGATGCACCATGGTTACTTTTGTGCAGGGAGTATAAGCTGTTATGGAATGTAGAGCAAGGTCAGCACACACCGTCTTCGCAAACAATAGACTTAAACATCATCGCATCTCTAAGAAATTTTCAGGTTTTTTTCATCCAGTAAATATTTGCAATATTCAGAGATAGTAGTTGCTATCATATTACTATTCAGTTAGCATATCTGATAAATTATAAAGACTGGATGAGTAAGCATATATCAATTTAATGTAGTTTTTAATTTTGAATATTAGTTTAAGTACAGTGTTCTTATTAAAATATATTAAAAGAGATCATAATACATAGTTTTTAAAAGGGGAAAATGGGAAGGAGGGAAGAATGGGATGAAACAAGGGATGGGATAGCCATTGAGATGTAACAAGAATAAATTAATAAAAAATTAAAATAAATAAATAAATAATTATGAAAAAACATACAGTATAAAGTACAAAAAAAGGATTTTCTATATCCTAGTAGGTATAGAAATATATCATATTTTATTATACCAAGGGTAAACCAACTGTCAAAAATTTTAAGAGATTTTGATTTGAGAAACTTTGATTGGTTCATGATAATTATGATATCTAACTGCTTGTCATATTATTATTTTTTTGGTTGGTAATCAGAATAGAAAGCATACATATTTCAGTATGATATTATACCTCAGAAGGTAAGAAATAAGAGTATCAAATAGAAACACAACACCATATGGTGTTCTAAGTTCTAAACTGCTAGTATCTACTAAAATTTTAAGGTAAATTACACACCCTCTCACCATCTAAAGGGACACCCAGTTCAAAGGGACTAGTATGTATATACATATATATATATGTTCGCATTTGAATTGAAATAATACAGGGATTATTCTTTAAAGATTCTGGTTAGATGAAAATGAAAGCCTGGAAATCTTCACTCACACAAGTAGAAAGACAAAGTTATGGATAAAAGATGTTGATGTCTCTACATGTAGTCATATCTGCAGTGTGAAAAAAATAACCAGAGAAGCAAAATCAGAATCTCACTCTATACACCCAAAAAAGATCACAGAAAACCAAGTAACCAAGTAACGTGATATGTTTTTTTAATATGATGCAGTTTGGCTGCAGACTAATGAAGTAAGGTATGTATAGCAGTGCCCCATCCTTCAGTGAGATAGGCTTGTGTCTCATTAACTATGCAGGTTATGAAGAGAAAATAAGTAAATATATGAGAAAGCTAGACTTGTAGGGCACTTCCTCACCCAAATCCCTCTCTGATCCATTATCTTGGCATTATGATAGCTCCCTTCATAATTAAAGAAATAAAGAGAAAACGTGAGCTTGTTTCTTGATGATCCTAAACATACATAGAAATTATTTTAAAATGAAAGGCCCATTTAAATCTCTATGCAAGTACTTTTCTGTATGAAAACTTGGGAAGAAAATAGCTTACTAAGGTAACTGAACAATGTATCTTATTAGTTGTTCTAAGAGAGATGACTGAAGCTACAAATGCTGGTAGGGCAAACAGCAGTCTGGAAAACACAAGATGAGAGAGAGAGAGAGAGAGAGAGAGAGAGAGAGAGAGAGAGAGAGAGAGAGAGATCAAGTGCAAGTTTCAGAATCAAAATTGTACATGATCCTAAGGGCATTCTCATCTTGTTTGCATGATAAGGGCGGTATTCAGTGAAGACTGCATTCTCAGGGGCAGAAGTTCCAGATTTTAAACAGACTAGAGTGTGAGATGCACCTGAGAGGCTTCCTGATTCACCCCTGATGGCCACATGAATTACATGGCCACAAGGACAGATACAGGCAGTGTCTCGACACCCGGTGCTCTGGCCAGCCAGTGTTTGTGAGTTAGCATGCCCAGGGGACTAGGCTTTAGTATACCTTACACTGTAATGGCAGACGTGCACTCATTTGGGAAGGGTATGTACAGTGCAATGGGCCTGGCCTCTTCTCTACTTCAAGTGTTTCACCCAACTTCTCTTCATGTAAGCTAAAAGAATTCCTTAATTAATTCTATGACATTTATTTCTGGAAAACATTTTAAAGAAGTTTATGTCGTTTAAAAGAAATCCCTACAAATTTAGAAATTATTATTTTGAATTTCTTCATTTCTGAAAGATTACTGTGTAGAATATCAGGCTTTTACCTCTGACAAATTTGTAATTTGCCATTTATACTAGCTTGTTTCGTTCATAATGTCTTATATTATTTTCAGTATCCCTCCTATAAATAATAGAGTATTTTCGTTATTTGAATATCAATTTTAATATCCAACTATAATTTCTTTAAATTGTGTATACATGCCGTCCATTCTGATGAGGATGAAGCTCAGGAGAAAAAACTTAAATGTATTACATTAAACCTGAATTTAAGAACAAATGCATAGATGTTCCCATGACACATATCTTAAGTAATGTTGAAAAAAAGTGTAAGAAAAACATTAAGACTGATAGTAACTTTTAGCAAAAATGGTTGAAAGACTATTGAAATGTTATTTAACTGGTATTAATGTCTTTAAGTGTGTGTTTAGACTTATTCCCTACAACCAAAGTTTACGCAGAAACTATTTTCCATTGGGGTAAGACTGTTGTAACTTAATTATAGATGCACATGGTATGAAGAGATATCTGATACATGCACAAGTTTTAAATGAATCATTGCTTTTAAAATAATAAACAGTTTAAATGCATATATGTGTATGTATATAAACATAACATTTAAACAGTATTTGAAACTGTGAAGAGGACATTCTGTCTCTGTGTTTCAAACCGAAGCCAAAATGACAGAGCTATATCTATGGAGGGGGGAGATGGGCTGAATGGAAGGAGGGGAAACTGTCGTTGGAATGAATTATCTGAGAAAAGAATTTACTATCAATAAAAATGAACTTTAGAGTGTGAGGAGCAATGTTTATACTGGAAGAGCAACGAACAGTGGTCAGGCTTCCAAATTGTTTACATCATCCATATTCTTTCTCTATTTTCTCCACCAGCTCTATAAATTCCATACTATTGGATTTTTCCCCCTTTCTTTAGAAAAATTTGTTGCAATGAACTCATTAAATATGAGCACACAGCTCAATAAATTCATAGCAGTTTTAACCCTATCAGGGATAGAAACCCTAGAAATAACTATTGTTTTCTCAAGTTGAGAACTTTTTAGTTTTTTATTTTCTTTTTAAATTTATTATAATTTATTCATATTGCATCACTATTGTTATCCCTTCAGTTGTATGTTCCTATTCCTACCTTCCCTCTCCTTTCTGCCCTATTCCCCTCCCCTAGACCTCATCACTCACCATCTGACTACAGCTATCAGGTCTCATCAGGACAGCCTGAATCCCATTCCTTTGTATGCCCACATTGCCTCCTCACTAAGAGGAGGTGATCAAATTGTGAGTGCCGCAGTTCCTGCCAGAATTCATGTCACCCCACAACTGTGGAGAATTAGCTGTCTTTTGGCTAGATCTGAACAGGGCGTCTACGTTTACTGCATGCATTGTCCTTGGTGGTGCAAAAGTTTGTGCAGTTCCCCCTGGGTCCAGATATGCCAGCTTTCATAGTGTCCTTGTGGGGATCCTGAACACACTGGGTCCTTCCAACTCCCCTTTCTTCCATACCACTCTTGGTTTTCTGCCCAGAGTCCAGTGATGAGTCCCAGGATCTGTCCTGATCCCCTACTGGGTGGAGTCTCTCAGAGGACATCAATGTTGGGCTAATAACCACTTACAAGTGACTATATCCCATGCGTGCCTTTCTGGGTCTGGGTTACCTCACTCAGGAAGATTGTTTCTAGTTCCATCCATTTGCCTGCAAATTTCAAGATTTCTTTGTTTGTAATAGCTGAGTAGTATAATAGACCACAGTTTCTTTATCCATTGTTTAGTTGAGGGATAGAACAAACAAAAAATATTAAAACTGGCAAGGGAAAAAGGGTCAGGAAGCACACAATGGCAAACCTATCAGAATCAGCCCTGACTTTTCTATCCCAAGCCTCCATGGTATGCATCACTCTCCACTTGAGCCCCTCCCTGCCACCCTGGACCACTGGACACAGGATTAAGACAACAAAGGCTTTTGCATCTGGATTTTATGATTGTTTTATTTCTTTTTTTCTTTTCCTTAACATTTCCAACCTAGAGGAGGATTTCTCACTCTTTCCGGGACCCTATTCCCTGTGCGTTCTTTCTTTGATTAACTGAATGATTGCAAACAAGCTTAACCTTTTCTATGAAAACATATACAAACAAAACCAAAACAAATGCAAAAGCGTAGAAGCCTTTTCCCACACCCATGAATGCTTTATAGTCTGAGTCACTGCATCATCTTACTTGTAAAATATTCCATGTTACAGCAAAGATGGAGGTATGGTTCAGCCCCTCTGCTCTGACATTGTAAAGTTGTACCATTGCTCAGGTGTCTGATATAAACAGTCTATAGACATGTAAGGCATCTTAAATTCTACCCTATATATTCCAACTTTTTACTTGCACTGCTTTTCTATGGGTGACACCAGAAATATAAAGCCTTATGTTTGATTCCATGTCATCTTTCTTCCTTGCTTGTTTACTTGCTTTTCTCTTCCTTCTTTTTTCTTTTGCATATGAGCTTAATTCTTGGCTTCAGCATTGTTATGGTTATAGCAAAGTTAAACAGTGCAGAGAATCCCCATATACCATGTGTACCTTCCCCCATAGACTCTATACACTATTAATATTGTATACATTTGTTTTAATCTTTAGACTAAATGGGGCACAACATTATCATTCAATGACCACAGTTTACACATGGGGTTCACTCCCAATTCCAGTCTCCACGAAGTGAACAGGGCTATGTGTCCTACATTTCAGCATGGCAGAATAGATTCGTGGTTACAAAATCTCCATGTTTCACAAGCACAGACATCCTTCCCGGTACTGGCCCTTCTACTGTGTTCATAGTTTTGCTTTAGAGAGAAGGTTTTACAATTGCAAGGAGGCATAGTTAGCCTTGTCAGACAGGTGCATTTCACTCATTAATATGCATGTTGAATTCCTTCCATTTTATGTGGCTGGATGGCTCATTGCTTTTTGATGCTGAATAATATTACTTGGCCTCTCCCACAGTATATTTATCCATTAGTGTAATGGAGAACACAGTCACTTCTTCATTTTTAACAATTTTGAATAAAACTGTCAAATATCCAGGGGCAGTAATTTTGTATGAATGTAAGTTTTTACTCATATAAGTAAATACCACAGAGTACAATGTCTAGACTACATGGCAGGAATCTCATTTATCAAAAGCTGCAAAATTTAATTCCAAGTGATGGTAGCATTTTTTATCCAAACTAAATGCTACTAAATGATTTGTCTTGCAGGAGACATGGCTCAGTGGTTAACAACACTTTCTGCTCCTACAGAAGGCTCCATTGGGTTCCCAGCATCCATATCAGTAATCACAATTAACTGTGACTACATATCTAGTGGATCAGCCCCTCTCCTCATGCTTCCACAGACATCAGGCATACCCAAGGTAGATATGATGCCAGACAATCTCACACATGAAATAAACTATTAAAAATTAGATTTTTATGTGATGTACATTCTCTTTTATCCAAATCACTTATCTTTTCTTCATGATTAGCAAATTGCTGAAAGTAGCATCATGCAACTATTATTTATGTGTAATGAGTACATGGAAACATGTCCATTTACTATTTAATAATTATTTGATAAATATCTTATACCCCTTAAAATGGAAAGCTGTGATCACTTAATATTTTATAAAGCATAGACTAAAAAGGCCTTCCTATAAAATAATATAAATTGATCATTTTAATTATTTATTTTAGTAAAATGATCATCCACCATGTTTTAACTGATATGAAGCTATATTTCATCTCATATTACCATTTTTGACAAAGCGTTCTAAGAGGATATGGAGTTTAAGGATATAAGTTTTAAGAGTTGGTGTCCAAACTAAGTATAACATATGCTGAATATGTTCATGACTGTGTTGTATTGTTTCCTAAATAAATATTGAAAGGGAGGTTTCAAATGCAACTTCATTTTACAAGTTCTTACCTTTTAAAAATTTAGATCAAGAAAAATGAAAGGCATGTTTTTTTTTTTACTCATTTGTAGATGTTGGCTTGGAACCATTATATTTGTTCTTCATTTGGAATACTCAAGGAGATCAGAAGATTACTATGAGAACATGGTTGGGTAGGCCACCAAGGAAGGAGAGAGAATGTAGTGTTATAACATATTAAGAAGAATAATAGAATAAAAGGGTTAAACTTGAGTGATGAGGTGAGACAGCAGGGTAGGGTAGTCCAAGGAGGGATATATAATAATTAAAACTTAAGACATGCACCTGTGTCACACACACACACACACACACACACACACACACACACACACACACAC
>OU015749.1:41448416-41501585 GCA_907169655.1 Acomys percivali | reverse complement strand
CATAAACTCTTAGAAATTAAGCAACATATTAATGTTTGGAAATTGTGTCATGAATATATCAAGAAGAAAATGAAAAAAATCCTTGAATTGAATGAAAATTAAACATAGCATATTAAAGTACTGAAGGCAATCCTGAAAGGAACTTTCATAGCATCAAGTGTCTATATCAAATCATTTGAGGAATCTTAACTTCATAACTTCTAGTTCTAATAATTACACATGATTCTTACCATTACCTTTGTTCAACATTGCATACCTCTGTAATTTCCACCATTATATTGATCATAAACTTCGTTTTCACCCACTGGTTTCTTCCATTTTTTTATTTATATGGTTTTATGGTATTGATGCTTCTGTCATTTTCCCATTGCCATGGATCATCTTTTTCCTTGGCACTTTGATAGTGTTATTCAAGTAATAAGGTCAACACACAGGAAACTCCCATTTCATTAATATCTCTGTTCAGCTCTCATCAAGAACTCCTTTGTCTTCATTTTTCCCAATGTTCTGATTCTACCACTTTATATCTCAGTAAGATTTCATATTTTTCCTTACCAGATCTGTTAACATATAACATTGCTTATTGTGATTCCCTAACCTAAAATATACATAGTGAGGAATGAAAGAAATGAAAGGTTAATGAAGTAGTTAGGATTCTATGTGCTTGAAGTGTTTAAAAATGCACATTAAATGTATAGTATACTAGTATTGATAACATAATTATAGGACCTAGAATGCACTATTGGTATATATTATTATAAGATATATCATAAATGTCTGCTTATCATCAATTCCAGAAACATACCATCTCATAGGAACACATATGTTTCACTCATGTGCTTATTTTGACTCTTCAAAGTTATATGTGATCACACATTGTTGGCAGATTTAACTTTTCCACAGGCACTTCCTCCAATGATAAAAATGAAATGTGTCACTAGGTCTGGATTTTGTATAACCATTATTTCAGTATTTTGGTGTGTTATTAAAATCCCTTCAAATTTTATTTCAGAATTTTGGTGTGTTATTAAAAATCCCTTCAAACGGCAATTGGCTATGAACTGTGTTATATAGCTGGTGAGTATAATCTAACATAACAATGTATCAGCTAAATTATAAAAAACAAAATAACTGTGATTCAAAATTTTGGCTTTCCAATTAGTGGCCTTACATTTCTTACTGTGGCAGCTCTCTGTCTCAGTCAGTGTACTATGAGATAGTAATACAAATAACAGAATTCTGTAGTGACTTGACACAGATCATAGAAGCAGTGATGTAATTATTATCATCTTCAAATTATGTTCACATGTGTCTAGTTATTTCCAAATATCCTAGTATGTGAGAAATACAAGGACAATTTTACAAAACTCTGCAGTCCCACCTGAATGTACTAAATAAAAATACCAATAGTGAAGACCAAGAATGGAATGTGAAAGGACAGAAGTGATAGAAATACAATATTTCAGCTACTTTTTGCACCAGATTCAATAAACACTGATTTTTTTAGATTCCTATGCATAATAATTTTAATAGAGAATAAAATTTACAGCTTTTGAAGTCTTGCATGACAAAGTGACAGATAAAATGAATTAATGCAAATATACATCTATGAATATACACATATATTCGTTTGTATGGAACATAAAGGAAGTCCACATTTCATATGAAAATGAGTATATAAACATAGATGTTTAAAGTGGTCTAATAGAATTGTTTTAGCATTGAACTTCTCTCATGCACAGATTTCACTGTAAGAAAACATTCTATCTTCTTACAGGTTTCAGCTCATTATTGAGACCTTAACAGTGAAATTATGGACTCTGAGTTTCAGTGAGAGAGAATTCAGAACAAGTCTCTGTTTTTCATGGATTTAATCTCTTTGATCCATTCCAACCATGTATGAAAATTATTAATGCTCCATAGTAATCTTTAAATAAGCAAGAGAAAACAATACACTAATGAAGTATTTCTCTTATAGTTTAACTATTCAGTAGAAATCATCGAATGCTTATAAGATTGGCAAGTGTATATGACACCCCCCCATGCTGCATCATACTATGGTTACCATATGTAAACAAACAAGACTCATTTTATATTACTGTTTGTCATTGAACTAAACCTACCTGCCTTGATGTCTCACTGATAGTCTGTCTCTCCTTTCTTCTCTCTTCTTGGCTGATTCAGTATGGCTTTTATCCTACTTACCAGAGCTATAGTGTGGTCTCTCTCATTTCTTCTTAATAGTCATATAATACATTATTATGAATTCATTTTTACATCATTAGTGGGTAATTTAGGGCTACATATTCATCTAATTATGTTTGTCTTATTTTCCACTGAACTTTACACATCTTTTTATACAGAAAACATGTACATTCCTGAATAGTCCATGGCAATATTTGTTTTGAACAAGTATAAATAAACAACCAAAACAGATTGTTTTGATCAAGAAGAGAATCCCTGACCATGGGCCATTCCAAAGAATTCTGTTTGCCTATCTATGAAGCACTTAGATATTTATGTCCTGAAAGAGACTGCAATCTTTATGAAGACTTTCAGACCAGATGTTAACACAATTATTTTCCCACCTACTTCATGGTCCTTCTGGGTACGCATATTTAAATCCTGAAAGCAGTATCTTTTCTCCAAATTTCCCCTCTGCATCCCTCATGGAATAGGGCAAAACATAAAATATGTATATGAAACATCAGGTGCTTTCTTGATTATGCCCTCTGAGGATAATAAAACCAACCCCTGAATATTCCTTTAATTACGTTGCCAAATACTTTATTTTGCATCTCAAACATCATATAAGTAAATCAAGTATCTAATGAATTACTTATTATCTTCGTCCAAGAATTGTTGCTGTTGGTACCCTTTAGAGATGGTGTCTGCTTCCCTCATGATGTCTTTCCAAGCACTAATCCATCAGGAATGTTTTTAGTTTTGTCACTATGGCTTCTTACGTTTCTCTCTGAATGGGAAGAGCTATATAATTTTAATATTATATTTCAAGTAATGTTTACTTCTTTGTCCAAAGTAGTATGTGATATTCCCTAGGGAGATATGAACAGACACTTGTTCACCTCAGTTGTGGCACAGCACCAGAGATATACCAAGTAAATGATTCTACACAAGTGTATTTTAGTGAACTAGGGAGATTACTGATCTCTATTTATGGGAGCATAGAATATGAATTACTTATAGAGCATGCTTCATTCACTGGAAGTCACCTCTTCTTAGCTCCCTGAATAACCTGTTGGCAACACATCTTATCAGAAAGCCCTTTTCCCAGAAACTTCTAAAATTTTTATTAGTTTGAAAGGGGACCCTGTAGGTCTTCTATCTTTCAGGTACTCCTGAGCTTTTGAAGTTTTGTTGACTTCTGACTCCAGTGAATCTTATTCCTTCATTCAGGGCATTTCAATATTCATGAAACAGTTACATAACACATTATCTCTCTTTTACAACTTATACAGTCTTCTAGTTCATCTTCCAGGATGTGTCCTGTAACTTAGAAGTAGTAATAAAGTATTATTGTCCAGGTCTCATATGCAGTTTATATTGTCATAATAGACTCATGTTCTCTGCAGGTCAAGGACCTCCCTAAGCAACTACTAAAGTGGTACAAATGTTTAATTATCTTCTTCTATTTGAGTCTGAGCATTAGACTACTATACATGGCAACAATCTTATATTCTGAAATCTTTTACCAGTTAAGACATCATAGTGGTCACCAATCACAGCCAAGAAGGGTCCTTCCATGAGTTGCTGTGAATGTAGCAGTAATCCATGAGCACAAACACAGCATATAATTTACAGGTACATCTCATTCATCATAATGAGTAACATGTATTCTTTCAGTAGTGTCTGTGACATCCATATAACAGGTATTATCTCTTGCCTACAATGCCAGAGTGATTACAGTCCTGTTGAATTGCCCTTAAACCCAATCACAAATTAGATGATTGTACACGTTAAAGAGTTAGTATTGCATCAGCTGGAATATCCTGTTTGGTATGCACATGTTTTGCACACAACACCCACAGCTAAATAGAGCTATTAGTGATATTAATCCTCCAGCAGTGTGCATAGTGTGTGAAATCCAGCCAGCCAAATGTTAGTGGCCTTGCCATTTTCAGTATTACTTTACCATTCACTACAACTAAAGTGTGTAGTATCTTCATCCAACAAGGTTTCATCATCTAGTTCTCATATGCAAGTGACATTGTAGTAATAGCCTCATGGTCTCTGTATCATCAGATATCTCCCTAGGTAGGAAAAAATAAAGAGGTGGTCTACCCTTTTTATTTTCAATTTCATGGAAAAATCTTATGTCTCTGGGAAGTGCCTTTTCCTACTAATGCATGATGATTTTGTTATAACTCAGTAACCATTGCCTCTGCTGTTCTTCTAGATACATTTCTAAATCTGTAAGATGATCAATTGTTAACATTATATAGAATCTGTAAATATCCACCATCAGCCACTCTGTGTAAACAACAACTGGTCTTAAATGGCAAATAGGATACTAAAAACAATGTTAGTAAGATCAAATATAGAATGGAAAGATTCCATAAATTATGTCATTTTTTTTACATTGAAAGGAAAAATGTTGGGTCCTTTGGCATGGATGAGAAACACTGACATAATTAGCTTTTCAAAATCCATAATCAAGTTTAGTCTCTTTATTCTGAGATGCTGCTTCCATGTGGCCATTGCTTATCTTCCAACTCCTGATGATCCATAATTGGCTTGTGTGCTGTTTTAAATGAGAATGGCTTCCATAGATCAATACATTTGGCCGTTGACTCTGCTTGCATCCAAGCTTGCCATTTTTTAGGTAGAATTCTGTCTATGGTAGAAATGAGCACATTTTGCCCAGTGGCTGGTTAGCCGCATTTGAAGCCATCTCCATAAGGAGGTTCTTTGACTCATTATACTCTTTGAGGTAGGCTGGGTATTGCCAGGAGTTAACTTGTCTCATTGTCAGTGAAATTTTAAAATAATAAAAATATAGTTAAATACCATATTCTGTATGTCTCTGACATTTTTGAAGACCTTATCTAACTATTTTATATTAATCTTTCCATAGAATCATATCTCTCAGTTCCACCTAAAATGTATAATCTTGTGATAAAAATAGACTAGCAATTGATATGACCATGATTTGAGCAAATATCAATGAACATGTAAAACTTATTTATCCTGAACAGCCTGCAATAGCACTTTCAAAGTATTGGAAGTAAACCTTGTATTATAATTGAGTTATATGGGTATAATACTTCATATCTGAGTAGAAATATATCTAATGTGTGTGAAGAATAATCTTACATTTGAATTCTATTCCACCACATCTAAAATTAAACTTATTTTGCATCTATATTCATAATTCTATACCAATGAATTAAAAATAACCTTGTGAGTGACAATTAAGGCATTACATTGAGGAGTAGATTCACTAATAATATGTTTGAAAACTTGGTCTCTTTAGTGGAACTCTTTGGGAAAGATTAGGAGTTGTATCCTTGTTGAAGTAGGTGTGTCCCTGGGGGTAGGCTTTGAGGTTTCAAAATATCATGGCCGACCCAGGGCTTTAGCTCTCTGCTTATCTGCCTGCACATCAGGATGTAAGGTCTTCGTGTCATGCCTGCCTGTCATTATGCTTCTTGCTGAAATGATAATAAAATAATCATGTGAAAATATAAACAAGTCCCCGATTAAATATTTTCTTCTCCAAAATTCTTTGGCCATGGGGTATCCTCAAAGCAATAGAACAGTAACAAAGACAGCCAGGCTCATGCCCAAGGAGAAATAAGGCTGTCCTTTATCCTTTGCAAGCTTCCACTGGAGCAAACTACCCCGATCTGATAGACACCAAGACAGTAGCATGGCCCTGGTCTTTCCAGTAAATCACACTGGCTTGACAATCGCCTCAGACTTGACCAACATTTCCTGCAGCATACTATCTTGCAGGGGATAATTGAACACTGCATAGTCTGGGAAGATAACTGCAGCCCCATGAAAAATCAGCTTTTATTTAAAGCTTTATCAGCGACACCTTCCATAAAATGTGGTTTGTGGCCTTCTAGAGACTTCCAGGCATAGCAGTTGGGTTCATGTCGTCATTTTTAAAATTTGCTTTTTTTTGTTAATTTATTCACTTTAAATCCTAGCTGTAGCTCCCCCTCATTTTCTCCAGGTTCCACCCTCCCTCTTTCTCCCTCCTCCCTCCTCTCCCCTTTGCCTCTTCCCTAATCCTCAGAGAGGAGGGAGACTTCCTTGCGTATCATTTAACCTCAGCTTATCAAGTGTCACCTGGACTACCTGCATCCTCTTCTGGCAAGGCTACCCCACCACGGAGAAGTGATCAGTGAGGGGGCAACAGAGTCCATGTATGTCAGAGACAGCCCTTATTCCCCATATTATGGGACTCACAGGAGACTATGCTGCCTATCTAGATGGTCTAGGTACTCTCCATGCATGGTCCTTGGTTGGAGATCCATCTCTGCAGGTCCCCCTGGGCCCATATTTGTTAGCTCTGTTGGTCTCCTTGTGGACCTCCTCTTTCCTCCAAGTTCTTCTATCCTTCAATTCTTTCATAAGACTCCCTGTGCTCTGCACCAAAGTTTGGCTCAGCATCTGCTTTCATTTCCTGCTGGGTGGAGTCTTTCAGAGGACCTCTATGGTGGGCTCCCTTCCTGTTCTCTCTCTTCAAGCACTTCAGGGTCTGTTCTATTTGCCCTTCTGAATGAGAACTAAGCATCCTCCCTAGGGTCCTCCTTGTTACTTAGCTTCTTTAGGTCTGTGGATTGTAGTGTGATTATCGGGTATTATGTGGCTAATAGCTGCTTATAAGTAACCATATACCATGCATGTCTTTCTAGGTCTAGGTTTCCTTACTCAGGATTTTCTAGTTCAATCCATTTGCCTGAAATTTTGGAGATTTCTTACATTTTAATAGCTGAGTAGTATTCCATGATAATTTTTACCCTAGGAACAACTAACTTTCATATCTTGTTGCATTAGCTTTGAGTGTGGAACCCCTTTGTGAATCTCTGCTCTCTTGATAATTTTAGCAGTTTGTAGACACAATTTATATGTTGCTCTGAATCATTCTAATCTTTCAGAAAATATTGTTTCATAAAGATAAATTCCACCCATGGGATGAGCAGAAAATTAGCTAAAACCTCATAGTAATCTCCACTGGCCCTTTGAATTAAATCAACTCTTGGTGTGTGTGTGTGTGTGTGTGTGTGTGTGTGTGTGTGTATGTGTGTGTGTGTGTGTGTCTGAGTTCATGAGTTTGTGTGTTCAGGTTCATGTGGAATATAGTGTTCAACAGATGTTGCTCCTCAGGTGTCACTCCTCCTATGTGACAAGCTTTCTCAATTACCATGAACTCTCCAAGTAGGCCTTGGTATCTTGGACACAGTTTCTTCTGTTTGCAAGGCATACATTTACCTGACTGAGATCTTCATTATTCCCACAGCCCCTCAACATCCTTAACTCTCATGTGAACATAGTCCTACATGGTCAAGTAAACTGAACTCAAATATTGCCCCACTCTTGCCTAGTTTTCTAAGTAATCCCTATTTACCAACTGTTGCTTTTTATTCCAAAATTTTTTATTTAGAGCTCTTATGGCAGTAAGAGTCATCAGTAGTTTCTATGAAACATTCCACCAAGGCCTGATCACCCTAGTGCTAACTAAGATTGTGTAATTTTTGTCTCAAGGAAGGCTGGTTAGCTCCACTAACCACTTTGATTACTTCCATGGCCTATAAATGATATCATTGATTCCTATGTGTTACAGTATCATGAGGTGGGCTGCCAGAACTTTTCATTGATTGTTTAAAATACTTATCAGTTAAAACAACTTAGGTGCTGAGTGTTTCAAGAGTCTTATATTTTACAGTACTTGGACATTAATAATGCCCCATATACATGCTGAAAATTGCATTTTCCTTCCTCTATTAAATATAGGGTCTGAAAATATCTGCTGTTATTTCTTTTATATATATATATATATATATATATATATATATATGTCTTTTTAAAATTAATTTATTCTTGTTACATCTCAATGGTTACCCTATCCCTTGTATCCTCCCATTCTTCCCTCCCTCCCATTTCTATTGAATTTTCATCCTGTCCACTGTCTGATTCTTACCATGGGATCTACGCTTTGTATCTAGGAAAATTTTTGTCTTCTGCCCCTTCCTGACTCAGCCCTTGGAGACAATATTTTAATTCTAAGGAAAGAATTGTATAGTGATGTTCTACTTTATCTCCTTTTGCCATGGGGTTAGATGATCTCACAGCTCCATATGTCTTTATTTAGATAGTGCTTAAAGATTGTGTCTAATTACCAGAGTACATGAAGACTGTCTTATGCTTTGATGAGTGAAAATTGCCTCTCATACCTCTAAGGCATTGATGGACAATGAGTTGAATTTTACAGTGGATCTTTGATATCTGAATAAATGTCTCTGAATGACTGAAAACTCCTACTAGCAAGATGCAATGCTGACCGACAAAAGGCCGCATTCCCTCCCTCCCTTATAATTAGATCCTCAGTTGCATTTCAGAACATATATAATGGAAGGAAAAGATTGTATAGAAGTATTTAGAAGTCTCCTTCTTTAGAGTCTGAAGTTTTCAGAAGTTACTAATAAAAAACAATCATAGCTCTACACTGCAACTAACCTTGCATTATCTATCTGTGCAGAATAAAACATTTTAATTCTGTCCCTTTGCAAAAATTCTTCTATACTTAAACACACTTAAAATTGATTTTCTTCATTAGTGTATTGTCAAAATTCAGTAGAAGCAAGACTATTATTCTTTGCTTTTACTGACATGCTGTTATTGGCTCAATTTTTTAACAAAAGATTATCAGCTTAGTATTGTAAAAGACTACAAGCCTGCATATTACTGAAGATAAATACAGTCACAATTTACTATGTGTTCATAGAAATCTTATGTTATTAAATACATTCCTCTCACATAAAATTGAAAGTAATGAAATAAAATATTCCAAAATATAAAGCTGAATTCTCATTAGCAGAAAAGATAAATTATTATCATTTAGTTCAAAAAAGTTTTAAAATGTAACTTGAATTGGCACTAATAAATGAACTAGATGTTAGTGCATTAAAAAATTACTGATTTACATTTACAAGTAATATTAAACATTTAATTGTGAATATTCTACAGTCATTACTTTAATGTTCTTATAGATAAGTCTAAAGTAGAATTAAGATGTTGTTCTGTTATGTGATTTTTATCTAATCATTTATCCCCTAAATTCTATGTTCAATTTAGAGAAAATATTTAGTCTAATCATCTGTGTATATAATATAAATGTACCATGATGTCATTCAGTAAAAATATTAATGAAAGCATATTAAAAAGAAATATATATTATCAAATGATTTCTTAATGAACTTTGTATTAGAGCCATTTTGATAAACACTGGAATATATATACTTGTCAAATAAAATCTAAGTAGCTAAGGTAGATAATTTGACACAGTTCTATTCCATAAACATTAGATAGAAATAATTAAAAATACTCATGTGTCCCACCTTTAGATTCAAAGTAATGTACAAATGTACATTTTACTGGTATTTTATCCTAAACTTTCCTCTTTACAGTTTCCTCTTCTGGTATATATAGTGCTAGAGTCCAAACCCTGCCATCTGCATTTCTCTTATCTCCTGCCTTTCTTTAAACAGTCATTACTAGTCAATTTCAGTCAATTCATGGTCAATAAAGCTCTGTGCACAAGGACGACATTGCTCACCCAACCTTAAAATGGACCATAAGAGCTAAGAGCTTTTGGTCATGCAGCTCATCTTAAAAATATTGCTTTATGTTCTTCTGCAATGAGAAATATGTAAAGAGCCTTCTTTCCATGCAAAATACAGAAATGAAGAATATCAACCTTCTACTCCTTTTTCTCAGGGCATGCCAAGGCAAGCAGTGGTTAGAAGTTGCTTTTAGGAGTGCATTACCACTGCAGAGCCTGTCATTCTGGCACAACCCAAAACAAATAGAACAAATTTTGAAGTTCTCTTGAGTCTTCTCCATGGGGGTCACACTTAGTTGTGCACATTTTTGTCACCACTAGAACCTCAAGTTGTCTCAGCATTTTCTTATAGAGCTCAGTCAAAATTCAGCCAGGGACCAGAGCGCTTTTTCTAGTTACTTTCATATTTCTTGTGTATAGTGTCTGGATGTTTCTGAATATAAGCTAATAAAAAACTCACAAATAATAGATAAATGTATCTAAATGTCAGCTTTACATTAGTAAAGGCATGTCCAAATTATTTTTTATATTTAAAATTCATGATATAATTTTAACCTGGATCCTAGATTCTAAAAAAATCTCTAAAAAATGAAATACTACTAATACCTTTAATGTTAAATCTGCCACTAAACAATGAAATATTTTATTTTGATTTTACAATAAATCTAAAACATATTTATTAATGGTAAACTTAAAATCCTTATTTAAAGATGTTTTCTAGAACATTGCTCTCTTGTCTAAAGTTGTAATGATGTTTATAAATTTTTAAAATCCATGCTTGTTAACTGAGATGCAGCAGCCACTGGAAACACTGAATATCATTATTGCATTATAATATCATTATATTGATATTGAAATATCATTAAAGCAACTGAAAACCATTTTTATGATCTCTATTAACTAAAATAAATTAACTGAAAACCCTATTAAAATTTACTTCATGATAATCAGAAAGGATATAAAAATATTATGACTACATAACACTTGTAGGAAAAAATGTAAAACAGACATTGAGAGAGAAGTTCTCAAAAAATTAAGTTGGAAAAATTACTTCAAAATCAATCTCAAAGCATTGTATACTGATTAAACATAAGAAAATAATTTATCTTTGACTTATTCATAGAGACTAGGATTATAACTAGGTATGCAGGCATAACAATATGTTATTTGGTCCAATACACATATCAGAAGGGATTTAATGTTGACCATTTTCAAACTGAAACATGTTCTTACCTGGCTTTCCCTATCTAGGCAATTTAAGTCATAACTAGCTATTAGTTCCAAATATTTTTGTTCTTAATCACATGGCTTAATTTATCTGCATTTTGTTAAATGTTATAGATCATACATAATTTGCTACATATTTTTCAAATACACAAGTGCCAGCAAGATGGCTCAGTGAATTAAGGAACTTTCAGCCAAACCTGATGCACTGAATTCAGTTTTTATCACATGTTCTTCTAATCTTCTCATCTACCTTATAGCTAACACACACACACACACACACACACACACACACACACACACACACACACACACACAAAGAGAGAGAGACAGAGAAAAAGAGAGAGGTTAATAGTAATAATAAAACTAAAGTACATTCATTAGTATGATAACAAACCAGTAAATGCATAATTAAAACTCAGAATGCAAAGAGATTGTGTGACCAGTTTCTGAGATTTTTGCAGCTCTCATGGGACCATAGAGATGGGATGGAAGGGATGGGAAAGGGAGTATTGATCAACTTTGAGCACTGGAGGGTATAATTTCATCACCTGTTGCACTTCATTATGACCACAACATAAAATGACATATCTTTGCTAAACTGCAAGAAAAATAAATTTAAAAAATTTTAGCACTAAACAGCAAGGTAATTTGTTGAACTGATAAATATACTACTACGGTAACTGAAGCTTCTACACACACCTAGACTACAACAGATTTGCATCTTGGTTTATATTATACATAGATATTCACTAATCCATGATTCAATACATAGACACCCACTAATATTTTATTTTACTATGAAAACTGGAAGTCCATTCAAGGTTATTAAGGAGAAAGTATGGGCTGCAGCCATGAGTCATGATAAAGTGTTTCTACACCATACGGTTGACAGTGATGGACCAAATTCATGCTTTGGTGTACACTATGCTAGACATTAATTTCCTTTAAGCAAAACTAATATTGCTAGTTGACAGTGCCCTGGAACACACTAGAAAACTTATAGAGTAAATGTGCATTATATTAAGGTATATGAGAGCTTCATGTTGTAAGTCCTGCTACAACCAATGCTCTACGGTCTCATGAGCTGGAAATTACACTTGTCATACATCATCAGAACAATGAAACCAAACCATGAAATAAACACATACAGTCATCTCTTTTCTTTCTTTCTTTTTTTAAATTTTATTTTATTAATTTATTCATATTACATGTTAATGGTTACCCCCTCCCTTGTATTCTCCCATTCCTCCTTCCCTCTCATTTTCCCCTTACTCCCTTCCCATATGAATGTTCCTTAGGGGGACCTCCTCCCCCTGTATATGCTCATAGGGTATCAAGTCTCTTCTTGGTAGCCTGCTATCCTTCCTCTGAGTGCCACCAGGTCAGGGGACGTGGTCAAATTTGAGGAACCAGAGTTCATGTGAAAGTCAGACCCCACTCTCCACTCAACATTCCAGCATCCACTTACTGGCCAGTCACTGTAAAAGAGTCCATAACTTTAGCTTTCAGTGATCTAATGTCATCTTCTGATCTCCTCACAAATGAATTCACAAGACTCTCACATGTATTCATGCAAAACATAAACAAATATACATGAATAAACACTTTTACAAAAGAAAAATGCCCTGAGACATAATAGCATTGTAACTGAAGAGTGTGGATCAGATAAAACATGCACAACATCAGCTCCATTAACCTATTTATAATCATATTCTACCACTGCTCAAACAACTCAATATACTTCTTTTCATTTTTCCTTTTATTGAAAAGAGAGTCTTTGCTCATATAATATATTCTGAGTACAGTTACCCACCTCCTCTATTTCTTCCAGTTTCTTCCCACCTTCCCTTCTCTCTGGACCCATTCCCTTTCTGTATCTCATTAGAAAGGAACAGTCTTCTATGAGACAACTACCAAATAAGACAAGTGATTATATACTAAGATAAAGCAAAATTCATCATACTAAAGTTGGCAACCCAATAGGGGTAAAAAGAATCCCAGGAGAAGACAGAGGTTAGAAACCCATTTATTCTTATACCTAAGGAGCTCCATAAAATACTCAGCTAAATCTATAATATATATGCAAAGACCCTGTTGCACACCCATGTAGGCCCTTTGATTACTGCTTTAGTCTCTGTGACTTCATGTATGCCTCGCTTAATGGAGAATGCCTTGTTATCCTGATGTCCTCCAACCTCTGGCCTCTATACTCATTGTCTCATCCTCTTATTCCTCTTCTATGGGATTCATTGAGGTCTGAAATGAGGGATTTGATAGAGACATCTCATTTAGACACTCCAGCTGATGGGTTTCTGTGTCTGTTCCCATTTGTTGCTGGAGGAAGCTTTTCTGATCATGATTGAATAAGCCACTGATTTATGAGTGCAGTAGAATATCACTAGGAGTCATTGATTGATACTTTTTTTAGATCAGTTGTGTTTGATTTTACCCTCGGTCTCTGAACTCTCTAGTCTCTGGCTCTTGGTTACCAAGCAATGTTGAGTATCGAATCCTTCTTGTGGAGTGAGCCTTAAGTCAAATCAGACATTGGTTGGCTACTCCTATAAGGTCTGTGCCACCGCTGTGCTAGCATATTTTGCAGTCAGGACAGATTGTAGATCAAAGGTTTTGTGGCTCAATTGTTGTTTAACATTCTAGTTTGGTAGCCTGTAGAATGCCTTACAACACCAAAGATATTAAAACATAAGAATGAAGGGTCCATGTAGACACCAGATTGACTTCCTCATGTTCAGTGAGTTGTGAGGGTGCTGTCCTTGGCAATGTAGCCCTGCTGTCAGTTTGCTGACAGCAGTTCACTGTCTTGACAACAGACTGGGTTGTACAGTGATTTTCATATGACACACTTGTCCAAGAACTCAATTGTATGCAACCCATTCTTGCTACTGGAAGTGTCCTTTGGTGACAATAGATGGCCAGTTGAGAATCCATTTGCCCCATCATTAGAAGATCTTATTAGCATCACTTTTATATGTTTTAGGAAGTTTCTCCTACACTAGGTTTCCATGTCGTCCCTCAATTGCTCCTCAACTCAGCTGTCTCTTCCTACATTTTCTCCCTCTACCCTGTCTTCCTCTCCTTCTTCTCCCTTGACTGATCCTCTCCATAATGTCCCCCAACCCCCAGCCCACACATTAAATCAATTTTATTTTTCCTTCCTAGGGAGATTCATGTGTTCCCTTCTAAACTCATCTATACCTATCCTCTCTGCCTCTACGTGTTGTAACTTGGTTATCTCATATATTGAAATTTTTTTCTAACATTGTGGAATCTGATACAACAGAAAAATACTATAGTCTTATAAGATTGTTAAGCCTACATAATTTATGTACATCACTGAGAAGTGTAGGCTCCATGTCCCCCAGTCCACTCTCACAAATAAAAACAAACTTCCTTTCCTCACTGAGTTATGGTGTTACAGTTATAGTATCAATTTTTTTTTCTTATTGCTGCTCAAATGTGTATTTGATCCTATTGCACAGGTGATGTGTGGCAGGACCTCTAATAGGTCACCATGTCACTAAGAACCATCAGTTCTTTCCACACAGAAAAGCTTTTTGGATTAACTGCCATTTCTACCTGGACTGTTAGAAAAGAAACTACACTCTCATCAGCTTTGCTGCCTGCTGCTCCTTCTCCTTTTCCATCAAGAGTAGAGGCAGCAGAGGAGTCCAGCTGTTAGGCTCCTGAACTCTGTAAATGGAAACTTAAACAAGTACCTTTCTTTTCTAAGATTAGCTCATCTCAGGAATTTGTCATCACAACTAAAAATGAATTAAAGATAGATTATATATAAATAATTTGATGAGCCGATTACTACATTTACTTGACTATGGAGAAGAGATAAAAGGGACTTCTGTTACACAGATAAATGTCTGGGCTTGTTTGTTTGTTGACATTTGTATCAAATTCTCCTTTCAACACTCAGGGGTCTATGCAGACGAGGCTATAGGAAGGTTATAAGAGCCAAAGGTGGTGAATCACTTAAAAGAATAGAAATTTCCAGACACAACAACACATATGAGCTCAGAGACACTGTAGTAGCACACACAAGATGTGCACAGGTTCAAAGCAGACAGCGACCATCAGTGAAAAAGGGAAGTGGACCAGAAAATCCAATTCCTTTTTTAAAAAATTAAATTAAATTTATTAAAAACATTTATTCACTTTATATGCCCATCATGGGGCCCTCCCTCATCTCTCTATGTTCTATTCTTTTTCTGTCTTCTCTCCTTTTCCCTTTTCATGGTCCTCAGAAAGCAGGAGCCCTCCTCCCCTACCAACTAACCCCAGCCTATCCAGTCTCATCAGGACTGCCTGCATCCTCTTACTCCATAGCCTCACAAGCCCACCCCATTGGGTGTCAAGACACAGCTATGCCACTCCACTCCTGGGCATATATCCAAAAGTTCCTCCACCATGCTACAAGGACATTTGCTTGACTATGTCCATAGCAGCATTATTCATAATAACCAGAAACTGGAAACAACTCAGAAATTCTTCAACTGAAGAATGCATAAAGAAACCATGGTACATCTACACTCATCTATTAAAACAAGGACATAGTGAAATTTGCGGGCAAATGGATGGATCTGTAAAAGATCGCCTTGAGTGAGGTAACCCAGACCCAGAAGAACACACATGGTATATACTCACTTATAAGTAGGTATTTGCCACATAATACAGGATAGCCATAACCATACTACAATCCACAGACTTAAAGAAACCAAACAACTAGGATGACCCTAGGGAGGATGCTTGTATCTCATTCAGAAGGACAAACAGAACAAACACTGCATGCGGTTGAAGAGAGGGAACAGGATGGGAGCCAACGATAGATGTACTCTGAAAGACTCCACCCTGCAGGGGATCAACTTAGATGCTGAGACCTACAATCAAACTTTGGCCAGGGTGTAGGGAACCTTATGGAAGAGTGGAGGATAGAAGGACCCAGAGAGGACAGGAGCTCCACGAGACAACAGAACCAGAAAATATGGGCCTGAGATGGGGTGCAGGGATGTAGGAACTGATGTACATACCTATGAAGGACTGTGCATTGTGAGGACCTAGACACCCAACTCAGGAGCAGCTGATAAGCATCTCAGTCTCTATGTGAGTCCCGTGGTAAGGGCAGCAGGGGCTATTTCAGCCAAGAACTCTTCCCCGCTCTTCTATAAAAATCCCACTCTTAACTAAAAAGCTATTTACTGTGGATACCTACTTGGAAAAGGAAAGTCTATTCTACTCAAGGGAGTGACAATGAATATCAACCATACTTCAGGACGGGCCTCATGCACAGGAGTAATAGGTATACATAGAATGAACTCCATACAAATCTCCCCAAAATGAACTTTGTACTGTGTGTGTGTGTGACAGCTTTTCACTTTGATTTGGGATATTTCTGTCTTGTTGGGTTTTATTATTTTAGTCTATTTGTATTGGTTTCCTCATTTTATTTTTGAAAAAAGAGAAAGAACATGAAGATAGGTGTGTTGTGAAGTGGAAACAATCTGGAAGAAGAAAGAATATGATCAAAATGTATTACATGACAAAAGCATTTGTTAAGTAAAATTCAATTTTCAAAGTTATACATTACTATTAAAAGATTTTTTATTAAGGTGTACATTTTCTTATTGTTTAAAAGTGTGCATGTCTGTGTGTATGCGCAGTGTGAATGAAGGTGCTTACATACATAGTTCAGGAGAGAGTGTAGATCCCTTGGAAGTGACGCCATAGACTGTCCTGAACCATGCACGCATGGGTGACCAGAACCAAACTGCTGTCCTATGCTGGGGCAGTACAAGCTCTGATCCACTGGGCCTTCTCTCCAGTCCCTTAAGGCTTAAATAGGAATTCTTCACTGTGCCATAATGTCCATTATATGCTCTTATGTATTTTTAAATAGATATTTAAATAATCATAAGAAATTATCCCTGGGATATACAAATGTCGGTATGTTTAATGTATGAATTGAGTTATTCAGTCTCCCAACACTGTATCCTGTATTTGCAACAATGTATCCTAAAATTTCATGAAAAAATACATAATTTAATTCAGTGTAATCCTATATCCTTTATTCAGTAAATTATAGAGGTCAGCCTGGTTCTGCCTCCTAAGTGCTAGGATTAAAGCACACATCATCACACTCAGCTTAAGTGTATTTTTGATGCATAAGGAAAAGGCAAGCATTATATACATTTATTGTGATGCTGACTTTTTTGTTAACTATGTTGAACTGCTCATGACACTCCTGTGAAAGAGAGTTTCAATCAAGGCCATGGTAGACAACACAGTCTTGGACTGCACCTCAACAATAACACAGTGATACAAACTTGGATTTAGAACAATTAGACAGGTTTTTAAGTCTTTGCTGTATTTGTACTTTAAATTTGGCCCATGTACAGATTAGTTCTCAATAAACATTCCTTAAATTTTGAAGTTTTCTTCCATTACCAGCCTATTGTGCAATAAAATTGTATGCTTGCTTTTAAATGTAACAGAAACAAAGCATAAAATATATGATGTTTATAATAATTTAGTCATTTCTGATTAGTCTATAATATGAATAATTCTTCTGTTTTATCATTAAATAAACAGACTTTCAGACATATTAACATCAGAATATCAACTTCTTTTTGTCTTAATTAGCACTTATTTGTTATTCCCTTTTCAATAGTAAAGCTAATTAAATAATGCCATCTTAAACACTGTGATGAACTGATACTTTTTCTACCTAGATACAATAAATATTACAAATTAGAATAGTAATTCTCTTAATTTTGAATCACATTTGAATACATAGGAGAAATGTCACTTGTTCTTATTCTATTATGAAAGCAAGTAGCACTTGGTTAAGTATACTAATTTCTTTGACTAAACATTAATATTCATGATAGAAAGTTATCTGAATTATTTATTGTATATGATTTTTTACTCAGATAATGTGCAAATCTTTATATTATTTTGATACAGATATTAGAAACTTTCAAAATATTTTCTTTTAGGCCAATTAAGCAAGTCAGTATATGCATTTGAGGGAACAGACCCAGGAAGTCTTGAGGATGCCCTTAAATTCTTTACATGACAGAGCAACATTTTTTAAAGCATTTAATTATATTACAGCCCGATTGTTATCCCCTCACTTGTATCTTCCTGTTCCCACCTTCCCTTCCTTTTTTGCCCTATTTCTCTCCCCTAGGCCTCCTCCTCCACCATATGATCACATCCTATCAGGTCTCATGCAGATAGCCTGCCTCCCCTTCTCTGTGCTGTAAGGCCTCCCCACCAAGGGGAAGTGATCAAATTGGGGGCACCAGAGTTCATGTCAGAGGCAGTCCCTGCTCTCTTCACAACTTTGGAGAATGACCTGCCCATTGGCTAGATCATTTGCTGCATGCATTTTCCTTGGTTGATACAACAGTGTGTGCAGCCTTCCCACCATCCCCTCACCCAGATCCAGATCAGTCAGCCTTGATGGCCTTGTGGAGCTCCTGAACCTTCTGGGTCCTTCCATTCCCCATTCTTCCATACAAGTCTCAGCGCTCCACTCAGAATCCAGCAGTGAGTTGCAGCATCTGTCCCAATGCCCCACTGCGTGGAGACTCTCAGATTACACCTATCTTGGTCTAATATCCACTGGAAAGTGATTATACACTATGCCACACGTGTCTTTCTGGGTCTGGGTTACCTCACTCGGGATAATCATTTCTAGTTCCATCTGTTTGCCTGCGAATTTCAAGATTTCCTTGTTTTTAATAGCCAAGTTGTATTCCATTGTGTAAATGGACCACAGTTTCTTTATCCATCCTTCAGTTGAGGGACATCTAGGTTGTTTCCAGATTCTGGATATTATGAATAATCTTCCAAATGTCAGATGATCTGAAATTACTTGGCTCCATCTTAATGAATGTTCTGTAAAGGTTAATACTGAATAATGTGTACATAAAAGTGTAGTGTGACAATGTCACTCACAAGAGGAACTAAAGTTATATTTCCCAACATAGTTAGAACCTCAGCTGAGTATTTAATATGTAAAAGATATCAATATACAAAAACAGTTTATTGGTATATCTTGTACCTCATAGTAAGCACTGAATTTATGTTTTCATGAGAAAAACGATATAATAGAATATATTCTGTTTTTTTTTTTCTTTTTTTCTTTTTTTTTGCTTCTGGGTGAATTCACTCATTATGATAATGTCTAGATCAATCCATTTGTCCACAAATTTCGGGAATTCCTTGTTTTTAATAGCTGAGTAGTATTCTATAGTGTAAATGTACCACATTTTCTTAGTCCATTCTTCTACTGAGGGACACTTAGGCTGTTTCCATGTTCTGGCTATTATGTATAAAGCAGCTATCTACATGGTTGAGCATATGTCCCTGTTGTGTGGTAGGGTATTTTCTGGGTATATTCCCAGGAGTGGGATAGCTGGGTCTTGAGGAAGCTCTATTCCCATTTTTCTGAGAAAGCACCAGATAGCTTTCCAAAGTGGTTGTACTAGTTTGCAATCCCACCAGCAATGAAGGAGTGTCCCTCTCTTTCCACATCCTCGCCAACATGTGGTGTCATTTGAGTTTTTGAACTTAGCCATTCTGATGGGTGTAAGATGGAATCTCAGTGTCGTTTTCATTTGCATTTCTCTGATGACTAACGAGGATGAGCATTTCTTTAAGTGTTTCTCGGCCATTTGATATTCCTCTGTTGAGAATTCTCTGTTAAATTCCAAGCCCCATTTCTCAATTGGGTTGTTTGGTTTTGTGGTGTTTAATTTCTTGAGTTCTTTATATGTTTTGGATATTAAACCTTTGTCAGATGAAGGGTTGGGGAAGATCTTTTCCCAGTCACACAGTATATACTCACTTATATCAAAACACTAGTCCAAGGGATACGTACCATGAAAAATTTTACTTACTAGGAAAGTGGGTGGGAGGAGAGGTCATCCTATTGAGACTTTAGGCAAGAGTAGCATGGAAGAATGGGGAAATAGTAGGACCCATAGGGTCCTTGGAAACCTACAAGAAGAACTTTTTGACAGGCAGATCTGGGTCCTGGGGTCCTCCTCAAACTAAGGTACCAGCCAAGGAGAATATAGGCAGTAAACTTTGAACCCCTACCAAGACCTAGCCGACGAACATGATATTCTCCACCATTGAGTAGAGAGTGAGATCTGACTCTCACATGAACTCTAGTGCCCCTTTTCTGACAATGTCCCCTGGATGGGGAGGCCTGACAGCACTCAGAGGAGGGATAGCAAGTTACCAAGAAGAGACTCGATATCCTAAGAGCATATATAGGGGGAGGAGGTCTCCCTCAATCACAGACATAGGGGAGGGGAGAAGGGGGAAGTGGGAGGGAGGGAAGAATGGGAGGAAACAGAGGAAGGGCTAACAATCGAGATGTAATACGAATAAATTAATAAAATAAAAAAAAAGAAAAGAGGAGAGAGAGAAGCAATAAAGCTCTGTCACTTATTCCCAAAAGGAAAAAAAAAAAAAGAAGAAGAATATCTTCCGAACTTATACAGCAGAGTGAATACAATATGAATATTTTATATCAGCTAAAGTTAAAGATGAAGTTATTACATCATGCATGAGTACTCACTACCTTTATGTATCTTCCTGGGAACATTTATTAATAACTGAAATTCTCTGTGTATTGGTTAACATCATCAGAAGCTTTGAAATTAGTAGACTGTTAACACATAAAATAATAATCAGATGCAACTGTGAAATTATGCCTAAATATAGAAAATCTAAATCTGATAGTAACACTGGTTTTTAAATTTTTATACATATGTATCATTTATTAAGTATATTCTGCCTTATATACATACAATGCTGACTTTTCTCATCTTTTCACTCCCACTGTTATCTTTTCTTCCAATAGACACTTTTATTTTTACTTTCAACACATATACACATACACACATACACATACATACACAGAAAAATATACACACATATATGCCCACATACATAAATGCACACAAATGTATACATGTATACATAAATATAACTGCACCTGTACATATACACACATACATAAACACACATGTAAAAACATACATACACATACAGGAATATATCCATAAATATACACATATGTACACATGCATTCACAAACATACATACATGCATACACATACACAAAATGATACACACTCACATGTACACAGTCATACATACATATGACACACATTTGTATACGCACATATGTACACTTCCATACACATTCATCCACACATCCACACATGTACCACACACATACATATACACTATCACACATACACTCATGATACACACATTCTTGAAACATCTTTCAATAATAATGCTTTGAGGTACAAAATAGCTGAGTTAATTTTAGCAGCAGATCTTATTGTAGGAGTTGTCTGGAAAATTTGTCTGATAGAAGAGAAATAAATTCGATTCTATTTAAAGGCATGGAGAGTATAATAAATGCTAGTGGGTTTTCGCATTCTCTTACCATATGTTTCTTAAAAAATAATCATGAGTGCATCTGACCAACAAAGCAAAACAATACCACAAGGAAGCCTCTCCATTTTGAGTCCTTGAGTCCCCCCGAAGGCAGAACGGAGAATAGGTACTCATGGAGAAGGAGGTCCCCACATGATGAGATGCCACTTCATACACAGAAGCATGCCTAGTGCTGGAGAAAATTAAACCTCCCCTTTATCAGACTACCCAGACACACCAAACCAAGTAATTAGATCACAGTAATGAAGAATGTCAAGAGTAAAGTCTCATTGTAAGAATAGTCCATAAAATTTGGCTGTTTTCTCTGAACTAAATAAACATTTGCAAAAAGGAAAAATGTAAACCATATAAATTAGATTCAGGAAATCCAAAAATACAGGAAAATTATCCAAAATACTATTGACAGTCACATATTAAATTATTCATCCAAATCACATTGATAAGGAATAGTTGATAAATTCATTGATTTTAATATATATATTATAGGTATATATACTATATATAATATAGATATTTAAAAGCATAGTCTATAGCTTCTTAAAGAATAAAACTGGCATCAAGGATCTTAAGACGTGTCATATAACAGTAGCCAATAGAATCCCACTCCACAAGAAAAGGGTATAAATAGTGATCCAATAAATATCAATCTAAGTAAAAATATCACATGCTTTAAATTGTTTTTCTTACTTTATTTATGGCATTAAAATTTATATAGAAACACTGAAAACAGATATTGTAAGTTTATTATATGTGTAAACATCATCTTATAAATTGTGCTTCTGAAAAATATGTATATGCCTTTTAAATAACTGACATTGATTACAGCATTCTTTTTTTTTTTTTTTTTTTTTTTACAAATTGAAGTGGCAAAAGCATACTTTACACATTATGCTGCCAGAGTGCTATATGCACTTGCTATATGCACTTTATTTTCATAAAATATATACACATGGGGCATTTAATCACACATAAATATTAAATATAAGATAAGTTGCTTAAAACAAAAATATGTTTCTTATTCCAGGTATAATTTTAAAGGCCCCAATGAAGGAAATTAAAGTGGTATTACACCACCAGTACTACTTGAATATAAAAAAAAAAGCATCAGCTGAACATGAAAATATATTCCCCTGTGAACAGTTACAGTGTCTGAATATATAATAAGTCAATGCTTTATTACCATACTGTAAATTACATTTTCTGGGCTGATGACCTCACAGTGGCTGGGTTAAAGATGCAAATACAATAGTTTACCACATTGAATTGCTTGAAGAATTATTTGTGTGAATGTTTCTCATACATTTTTGCATTTTTTGTGACTTGATTTTCTTTCTTTTTTCTTTGAAATAATAGTTTATAATTGTATTTACCCAATGCACCAATTTCCAGGCCATGCCTGTCTTCCTTTGTATAGTGATGTGTTTTGGACTTTTGCTCCTGTGAGAGATTTACCTTGTGGCTATAGGATACTTATTTTACTGAAACAAACTTTTAAGTGATTGCACCTTTTGTAGATTTTTGAAAAGCCATCTGGTTCATCATGGTTTGCAAAACTGAGATAAAATTTTGAAATAAAAATCTTGCAATGGACTGACATTAAGCAGGTTAGGTTACCACCTGCCCCATGTGTACTGAATTCCTGCGGGCAGGAGGGAACTGTGTCACTGATGTTTTCATTTATGGAGAATATAGACTGAAGGCTGCTCTGCTCAAGGGAGAAGCCAGTGTCTGCTATAGAAATCATCTTATATTTTAGCATATGTAACTAAGGGAAAAAAACACAAACATCTGAAATTGGATTTTCTCTTCTCTGAGATGACTTTTCAAGAAACTTGAGTTGAGCAAGGCATTGTAAATGACATCACATTGTTCACCATTTGGATCTCTACTCTGTTGTGCTGCATTGAGACTTATTTCTCTTACTGAAACACCATTTAAGAATTCATCAAGTCCTTTACATACTCTCTCATATGAAGAACTACAAGTGAGAGGCTGGACACTTGTGTAGGTAGAGAAGAATTTCTTTATGGAATTTTACTGACTATGCTTGCTTAAATGCAGTAATGTGAGGAGGAAGATTTGTCATGGCCATCCTCCCTTCTTTCCAATACATTTTCCCTATAATTTTCAAAAAGCCATTTTAAAATTATTATATACTTACACTATCATGTAACAGTGTAATAACATAAGTGTATAGATACAGTCTGTTTAGTTTTGTTACCTGTGTGAATGATTACAGTGATGATGACTCAACAATATATTAACAATTGGGATGTAGGGGAACTTCCTTGGGAAAGAGAAATTTCTCCTGCTCTCATTTTAAAAAGTTTTTTAATATGGACTTCCTCTTGAGTGAGAGATAGTTGGCCTGTCCTAAAATATAAGTACTGTCATAATTAGCTTTAATTATTCAACTTCTCACAGCCTAGAATCATCTGAAAGAAATGCCATGATTATGAAATTGTCTAAAGCAGATGGTCCTGTGTGTATATCTATGATGGCCACGTGTGCCTGTCTAACTTATTAACTTATTAAAGATGCTCAGAACACTGTGGGCATAAACAGCCCTAGAAAGGTGGTCATCAGATTTGGAAGAATGATAGGTAGAGAGTAGCTTATGAGTGAGCCAACAAGCATTACCCTCCAGTGGTTTCCACTGCACTGATTTGGCTGAAGATGAGTTCCTTAGTTAGATATAATGCTGTTCAAAATAGCAAGACATCCTTCCCTGACTTGCTGACCTGACTTCCCTTAATGATGAACTTTGACCTAGAAATGTAAAATGTAATAAACCTAATTTTTCCTAAATTGATTTTACTTAAAATGTTTTATCACAGCAATAGAAAATAATTAATAACTGAAATCGTTATGAGAAATTTTGAGTGGAGATAGAAGGACCTGAGTATATGATTTTATGCCTTTGGAATATTTTCTTGGAGGATTATGGATAGTATTGAAGCTCTGGGCTGGAAATCCAGCCCAGTATTGTTGTCAGTAAATGGAAGATAATATTAGTAGAATACAGACTGTGGATGTTTCATGTGATGTTTCAGAAGGGAACAGATACTTATTTAAAAATTAAGCTTAAAAATCTGAGTATGCTATTCATTTAGAGCTGTGATTAACAGATCAGCAGTGATGGAATGAAAACTTTTGCAGAAAACCTAGTTTAAGCAACACCTAATCACAAATCCATCCCTACAGAAGATACTAGAAGGAAAACTCCAATACAAAGAGGCTAACAACACCCAGGAAAACACAGGAAGTAAATAACCCCACAAAAAATGAAAGGAAGCACACGTGCTTGCACAGATACATATGCACACACATACAAACATACATATCATCACCACTACCACCACTATCAAAATAACAGGAACAAACAACCACTGTTCATTAATATCTCTCAACATCAATGGTCTCAACTTCCCAATAAAAAGACATAGGCTAACAGAATGGATGTGAAAACAGGACGCATTATTCTGCTGTGTACAAGAACCACACCTCAGCAATAAAATAGACATTATCTCAGAGTAAAGGTCTGGGAGAAGGCCTTCCAAGTAAATGAACCCAAGAAACAGGATGGAGTGGCCATTCTAGTATCTAATAAAATAGGTGTACAACTGAAACTAATAAAAATAATTGGAGAAGAACACTTCATACTCATCAAAGGAAAAATACACCAAGAGGACATCTCAATCCTGAACAGCTATGCCCCAGCTTCCAGAGAAAGCACAAGATTGATTTCCAAAGTGGTTGTAAAACTTTGTATTCCCACAGGCAATGGAGGAGTGTTCACCTTTTCCCACATCCTTGCCAGCATGTGCTGTCACATGAGTTTTTGATACTAGCCATTCTGACAGACATAAGATGGATACTCAGAGTCTCTCTGATTTGCATTTCCCTGATGACCAAGGCTGTTGAGTGTTAGTGTTTCTCGGACAGTCATTATTATTCTGCTGAGAATTCTATGTTTAGCTCTGTATCCCATTTTTAATTGGATGGCTTGGTTTTGTGTTGTTTAATTTCTCTACTACTTTATATATTTGGGGGTTCTTTTCTCTCCTTCTTTCTCTTTCTTTTCTGGATGCTTGTCACAAAAAGTAGAAGCCAGCTCTAGAAGCCATCATCTTTAGCCCTCTGTTTACATGGCAGCTGTAAGCCACTTCCAGGAAGCTATCAGCACTGGCTTGCCACCAGCAATTTATTTCTGGCCCTTCAGTTCACCACTATCAGTGGAAGCCATTCCTGGTAACAATCAATTACAGCCTGGAAGGTTGCCTTCAGAGAAAGTCTGCAAGGTCACTAGCCAGCTGATGAATCAACACCCCACCTCACATTTCTCAGTTGATGAGGAAACTGGACTTTGATATTCCTCCATCACACATTCTCCACAGTTGAGTAGAGAGTGAGGTCTGACTTTCACATGAACTCTGGTGTCCCATATTTGACCACGTCCCCTGGATGGGGAGGCCTGGTGGCACTCAGAGGAAGGATAGCAGGCTACCAAGAAGAGACTTTATACTCTATGAGCATATACAGGGGTAGGAGGTCCCCTTCAGTCATAGTCATAGGGGAAGGGAGTAAAGGGAAAGTAGGAGGGAGGGAGGAATGGGAGGATACAAGGGATGGGATAACAATTGAGATGTAATATGAATGAATTAATACAATAAGAAAAAGAATTAAAAAAAAGATATTTGTCCATAAAAGCTGTTGGTCTTTTGCTAGAGCATACTCAGCTGGCCTCTAACAACTGGGCTTCTCTGTCATTGTGTTTCTCAGCATCATTTTTTAATTTAATTTTAACTTTATTAATTTATTCAGATTATAAATCAATTGTTATTCTGTCATTTGTAGCCTCCCATTCCTCCCTCCCTCCCGCTTTCACACTATTCCCCTCCCCTAGGTCTATGACCAAGGGGGACCTCCTCCCCCACTATATGGTCATTGGCCATCAAGTCTCATCTTGAGAGGTGGTCAAATATGGGGCACCAGAATTCATATCAATGTCAGTCCCTGCTCTCCACATAACTGTGGCGAATGTCCTGTCCATTGGGTAGATCAGAGTAGGGGTTCGATGTTTACTATTGTATTGTCCTTGATTAGTGCAATAGTTTGAGCAGACCCCCCTGGGCCCCAATACACCCATCATGATGTTCTTCTTGTAGGTTTCTAGGACCCTCTGGGTCTTTCTATCCAACGGCCCATGCCTTAAGATCAACAATTAATAAATGGGACCTCATGAGGCTAAGAATCTTCTGTAAGACAAGAGACACTGTCAACAGAACAAAGCAACAGCCTACAGACTGGGAAAAGATCTTCACCAACCCTTCATCTGACAAAGGTCTAATATCCAAAATATATAAAGAACTCAGAAATTAAATATCACCAAACCAAATAACCCAATTGAGAAATGGGGCTGAGAACTAAACAGAATTCTCAACAGAGAAACAGCAAATGGCTGAGAAACACTTAAAGAAATGTTCAACATCTTTAGTCATCAGAGAAATACAAATCAAAACAACTCTGAGATTCCATCTTACACCCATTAGAATGGCTAAGATAAAAAATTCAAGTGACACCACATGCTGGCAAGGATGTGGAGAAAGTGAAACATTTCTCCATTGCTGGTGGGAAAGCAAACTTGGACAACCACTTTGGAAATCTATCTGGTGCTTTCTTAGAAAATTGGGAATAGGGCTTCCTTAAGACCCAGCTATTCCACTCCTTGGCATATACCCAGAAAATGATCCATCACACAACAAGGACATATGCTTAACCATGTTCATAGCAGCCTTGTTCATAATAGCCAGAACCTGAAAACAGCCTAAATGTTCCTTAGTTGAAGAATGGATAAAGAAACCGTGGTACATTTACACTATGGAATACTACTCAGCTGTTAAAAACCAGGACATTCTAAAATTTGTGGACAATGGATAGGACTAGAAATGATCATAATGAGTGAGTTGACCCAGAAGCAGAAAGATTCACATGGTATATATTCACTTATAATTGGGCACTAGCCCAAAGGGCACATCCCACAAAATTCTTCACTTACCAGGAAACTGGGATAGATTTGAGGACATCCTACTGTTACTCACTGCCTCTCATCATCTTTGTATTTCTTCTTTTGTTCATCTTCTTGCCCCAGTCAAGCCCCAATATCTTTATTCTACAATGACCCACATTTCTGTCTGAACCAATCACCAGTGGGAAAATACCCAATCCATCTCTTTGTGTTGCCTTTTGGTACTGAAGACTATTTGATCTTTATCATTGCAGCTTGCCTTGCCATGTCATAACCTCAGAGGTTATGATCTTTGGTGTATGTGAGTAAGGGCAAGCTTTTACATATAGAACACTGAAGATGGGCCATAGAGAGAGCAATACTAAATATTCTGGCAGTGCTTATCTTGGCTGGCACAGCAGTTAATATTTGAAAATACAGTAACACACTTCATACAATGTTGGGGAAGTCAGCCCAACAAGAGAGGTTGCTTTCAATATTAGTTGATGCAGGAGATTAGACAGCTCACTCAGGAGACACCTGTGCTAGGCAGCTTGTCCTGGGCTTCATAGGAAAGCTAGCTAAATGAGATGTGAAGTAGCCAGGAAAAGATGTTGCCCCTGCAGGGCCAACGTGAGCCCAATTAGATATCTACTATTCAACTCATGGTGTTAAAATCCCTCCACTGCAAGGGTAGCTCAGAAACAGGCCTGGCCTAAGTCTGACCCACGGAGTCCTCATTTACAGGAACAGACCCCACCCGCAACACCCAAGGGAGAGTCTGTCGGGGAAAGGGCAACTAGGCGATAACCACAAGAAGGTGGAGATACCTTAAGACAGTCTCTCGGCGCTTGACTTGTGGTTAAAAGTTCAAGACAAGGAATCTGCCCAGCAGCCACCAGGTCCCCAGCCAATCAGAGACCAACTCGTGTAACTGCCTTGCTGCTCTCCAATAAGGTCGAAGGTTACCTAACTCTTACTAGAATTGTCCTCCTTACCCATAAAAAGGCCTACATGCCAACATACAGGGTCTCTATCTTGTGAAGGTGGTGATCCCTGCATGCTGGAATTTTTTACAGAATAAAAACTCTTTGTTCTTCCATACTTACATACTAATTGGGTCTGGGGTTTTTCTGCAATGATTCTCAGACCCAGCACTCCAAGATTTCTGCTGTATTTCCTTGGTTGTCCATGAGTAACAGAGGAGAGGTAATCCTGTTTGGAATATCAAATAATCAGTCTTCAGATTCCTTTATGAATTCTTGACATGACTTCTTTCAATTGCAGACTGAATTTGAAAGTATAAAATGCAGTTTGCAATATATTAATCTCTGAGTTGATTTTTATTTAACAGAGAGTTTGTTTGTTTGTTTTTTAATCACAGCAACAAGAAGCCAGAACTTGTATACAGGGCAGTGTTCATTCTGCAATGTCTAATCTACCGGCAACACTATTTCCTTTTATTACTGTATAGTACCTTTTGGGACAGACTGAAGAACTGATGTCAAGTTGAGGGTTAACTCTTACACATTTTTAAGGAGACAGAAATTTTGTAGTATTTTTATATTCTGAAAAAGTAATGATTGGAGGAAAATAAACTCAGTTTTGTGAATAGGGACCTTCACCATCCCTTCCTTTCTCTCCAAATCCTATGGCAGTTGTTTTCCACCTCTGTCCTATTACCCAAACTTAAGTATAAACCCATCTATCAGTATTCCTTTCTTCAGTGTAGTTTGTGCTTTCCCTGGGCACGAAACAGATTTGTTTTTATGTTGGAAGTGCAGGTGCAGTGTTTTTAGTAAAAATCCTCAGTTTTCAGAGGAAGTCTGAGTATGTGTGCACAGTACTGTTAACTCAGCTGCTCAAGAACTCAACATGTTTGCTTTGACATGGAATGTGTTTCCCAGCTGTGTCAGCCTGACATCACACAAGCTTGGAGAACTTTCATCTGGGTTGCTGGGACTCTGGATCACAGGGCAGCTTTTCCTCTGGATATTCCTGTAGTCACAACTTTCAGAACATCCCATTAAAATTCCATTAAAGGCTTGCAAACATTTTCTAGAAACAGGAACATAATCTATTAAAAATATATTTTAGAATGCATTAATATTGTTTTCTGGGGAAATTTTTATTGTGTAATATCACTAAATAAAGTTTAAAAGTATAAGAATATTAAACTCAGAAATAGCTGTATTGTGCCAGTTCTTAGAGTTCTGAACAAAAGATTATGTCTTTTTCCTTCTCCTCTTCTACAAATTACCATGGTGCAAATTTATACCCTATGAAATAATGGGTATGAAAAATTAATTATTAGAAATAGCTAAATAATATGCAATTTCATTTGTATATAATACATTAATTTCCATTAAAGGATATATTTTGCAAGTAAATATTATTTAAAATAATGTATATAGATTTTTAAAAAAGTTGTGGCTTATAATGAACAACCAGAAGGCAGTTTCTTTTGTTGTTAGATTCATATGTCATTAGAGTAAACTTTATAATTTTTTTTTTGTTTTTTAAATTATACAATGTATTTAAAATTAGAATACTCTGTCAACTCTTCCACGTTATCCCTATCTTTCTATCTACACACTTCATATTCTCTCTCTCTCTCTCTCTCTCTCTCTCTCTCTCTCTCTCTCTCTCTCTCTCTGTGTGTGTGTGTGTGTGTGTGTGTGTGTGCGTGTGTGTGTGTGTGTGTGTGTGTGTGTCTCAAAAAATAAAGCAAAACCTATCAATGACTCATGTACTCCAGAAACATAGTAAACAAATACAAGAGAAACTAATAATAAAACCATCATTGTGTGGGCATATGGTATGAAAGTAAGGAAACAACATCATATTTTTCAGTGCACTGGCAGGTTCTTGTTTGGATTTATACTATCTTCTTTCATATAATTATTTCTTTCCAATTTACATTCCAAGATTCCATGTCGACATTCAGCACTATGTCTAAGCCTTTTATGATTTTTCTCCACAGAATTTCCTTTCCTTGAACATTTTGAGGTCTTTTAAAAGTTTTGCTGAAATTCTTGTGGTTCATTAGCTTTACATATGGGTAGGGCCATTGATTGCTTTCCTTCCTGGGCATGTTAAATAGAACCTTCAGAATCTAAGAGAGCTCTGCTCCAGTAACAAGATTCCAAGTCAGTTTCAGTTCAAATTGTTTATTCCTGTGCACAGAGTGTGCGTATTTTTAATAATAGGATTTTGGCTTCAAGTTCTGGTATGACACCAAGTTGTCAATCTTCATTGTCCAGGTATACTGTAGGATGTAGGAACATTATAAGGATCCTGAAAATTACAGGCAGTTTTCTTTTTGTAGAATTCTGGGTGATTGGACAAACTCTATCAGTAAAATTGGACACACTAATTGAGAATTTAAATCTTATAGACATGTTCTGCATTTAGCATGGTATTATGCATAATAAAGGGGATACATATCTGTTTACTATACATGTTTTCAATATTTACTTTAAACCATAGTTTTAAGAACATGGTGTCATACAGGCATGAAACTTTATTCAGAATATAAACCAAACAGAGTTCTGAACTGGAAAAAACAGTTTGGAATTCACAACATGTATGTAATATGTGAACCTAGAAAAGTAGGTCATTACATGACAATAACTAAAATAAAAATACATCAATTATCTCATTTTTAAATAACTAAAATGTATCCATTAGCATGGTGTTTATATAGTGTAAGTTGCTTAAGAAAGAATTGAAGGCCAGGCGGTGGTGGCGCACTCCTTTAATCCCAGCACTTGGGAGGCAGAGGCAGGCGGACCACTGTGAATTCCAGGCCAGCCTGGTCTACAAAGTGAGTCTAGGACAGCCAAGGCTACACAGAGAAACCCTGTCTCGAATAACCAAAACCAGAACCAAACCAAACCAAAACAAAACAAAACAAAAACCAAAAAAAAAAAAAAAGAAAAAAAAAGAAAGAAAGAATTCAAAATTAGTTTCACAGGTAAACATCTTGTAAATTTTAGACTTAAGAACCATTATAATATCCTGCAAAACAAACTATTATTATGAAGCAATTAATGGTCATGTCCTTTTCCTAAGCTGATTTTGTTCTTGATATTTTAATCACAAAGAGTTTGTAGCTCAATAATTGATATAAAATGATAGGAAGTATTTTATAACAAATACGGAGTGTGGAGTTTCAAACTAAAAAATTAATTCAATAATAAGGAAGAGATGTGTTCATTTTAGAGCCTCTGTCAGGGATATTTATTTGTTTGTTCTGCTAAGGTCTACAGAGGCACTTTGCTAATGGCTCCATCATTATTTGAATGATAATAGCTCCCATAGATGTATGTGTCTGAATACTTGATTCCCTGTTGGTAGAGTTCTTTGGGAAGGATTAGGAGATATGCCAGTCTGGGAAAGAGATTTCAAAAGTTTGATTGTTAGGTGATTCCAAATTCTATGTTGTGGAAAACCAATATAAAAAAACACTATAACCAGTCACATCAAAAGTATAAAAATTAATTCTCTGTCATATTTTATTTGAATTATGTATTTTTGTTATACATATTATAGTTTTATTACAATATTTCTCTCATCCATCTCTTCACTTCAAGTCTCTTTGATTTTTAAAACTAATTGTCATTGTATGTACGTAGGTTCATTTATATCCGTATGTTTCTTTTTAATAAACAGGCTGTGCTCTCCCTTAAAGTTTACCAGGACAAACATGAAGTGGTTCTACCAAATAGATTATTAAGCTCCCATCAAAACTTTCCTCTTTTTCCGATGGTAAATGAGTATCTTAAAATGAAAACTTTCTTAAAGATGCTAGACATGAGAAAAGCAGCCCAGCCATGTTCTTTGTTTTAAATCCAAAAGAATGTCCTAAAAATAATCAAAAGTCATATGTCATCATTTTTATATACAGACCCTTGAAGAGCTATCCATGTTATGTGCTGAATCATCCTCAGCTTATAAAGTGGATCCTTGTGAAAGGTGAGGGAACCAGGTCACACTTCATATGAATTCCTATGTTATAATAGCTCTTTTTGGTATCAGTTTATACATATGAAATTAATTGTTTTTAGCTTCTGCAATGGTATGGAGGACCAGAAGCTTGGTCTTGTAACTCCTGGCAACACCCAGCCTGCATCAAAGAGGATGATGGGCCACTTTGAAAATAAGGTATTTATAAATTAGGAGGAAAACAAGTTTCTTCTTATGAAACAGTTCCTAATTTATGTCAATATTTGTGGATTTTTAGCAACCATTCTTCAAAATGCCCTATTTTTCTAAAGTTAGGAAATCATATTTTAAGTCTCAAATTGATAATTTTATAGTGTCAAGCAGTAACCTCAAACAATGTGAGAAATTAATATTTATCTAGTATTATAAGTTATTTCTCCATTGTGATATTTTCTAAAAATGTAATGAAGATTTTTACACATTATAAAGAAATAAAACCCTATGAGTTTCATACCACAGACTACTCAAACTTATTTTCTTTTTTTTTTTAATTTTATTAATTTATTCTTGTTACATCTCAATGGTTATCCCATCCCTTGTATCCTCCCATTCTTCCCTACCTCCCATTTCCCCTTATTCTCCTCCCCTATGACTGTTCCTGAGAGGGATTACCTCCCCCTGTATATGCTCATAGGGTATCAAGTCTCTTCTCGGTGACCTGCTGTCCTTCCTCTGAGTGCCACCAGGTCTCCCTCTCCAGGGGACATAGTCAAATGTGAGGCACCAGAGTACGTAGGAAGTCATATCCCACTCTCCACTCAAGTGTGGAGAGTGTTCTGACCAATCTGGGTAGGGGTTTAAATTTTACCGCCTGTATTGTCCTTGGCTAGTGCCTTAGTTTGAGCGGGACCCCTTGGCCCAAATCTGCCTATCATAATGTTCTACTTGTAGGTTTCTAGGACCCACTGGATCCTTCTACTTTGCTATTCTCCCATGCTTCTCTCATCTAGAGTCCCAATAGGATGTCCTCCCCTCTGTCCCAGTTTCCTGGTAAGTGAAGGCTTTCATGGGACATGCTCCTAGGGCTAGTATGCAGATATAAGTGAGTCTATACCATTTGAGTCTTTCTGCTTCTGGGTTAACTCACTCATTATGATCATTTCTAGCTCAATCCATTTATCCACAAATTTCGGGAATTCCTTATTTTTAATAGCTGAGTAGTATTCCATAGTGTATATGTACCACAGTTTCTTTATCCATTCTTCTACTGAGGGATATTTAGGCTGTTTCCATGATCTGGCTATTATGAATAAGGCTGCTACTGGGAAAAGATCTTCACCAACCCTACATCTGACAAAGGTCTAATATCCAAAATATATAAAGAACTCAAGAAATTAAACACCACCAAACCAAATAACCCAATTGACAAATGGGGCTTGGAACTAAACAGAGAATTCTCAACAGAAGAATATCAAATGGCTGAGAAACACTTAAAGAAATGCTCAACCTCCTTAGTCATCAGGGAAATGCAAATCAAAACAACTCTGAGATTCCATCTTACACCCATCAGAATGGCTAAGATCAAAAACTCAAGTGACACCACATGCTGGAGAGGATGTGGGGAGAGAAGAACACTCCTTCATTGTTGGTGGGAATGCAAACTAGTACAGCCACTTTACAAATCTATCTGGTGCTGTCTCAGAAAACTGGGAATAGGGCTTCCTCAAGACCAAGTTATTCCACTCCTTGGAATATACCCAGAAGATGCACCAGCACATAACAAGAAAATTTGCAAAACCATGTTCAAACTTATTTTCTAAAAGGTCATCTTGATTTACCAACTGCTCATTGAAAAATGTTTTATCCAGGCTCATGTAAGAGTGTAGTTGATCACAAAATAACTTTGCTCATGGGCTGCTCATTACAGCACTTGGTTATTGCCAGAATTGCTGTTCCTTTCAGCTGCTATGTTACCACTGGGGCCTTTCATCAGAATATCACTTCCTGCCTTGAGGTTGCGTCTTGTAAAATTTATGTCTTATATTGTTTCTGTGTTACAGCTAGCACGTCATTTTAAACAGGAAGAGAGTATTACCACTTACATGAGTCATAAATTCTCTAATCTTTCTGTATGTCAAAAAACAATCAGTTTGAATATACCATAGAACAAGGTAAGAAAAAAAATCAAGTAATGTGAGAAACTGGTTTTTGTATAAAAATATAACAAACTCAGGTATATAAACTTACTATAGTCAACCTGAACTAAGAGATAGAAAAGAATTGATAGAATATTATTTGTGGCATAAGCCCAGCCTTATGTTTATTACTTATTTATGCACAGCATTTGCATTCAAGTATAAGGACATAACTTATGTGTGGAAAAATGCTCCTAATATCAAATAGGCTGAAACACAAACTGTGCACAAGCCTGATCTGTCCCTGAATTCTCCTCTACAAGCATGACTTTTATGGAAACTTGAAGAAGTAGTTACTTTAATCCTAAATTGGTAAAACTTAAAATAAGAGGAAATGCGTTTGCTTAATATTTAAAAATTTTAATATCATAGACAAATTCTATCATCTTACATCCATTCAGAATGGCTAAGATCAAAATCCAAGTGACACCACATGCTGGTGACACTGTGGAGAAAGAGGCACACTCCTTCATTGCCAGTGGGAATGCAAAATTCTACAACCACTTTGGAAATCTATCTGGCGCTTTCTCAGAAAACTGGGAATAGGGCTTTCTCAAGACCCAGCTATTCCACTCTTTGGAATATACCCAAAATGCTCCACCACACAACAAGGACATATGCTCAACCATGTTCTTCACAGCCTTATTCATAATAGTCAGAACCTGAAAACACCTAAATGTCCCTCAGTTGAAGAATGGATAAAGAAACGGTGGTACATGTACACTATGGAATACTACTCAGCTATTAAAAACAAAAAAATCCCGAAATTTGTGGACAAATGGATGGAAATAGACATGATCATACTGAGTGAGTTAACCCAGAAGCAGAAAGACTGACACGGTATATACTCACTTATAATTGGGCACTAGCCCAAAAGGCATATCCCATGAAAGTCTTCACTTACCAGGAGATTGGGATAGATGTGAAGACATCCTACTGGGACTACAGGTAACACAAATAAGGGAGATGGGGAAATAAAAGGACCCAGAGGGTCATAGAAACCTACAAGAAGAACATCGTGGTGGGTGGACCGTGGCCCAGGGGGGTCTGCTCAAACTATTGCACTAAGCAAGGACAATATAAGTAGTATCGAACCCCTACTCTGATCTAGCCAATGGACAGGACATTCTCCACAATTATGTGGAGAGTGGAGACTAACTCTGACATGAACACTGATGCCCCATATTTGACCACCTCCCCTTGGTGGGGTGGCCTAATGGCACTCAAAGAAAGAATAAACAGGCTACCAAGATGAGACTTTATAGCCTATGATCATATGGTGGGGGAGGAGGTCCCTCTTGGTCATAGACTTACTGGAGGGAAATAGGGTGAAAGCAGGAGGAAGGGAGGAATGGGAGGATACAAATGATGGGATAACAATTTAGTTTTAATCTGAATAAATAAATTAAATAATAATAATAAATGAATTTTGCAATATAGATCATGACAAAGTATTACTATGATTGATAGCTTATTTTGTTATGTAAATATGATAAATCAATGAATTGTTTCTAGACCTTAAAATCAGTTTGTTTTCATTATGAATGAGCAAAAAAAAAAGTGTGTAACTAAACAGATTGCTTTGTTTTATGGTTTTGGAGCTCGTGGTTCTTGTTCAGTTGTCCCTATGATTTTAAATTAGGATGAGGAAGGAAACCATGGGAAAATGGAAAACTAAGCACTCCATAAGTAAGAAGCCAAATAGAAAGTAATGAAGAGTCAGACAGTATCTCATTGATCTATTTAAGTGCCCACAAAACAGACCAAGAATTTCCAGAGAGACCTTTATGGTGTCTGCTTGTTATTAATTTGAAAGCATGACATTATTCTCCTAATATGGGTTTCATGGTATATGCCAGGGTCTGTAGGTGAGTGGCTAATTGCACAGCTCCCAACTCTTATATCCTATCAAAGGGTGCTCTGCTTTAAAAACAGAAAGAAGGTATGCTGCATTATAGCTATAAAATTTTTTCACTGAAAGTTAAATAATTAATTACAAATTTGGCATAGACAACAAACACCATTTGGCATGGCACTTTCATTTCATACTCACTTGGATAAGATCATAAGCTCAAGCTCACTCAAGCTATGATGACTTGTAGTGACACAAACTTCCATAACTCTATCACTGGATTTTCTAGAGAAACATTTACCAGACCCTGATTATCAGAAATCTCTATTTCTGTATTATATAACTTCAGCACCACTTAAGTGGTAGACTAGATTGATACAATAGGCAAGAGACAACAGGTAATACATTGTAGTAGATTGGTAGACAAGCTATTTAAAAAATGAAAACTGAGGTATTTGAGATTTTTCTATGCAGTACACTACGTTCAACATGCTCACCATGAAACCTGGTTATTGCAATACATTTTTGGTCACAAATGAAATGACCCATTACAGAATAAGAATTACCCAGGAAGTCAATTCAGTATCAGTTACACAGTAGCACAGCATGGATCTCTAGACCTGCACTCAAAACTCAGAGAGTTATAGGGGGTCCATTTTAATGAACAGCTTAAATTCCTTTGCCTTAATTCAATTCTCTATTACAATTGTATAGAGACACCACATATGAATACATGGGAGGACTTTGTGCTTATTTTCAGTGAACACACTTGCCATATATATATACACACACATATACACACATATATATGTGTATGTATGTATCATATATACATATATTACATATATACATATATAATGTATATTATATGTATCATATATTAAAATAGAATATATTTATATATTCATATATAAAACATAATATATACTATTGTTTGTAATTATATAATTACATTATTATAATTTATGAAATATAATATTATATGTTATATGTATGAATATATACAATATATGTACTCATTTCCTATGAAGAACATACTTATTTCTGCAGTATATTTTCACACCAAAGTTTTTCCTATTTTCCTATGTAATGATTTGTTAGTGTCTTTGATGGCAATGCCACATAGCATGTCATTTGAGTCTCCAAAATGTGCTTAGCATTTGAAATCTATATTCAACATCTTTATATCATTACATTCAATAAGACAAAACCAGCTTTACATAAACAAGCAGGACATGGTTGCCCACATAAAAGAGTTATTAAGAAATTAAAACATCCAAAGAATTTTCAAAATTATGTAAGATTTATTGCCATTTAAATAATTTATAAGTCTTTATTATGTATAAATTTATGATTGATCAAAAATTTATAAGTTAGTATTAATGAAATCATGGTCACTGCATTTTTAGGTGATTTTTATGTGATTCACAGTACTTCACAGATGTTTAGAAATGTCACACAAATACCAGCCACATATAGAGCAGCATCCGGAAACCTTAACTCCACCTCTCTCCCTCAGTTTCACCACAGTTGAGAGTTTAAGATCCTTTTCCAGAAAGGCAGACAGAGTAAAGTCGCTTCCATTTTCTTCTAAGCAGCTACAAGGTTACCTCAAGGGCAAAGCGTGAGGAGGATAGAAAGACATGCAGTGGCAGTGGGAGAGACATGAACGCTGAGAGATTTCTAGAGACACGATCTTTAGTTTGAAATTATTCAGAAGTATAGCAAGGGGAAATTGTACTGTCTTTTAAATAATGGGATGTGAAGTGTCAGCTGCTGTCTCCTCAGTCTTCTGGCAACTTCAGGAAGCACAGGTGTTGTAAGGATTCAAAGGCAATATTGAAGTGCCCATTGCAAACAACTTATAGAGGTGACTTTTCTAGACCATTAATGACAGTGATTAATTCTAAGAACCCTTGTAATTAAACATGTCTTTTAAGAAAGGTGAACTTTTATGAGTTAAAATGGTAACAGTGTTAGGAGCGCTGGTTTCTAACTGGATGTAGAAATATTTTAAACTGTTGTAAGAACAAATATTACTAATTCATTTTCCTTTTTATTTGTTATTTGATAATTTTCATAAATGTATATAATATATTCTAATTACTCTTTCGACATCATCTTTTATATCCCTCACATCATTGTCAATCATGCCATGTCCTCAAGTCTTGTTCCCTAATTATGACATTTGTTTTTGATCAGTAACACATTTAGTTTTGTCAGTGTCATGGAGTCTTAAAATATTAATGCATAACTTTCGAAAACCATAGCTTTTGAGTGATAGCTGCTAGACTCCACAAGGACTGACATAGAACTGGTAGCTGTTTCCTAGTAATAGGAAATCTGTTGGAGCCTGGTTGGGTCATGAGTATACAAATAAGGGCATCGATATCCTCTGTCCTTTAAAGTAGGATCACTTACCAGGAGATTGGGATAGATGTGAGTACATCTTCCTGAGACTCTAGGTAAGAGAAATACACGAGATGGGGAAATATAATGATCTAGAGGGTCCTAGAAACCTACAAGAAGAACATCGTGATGGGGGATCAGGGCCCAGGAGGTCTGCTCAAACTATTGCATTAACTAAGGACAATACAATAGTAAACATGGAACCCCTACTCTGATCTACTCAATGGACAGGACATTCTCCACAGTTATGTGGAGAGTGGAGACTGACTTTGACATGAACTCTGGTGCTCCATATTTGACTACCTCCCCTTGATAGAGAGGCCTGGTGGCACTCAATGAAAGAATAAGCAGACTACCAAGATAAGACTTGATATCCTATGACCATATAGTAGGGGAAGAGGTCTTCCTCAGTCTTAGACCTAGGGGGAGGGGAATAGGGTGAAAGTGGGAGGGAGGGAGGAATGGGAGGATACAAGTGATTGGATAACAATTGAGTTGCAATCTGAATAAATTAATAAATTAAAATTAAAAAATGAAATGCAAAAAATAATATATCCTCTCTCCTCAAAAGTTTCGGTAGCATCTACTTCACCAGTGAAAGAATTAACTTTGAGGCTTGTATTAGTCAGGTTGTCATTGCTGTGAAGATCAAAAGCAAACTGGGAACGGAAAGTTTTGTTTGGCTTACAAGTCCTTATCATTGTTCATAAGTAGAAGAAGTTAGAGAATCAGAACTCAGAGCAGAGAGCAGGATGCAGGAGCTGATGTAGAGACCACGGAGAGGTCCTCATGGCTTGCTTTGACTGCTTCCTAGTAGAACCAAGAATTACCAACTCTGCTCAGCGTGGCACAACTCATAATGGGCTGAACCCTCCCATATCAATTACTAATGAAAAAAATGCCCTATGGGGTTGCCCACAGCAGATTTTATAGAAGCTTTTCTCAACTGAAGCTCCCTCTACTCCGATGATACAACATGTCAAACTGATATAAAACAAGCCACCACAGTCGGCTCCTCTTCCATGCATGATGGTTGACTGAACCACATGTGTGTGGACCAAGTGTAGGAATATGTAAGATGCTGTAATACAGTGAGTTTTAATTGTAATGCCCATGTCTTGCATAGGAAATTGTGTTTCTAAGTGGCCTTTTTTCTTCTGACCTCTTCTGCAATGTACCTTGAGCCTAAGATAGGTGTGTGTGTGTTATACAATATCCATTATATATATGATATATGCATAATATATATAATGACGCTCTGATCAAATCACTTGTCTTTTACTCTCAGCACTTGATGCAGCAAGGGGTTACTGCATTCCTACTCACTGTAAAAAGGCTTCTCAATTAAGGCAGATGGTGCAATGTATCTATGGCTACTCACATAAATATTTGAAAGACAGCTTAATATTATGCCAATTTGATCACTGCATGTGTTGTACAATTTTACAGTGAACCATATCTAAAATTTGTGGGGAAAGGATGTGCACTTAAATGTCTTATCTGTAAATCATGTATTAGTAAGGATTCTTAATTTATACTTGAAAATATTTTTAATTTTAGAACTTAATTTTTGTTTTGTTAATATCCTTGTGGTTTGCTTTTCATGGTCTTCAAAGAAACTGATAATTAAAATAAAAAGTCTGGTATTTTCCTAAACTATTAATATTCACTTGTAATTTATATAAATGTTCTAAATAATCACATGAAAATAGAGTAACGAATAAAACTAGATTAGTATAATATGTATGTTATAATCTGATATTATATAATAAGCATAGTTATATCTGAAAACAGATATAATATCATATTAAAATTGAAGTATAAATGTTTAACAACTGCAAGTTAGATTAAACTCTGCACTATACAAAGATAAGTGAATCAGAACAAAATGCAACTCTATTCCAAGAAGGCACCTATTATTGGACAATAGTATGGAGATGGATGTTTCCTCCTCCTGATAAATGAATTGTGATGGTAATTGTCACATCACATCAAAAGTAGCCATCAGTTAACAGGAAGACAAAAAACCCAGAAATGACTCAGGCATCTCCTCTTCTAGATGAATCACACTGTGTCTGCCCTAGATTACTGGCCAGCAATTGGTTTAAAAGCCTCACAAATTTATACCTATTAACAGAGAGATTAGGTAAAACCACAGTATCATTGGGAAAACAATATTCACAGCTGGGTTTCAAATATCCTTTAACCTCTTTTGTTCAATCCCTATGGGATCAGACAGTTTGAAGTCTCCCTTTAACACTGTAAACCACTTAAGTGATGTCAAGAATCTCCCACATTCCAGAAAAATGTTTACATACTATCATAATTTGTAGATGCTTATTTACTATCTGTGAACTATTAGTCAATGTTTCTTATCTTCAAAATATTTATGCCCATAACCATGCTAACCTCCATGTCCAGAAGGTGTGGAAAAAGAAGCAAAGGTACAGGGCCATGGTAATTCTCAGTGGTGGAGAAATTTGGAAAGAAATCCAATTTCTTAAATGAGCAAATTTCCCATGAGTAAGAAATAACTCTCCTTCTCTCTAATTTTTCATTGTTTTTTGAAGTCATGTAAATTATATTTCTAGTTTAGCAATGCTTCCAGACATTAACATTTTGTCATGTAGGAAGGAAGTGAATTAATATATGCTCCAATATCTAAACTGCTCTTGGTAGAAATATTGTAAACCTGAAAATTAAAATAGTATATTTAAATACTGTTTGTACTCAAAAATGAAAACAATTATAGAGTGAAGACATTTGTTTATCACTGTCTTCAGTAAATTTCTTATGCATTAGTAAAGTTATTTCAAAAAGTTAATAATTAAAATGATAATATTACCTTAGCTTAGAAAATCAAATGCAGAGTCATGGCATTTCAATGTGAATGTCAGTGACCCAACAGAAAATGTGTACATGTACATGACCTTCGCCAAAATTTATGTGTCTGCTGCACAATCATAATGTTCACATTTTCAAAAATGTGGTTTGATATCATTATTATGGTTATATTGAAAAATGCTTGAAAAGGCTTAGTCATACATGACAAAAAAATTTTAGAAATCCTCAAGCATATCTATATCTGTCTCTATGTCTAGATATAGATACATAATAAACTATATGTGCAAGCATGCCATTAAATCACTGTATTATGAGGTATACACAAATGTGTCAATAATATTTAGTATGTGTCTGCAAATAGCAATGAATAGAAAATATACCTTAGAATAAAGAACAGGGTCTATCAAAAACACAGGGACTCAGAGACCAAGAAGCACAAACAGGTGAAGATCCGAATTTCAACAGAGTTTTCAGAAGGTCCCTCTAAATTTGTAAATGCCTATTTATTGTTTCACCTAGTGTTACCAGCATTACAGATTAATTATGACATTATAACACTAAACCATTAATAATTTCTGGAAAAAATTCATATGTATATCTCAATATTTTCTGTCAGTGGCTCATAACCTACCTTATAATGTTCCATATTCTCAATGAAAATATCATGCAATCGCATTCTGATGTAAGGCAATTGGATGAACTATTAATGAGAAACAAAATTAAAACATGATGAACTAAAGTGATGATTGTTTAAATCTTCCAGGTAGCAGGTAATACTATAAAAATTCTCCACATAAAAGCTATATAAGATTCAAATAATTGTGTGATTTTCTCATTACATTTTTATCACAGTTTATAAAATTTAAAAAGTTTATTCGGCTTAATTAGGAAATAAGGCAGGAATGAATTTGGATAGCTCCACTTTTCATACTCTTTGAAATGAAGAATGCAGGCAAGACTTGTTTGAGTGAATATCGAGAATTTTAAAAAGACCACTGAACAGAGTGTGTTTTGTTTTAATTGCACATCATCACCTGAATAGTATTTCTACTGTAAGTTGAAAGGAATCTAGTTAGGTCTGCATGGCCATATTATAGGAGAAACATTTGGTATAAAATATAACAACACCAGCAATGAAGGAGTGTTCCTCTTTCTCCACATCCTTGCCAGCATGTGCTGTCACTTGAAAACTTGATCTTAGCCATTCTGATGAGTGTAAGATGGAGTTGTTTTGATTTGCATTTCTCTGATGACTAAAGATGTTGACCATTTCTTTAAGTGTTTCTCAGGCATTTGGTATTCTTCTGTTGAGAATTCTCTGTTTAATTCTGAGTCCCATTTCTCAATTGGATTATTTGGTTTGGAAAGAGGAACACTCCTTCATTGCAGTCATCATCAAACCCCTACCCAGATCTAGCCAAGGGAAGGAACATTCTCCACAGTTAAGTGGAGACTGAGGACTGACTTTCACGCGATCTCTGGTGCCCCATATTTGTCCATGTCCCCTTGATGGGGAGGCCCGATGGCACTTGGAGGAAGGATAGCAGACTACCAAGAAGAGACTTGATACCTTAGCATCATATTCAGGGGGAAGAGGTCACCCTCAGTCACAGTCATAGGGAAGGAGAATGAGGTGAAAGCAGGAGGGAGGGAGGAATGGGAGGGTGCATGGGATGGGATAACAAATGAGATATAATATGAATTATTTTCTTTTTAAATAAAAAATGTGTAAAAAATAAAATAAAATATAACAATGCTTTAGCTAGCATAAAGTGTAATTAGCAAACAGCAAACAGTACCTATGAAAACATTTTGCTGATTCTTTACTGAGTATCAGACATACAATGACTCATCACTAATGTCAATTACACAGGCTCAGAATCTGAAGCAAATGAGAACCATGAATGTGCAGAGGTATTATATCCTGTACATTAGACGTGAACTTTGAGCCACTTGGAAAATATAGACATATTGTTGGAATTATATGAGTGCTCCCTGGACTGACAGGCATTTATTAGTATTGATCATTTGCTGGCCTATTTAAATGTTTGGATGTGTTTCACATTTTTTGTCATCAATATGAATGTTCAAGGATTTACTGTATACAAGATAACTTCTGTGTTTGTTCTAAAATAAAGAGCTGTGAGTGATATGAATTTAGAAGGAAAATAGCAATGTATTTGTTTATCTAAATCAGAAAATTCTACAGAAAAGCAACACACACAGATACACACTTTATTCATGAGACAATTCTTTCAAATGTAAGTAGGAAAATGTGTGTGTGTGTTAAAACATCTTAGAAGTTTGAGTTTTCAAAATGCATTTGGTAATTTTGCTGTAACTTTGAATGTTTTACACTTGATTTGCGAGTAGACAAAGTGAGAACTCACATGGATATCAACTCTGTGAAGTGTCTGGCAATGAACATAGTTGTAGTAACTGATACTCTGGCTTTTTTTGGGACTAAAGTAACAGACATAGGCACACAGCTGCAAAGCAAATATCAACATTTGCAGGTTCAGAGAATTTCTTCTTGACCATGTTTACTAAAAAATGCAAATCTCTAATGCTTCCACCAAAACCTCCTCTTAGGTGATACTGCAAGCATAGCATCATGGACTTCTAGCTTGTCAGAACACATCAGATATGATTGAGAGGTTTAGAACAGAAACATGTTGATGTTCTGAAATTAACTGAGATTCCAGGAACAGCAGAGTGAATTTAACTACTCAAGTTGTAGTTGATATTTAAGAGCAATTAATATCTAAACTATACTAAATGCACAATCAGAATATAATATCAGTTTTTCAAACATTTAAAGTAAGCAATATTTAGTTAGAATTTACTGTCTGTAAAATTATATATAGTAAAGTTATAACTAAAAGAGGAACATAACATTTTTTGGTTTTGAAGCTCTAAACTGAAGCAATAATAAAGCAGGTTCAATTTGAAATTCTTGGGTATTAATTGACTGCAACAACTAAAATCCATAATCAATATTACAAATCTCATGCTCAGTAAGAAAATGGTGTATATTCAAATAAAAACATTTATTGATTTTTGCACTTGTAGTGATAGATGTGTTCATTCCAACAGTCTATCTTAATCATAGTACTACTCTTTAAAAAATATTCAGAACAAATTATTTTCATTTTCAAATTGCTTACAATGTCCAATTGTTCTGTTACACTCAGATGCTGTAAAATCTAACAATACTTCTTGACATTTTAAGTCCCATAACAATGGATTTTTATTTTCTGAATACTTACATTTTGTGAGTGAAATCAGTTTTTCTCAGACCTGTGGTTTAAATAAATTATCACTGAGTATATGATTACTCTATACTTAATTAATTGTCGTCATGAATGTCATCAACACACTAATATCCTGTGGTTTTTTAACATACTTGACCTTTACATTCTTGTCATCCTTGCCCAATTTCCAAAAATTAATATCTGTAAACCTTACCTAAAAACCATCTGTCAACAATGGTCATAACGATTTTGTGCCTATCAAGCCTCCCAGTTAGTCTTTAATATAAAAACATTTGCAGAGTTAAGCTAAAATAACTACATTATTATAGATGAAAAGATTAACATTTCCAGCAGGATCTTTTTTTTCTGGAAGAAATCTCTTCTTGTTTTGTAGGTGCCATCTTGGTTTGTAGGGCACATGGTGGATAAAATGAGATACTTCCTTTACATGCATCGATGTTATCACTTTGTAATGGTTTCATTATCACCAATATAGCTAACAAAAACTACTTCTTAAAATCCATGTCTTCAGGTATTCTCACTTCAGAGGTTCTTGCTTCAGTGTATGGATTTGGGAAATCACACTGCTTACCATTTAGCAAGCTGATGGTAGAAAATAATAGCTGTATTCACTAAGCTCTTACCTAGAGTGCTCAAGAATCTACTAAGAGTAAATACATTCAACATTCTTTCAGGTCCAGTATTTTGACATGTATTACTACTCTAACATTATTATGTCCTTAGTGGTACAAGATTCTAGTTACTCACAAAGACATTAATAACATACAGACTATTTATTGCCTACTCATTTGGGCTTTCTACCTTACTTGAACTTAACATTTTATGAATTATTTTAATTATAAATATTTTTATTCATTTTACATTTTAGGATAGCCCTATCCCTCCTCTTCTCCCAGATCCACTATCTCTCCCACTCCCTCTCTCCTTTCCCTATACCTCAGAAAAGGTGTGGTTTTTGAAAGAAACTCATATGATTAAAAAAAAAAAAAAACTTGGATTCTTTAACCAGAGTGTTAAGGGGAGGGTTAGAAATCTTAAAGAACTTTCCCATGGATTATGGATCTATGGATGTAGCATAAAGGGCCAGACCTATGAAAATCGTATGGAACAGCACAGCACTACAATCCTACTACCCTGGAAGTGATGTCCATGGAAAGCCTTCTGTAGAAGAGATGGAGCACCTAAGCAAAGGGTTCTAGAGATTCTGCAGTTGATATTACATAATGAAAGCTAAATAGATTTGTGTTTGCTCATTAAATTTAGTGAGTGTAATGGTATCTAATAATAAAATAGAGTGATGCTTTAGATTTCCACTACATGAAAGTCTTATTAATCGCTTTAAGTTATACATAAATGCCTTTGTACCACAAACAAGTAAAGAGAAACCATTGTTTTGGGGGTTTTGTTTGAATTTTTCTATGGTTTTTTTTTCATTGTTTGTCTCTTTGTTTATTTGTAGGCCATATATATAATAAAAGGAGAAGTTTCCTAAAAAAAAAAAACTTGTATCAGAAGATTTTGTATTTTAAATACATCAGTGTTTAATGCTGTTAAAATAGAAGATATTCCAAGGAGTGGAATAGCTGGGTCTTGAGGTAACCCTCTTCCAAGTTTTCTGAGAAGACATCAGATTGATTTTCAAAGTGGTTGTACAAGTTTGCATTCCCACCAGCAATAAAGGAGTGTTCCTCTCTCTCTCCACATGCTCGCCAGCATGTGCTGTCATTTGAGTTATCCATCTTAGCCATTCTGATGGCTGTAAGATGGAATCTCAGAGTCGTTTTGATTTGCATTTATCTGCTGACTAAAAATGTTGAACATTTCTTTAAGTGTTTCTCTGCCATTACAGAAGCTTCTCAGCCTTATGAAATTCCAATTATTAATTGTTGGCTTTAAGGCCTGAGCTGTTGGGGTTCAGTTCAGAAAGTTGTCTCCTGTGCCAATGAGTTCAAGGCTCTTCCCCATTTTTTCTTCTAACAGATTTACTGTCTCTGGTTTTATATTGAGGTCTTTTATCCCTTGGAATTGAGTTTTGTGCATGGTGATAAGTATGGATATACCTGCATTTTTCTTTTTTTTTGTGGGTATCTCTTTTATTTATTTTTAATTAATTTATTCTTGTTACATCTCTATGACATCAAGTTAAACCAGCACAATTTCTTGAACATGCTTTCATTTGTCAATTGGACAGATTTGCTTCTTTGTCAAAAACCAAGTGTCCATATATGTGTGGATGATTTTCTGGGTCTTTGATTCAATTTCATTGGTCCATCAGCCTATTGTTATGCCAGTACAATGCTGTCTCAATTACTGTTGGTCTATAGTACATCTTGAGATCTGGTATAGAGATTTCCTCTGGAGGATCTTTTATTGTACAGGATTGCTTTAGCTATTCTGGGTCTTTTATTTTTCCATATGAAGTTGAGAATTAATCTTTCAATATCTTTTAAAATTGTGTAGGTATTTTGATAGGGATTGCATTTTATCAGTAACTTACTTTTGGTAAGAAGGCCAATTTTACTATGTTAATTCTCCCGATTCTCGAACAAGGGAGATCTTTCCATCTTCTGATGTCATCTTCAATCTCCTTCTTCAGAGATTTGAAGTTTTCTTTTCAAACAAGTCTTTCACTGCTTTGTTAGAGTTACTCCTAGATATTTTATATTGCTTGTGGCTATTGTAAAGGGTGTAGTTTCCCTAATTTCTTCCTCTGCATGATTGTCATTTGTATACAGGAAGGTCAAGAGATGCTCCACCACACAACAAGGACATATGCTCAACCATGTTCATAGCAGCCTTATTCGTAATAGCCAGAATCTGGAAACAAACTAGCTGTCCGTCAGTCGAAGAATGGATAAAGAAACTGTGGTACATTTACACTGTGGAATACTACCCAGTTTTTTAAAACAAGGAAATCCTGAAATTTGCAGGCAAATGGATGGAACTAGAAATGATCATTAACCCAAACCCAGAAAGATACACACAGTATATACTCATTTAGAATTGGACACTATCCCAACAGAGATGTCCCTTGAAAGTCTTCACTTAGCCAGAGATTGGGATAGATACTGTGATTTCCTATTGAGATTCCAGATGAGAGAGGTAAAGGAGAAGGGGGAAATAGAAGGATACAGAGGATCTTAGAAACTGACAAGAAGACCATTAATGCTGGCAGATCTGGACCCATGGTGTTCTGCTCAAATTCATGTACCAACCATGGACAATGCATGCAGTAAACCTAGAACCCCTGTCCAGATCTAGCCAATGTACAGCACATTCTCCACTGTTGTGTGGAAAGCAGGAACTGACTCTGACATGAACTCTGGTGCCCCCTATTTGACCACTTCCCCTTGGAGGGGAGACCTGGTGGCACTCAGAGGAAGAGTAAGCAGGCTACCAGGAGGAGACCTGATAGGCTGTGATCATATAGTGGGGGAGTAGGTCCCTTTCTGTCACAGACCTAGGGGAGGAGAATAGGATGAAAGAGGGGGATAGGGGTTATGGGAAGATACAAGTGAGGGGATAACAATTGAGATGTAATTTGAATAAATTGATTAAATTTTTAAAAAATGAAATAGGAAAAAATTACCCATCCCTTAAATGTCCTGTGTCCCTGGAGATAGAATTTGGACAATAATATCTCACAATAAACTTTAAAGTACATATGTTTCTAGTATTCAATGCTATGATAGTAGCATGGGATTTTAATGTCAAAGTTCTGGAAATAGCATGACTTCATGATTATAGACAAGGGAATAAAGGAAAAAGAGGTGTACAGAGATGGAGCATATGTGAAGATGTCCACTACAGAAGAGACACTGAATGCAAGCATTAGTGTTCATCATATTATGAATCCACTATAGCCATGTGGCTTGCTTTTGAAAAAAAAATTGAGAACTGACAGTTTATAGGTTCTGGTCTTGACATCAAGATGCTGCACAGTGATGCACTTAACTATGTGGATTTGGTTGAGCAGGCCTGATGAGAAAGTCACACAAAGGTGAGACAATAGGTCAAGGAGAAGTCATTCAGGCACCTGTTATGATAGTAGTGTCTATTCAAGGTCATCTAGTCTTGGTAAACTGCCAGCATACTGTCACCACATGACAGAGAACTGAAAAGAAACAAAACAGGGAAATGAGGAGACAGAGTAGGAGAAGAGGGGATGGCAGGGGCGGCATAGATTATTGTTTATTTAAGCACATCAAGAATAAGAGCTTTGTGCTCCATAGCACCAAGATTTAACCCTTCACAGCATGAAAACCATGGAGAAGATGACCTCTACGGTGAATCAGTATTCTTCACAGAGAAGATTGCACATCAAACAGGAAATGAGCTATGTGAGGACAATCATATTTTTGAGTGACATTTAAGGAAGAATTTTAACGCAGTTTTCCAAATCACATAAGCCTGATCAATATGAAATGATATCTCACTGGTGACATGATCACTGAGAACTGAACATGCAAGGTACTATAAGTGCTCTTTCTTCATATTACACAGTGACTTTACTGACATTAAAAATAATTGTTGAATATTTTCATCTATGTCTGTCACAGGCTAAAATTGATGTTAATGTGAAAAACCCCTAATTTACTAACATCAATAATTTGTAATCCCTTTACTGTATTTGTTCCACAATGTCATCGATATATAACCTAACTCTTTCTGTGATATTATGCATGCCTATACTGATTTAGCTATCAAAATGAGTGCATAAAAATGACAATCAATGAACAAATTGGCATAATGTTTTGTTTTGTCTCACTCTTTCTCAGGGTGTCACTAGTTCAATAATAGTTTGCTTCATTGGAAAAGTGCAGATTTATTACGTAGTTCTACATTCTTATGACCAAAATACCTCAGAGAAGCCAAATAAGGAAGGAACTGTTTATTTCAGGACCTGTTTTCAGTCTGTCATTGTGATGAAGGTATAACAGAAACATCTCTGTTTATGCCACAGAAAAGTCACAGCAACCGTGTTAAAGTGACGTGTACAAAGAAACAGTGGGAGCCAGCTGTACTTAAATCAGGTACATTCCTCAGAGGCCCACACCTAGTGATTTAATTCTGCTATTAATGCTTCTCCTATTAAAAACCCCACAGTGCAACGAGCTGGGGATAAACATTGAAGGAACATTTTAGATTCAAATCATAAAAACATGTCATTAGTCTGTTTTCATGAAAGATTATTAATTGGTTTGGAATAAGATTAGTTTTGAAAAATACAGATTTGCCTCCTAAACATAAATCTTGTAATTATATAATTAATTTTACTAGTTAATACTTTTCCAGTTTCACTGAGTACATTTATCTAAATTTCTCTGTACTAATTATCTTCCCTTACACAACAAAATATTTTCTTACACATCTCTATATATATCTTACTTTTTCTTCAATTTATCTTATCAGAATAGGTATAAGAAGTTATTAACTTAACAACGATATAAATAACCCTGTTTTGAAAGCATTTAAGCCATTTTAAAAATCACAGGATTGCTGATTTTCAATTTGAATATTGTGATAAATCTAAGGAAAAGTACAGGACAATAATTGATGCACCTTGTTTAGATCCACACACGTCTTACATTTTCTTAGTTATTCCTACTTATCTAAAAAGTGCAGCTATAATTATTATCATCATTTTATGTTCAAATATCTGATATGAATATTGTATAATGATATTTCCAATAAGTATATTAATATACATTTTCCAAATTTGGAAATACATTGTCATTTGAAACCTCAATGCAAATGTCAAGTTCAGAAAAATGACATGAATGAAATGTCTTTAATGCAGACCCAATTCATGTTCAGATTCTGATGTTTTAATAATCATCTTCATATAAACTGAACAGTAAACATAGACCCCAGTACATGAGTATGTCTTCTCCCAGTGAATAAGGTATCAGTAGCTCCCTTTTAATTCTGAAACACTTTGCATCTTTTCCCACCCCTTATATTTTTGAAGGATTAAAGACCATGCCTTTTGTAGTTACTCGCTCAGTTGTTTTGCCTAATATTTTATCATAACTAAGTTCATTTAATTTTTGGCAGAAGCAGAGCGTATGTGAAGCTATAACTTCCTCAGTGGATTATATCAGATAGCAGCTGGTATTGGTTCTAGCCATTGTTAATGTTGGTAACCCCAATACAGACATGTTTGCCAGATTTCCTCATAAAAGAACTCTTTCTTTCCTTATGATTTAATGCGTGATTTATAAATAATAACTCTAATGCTGTTATATGACCAACAAACAACCATCTAATTTCTGAGCAAACATAGATACATTACATTCAAATTTTATTAATGAAAAATTTAAGCACATTATCCTGTGTACTTCTTAGATGACTTTATAACTTGAAGATGATTCTTTTCTTCCCGTCTTTTTGCATAAACTTTCTTTAAAATTTTTAATTCTCATTTAGATTTTGGATGTAGGATCGAAAGGAACTGTGTTTGCTTGGTAATCACATACATTTTCTGGAATTCTTAAAGATTAAGTATAATGCTTGTACTCACTGTCAATTTCACTAAATTTGGAGTTATCTTAATGACATATCTTCCTTTGATTCATGATTGACATTTCTGAGCCACTCCTGATCCTATAGCATGCCCATATGACCCACTCTACTCTCAGAACATAAACATGTGAGAAAGTTACTTTTCTCCCCATTACTTTTGGAAATTACTTGGCCAGAGTTAAAAGGAAAGCATCCTGTACAGAAGAAAGCCCCGAGAAATGACACTGGTTCTGTTGACAGCAGAGCATGTAGCTCATGGGACTCTGGAAACGGTCTCTGAAAAGAATATGGAAGTGTTGGAGCTACAGGCTAGAGTCTTCATGTTATAAGCAGAACACTGTGAGACATTTTGGTGTGCATTTGGAAAACTGAGAATCTAAGTGCAGAAAATGGGGATTGTGTTCACAGATAGTAGAAGGGACCTGGTCACAAATTAGGTTAGAGAAAGTTTCTCTTATAGGAAAAGATCTTCACCAACACTACATGAAAATATACCCAAAATATATAAAGAACTGAAGAAAGTAAACACCACCAAAACAAATAATTCAATTAAAAATCTTAAAAACTGCAGTACAGAACTAAAAAGAGAATTCTCAACAGAGGAATGCCAAATGGCCAAGAAACACTTAAATGCTCAATGTCCTTAGTCATCAGGGAAATTGAAATTTAAAAGGCTCTGAGATTCTATCTTACACCTATCAGAATGTCTAACTACTCAGCTATTAAATACAAGGAAATTCAGAAATTTGTGGACAAATGGTTGGAACTAGACATGATCATATTGAGTAAGTTAACCCAGAAGCAGAAAGACTCACATGGTATATACTCACTTATAATTGGACACTAGCACAAAAGGCATGTTCCAGGAATGTCTTCAATTACCAGGAGATTGGAATAGATGTGAGTACATCCTACTGGGACTCTAGGTAAAAGAAATATAGGAGGTGGGGAAATAGAAGGATCCAGAGAATCCTATAAACCTACAAGAAGGGGGTTCTGCTCCAACTACTGCATCAACCAAGGACAATACAATAGTAAACATTGAACCCCTTCTCTGATCTAGCCAATAGGCAGGACATTCTCCACAGTTATATGTAGAGCGGGGACTGACTTGGACATGAACTCTGGTGCCCCATATTTGACCACCTCCCCTTGGTGGGGGGCCTGGTGGCACTCAGAGAAAGAATAAGCAGGATACCAAGATGAGACTTGATAGCCTATGACCATATAGTGGAGTAGGAGGTCCCACTCGGTCATAGACCTAGGGGAGGGGAATAGGGTAAAAGTGGGGGGGGGAGGAATGAGGGGATACAAGTGGAGGGAATAACAAGTGAGATGTAATCTGAATAAAGGCTGGAGAGATGGCTCAGAAGTTAAGAGCACTGGCTGCTCTTCCAAAGATCCTGAGTTCAATTCCTAGCAACCACATGGTGGGTCACAACCATATATAATGAGATCTGGTGTCCTCTTCTGGCATGCAGGAAGACTAATATATACATAATAAATAAGTCTTTAAAAGCAAACAAACAAACAAACAAAAAACTCAAGTGACAGCACAG
>OU015749.1:41434417-41448406 GCA_907169655.1 Acomys percivali | reverse complement strand
CACACACACACACACACACACACACACACACATACACATACACACAGAGCCCACTTGATCAACAGGATCCAGGAGCATATGACCACACAGAGACTGTGGTAGTATGAACAGGATCAGCAGGTCCACACCAGATAGGATCATAAAGCTGAAAGTAGAAATGGACACATGCCCCCAACCTCTGACCTGTAATCTATCTTCAACTGATTACCACTTGCAAGTGAAAATTTAGTTTTCACCAAAAAAAAAACCCAAAAAAACAAAAAACAAAAAACAAAAAACAAACTATTCTAAAGGAAAGGCTGCATGGTCACCAGTAAATGGCCAACAGAAAATTATCTCCATGTAATCTTTGGAGGTTATTTATCTCATAATGTTGTGGCAGAGTCGTATTTGTTCTATTTTAATCTCTCTCTGTCTCTGTCTCTTCTCTCTCTCTCTCTCCCTCTCTCTCTCTCTCTCTCTCTCTCTCTCTCTCTCTATATATATATATATATATATATATATATATATATGTATGTATATATAATTTTGCCATTAAGGCCCTTTGTATACATACATGACTTCCAGTTAATGTTTTTATAAGATTCATGAGTATGTGCGTTATTGCATCTCTGAATCTATATCTTTTTTTGTACCTTCTTCTTTTTTATTTGTTCATTTTGTCCTATTGTGATGTGTCAGTTATGTTGGTTTATAATATTACATTTTATTTTATCATTATCCCTTAGAAACCCAATGGAGGGGAGAGAAACTATGAGGAGTAGAGAAAGACAAAACTAATCAGGATATATCATATGAGAGAATAATTTGTTTTCAATAAAAGGGAAAAGCAATAGTTTGCTCTTTGGTAAAGTTTCAAAAGCACACTAAATCACTTTTGTCCTATCTACTTTCTGCCATGCTAGGTGCTCAGACTAGGAGACTGTATTCTTGTTTTCATGAAGCCAATGTTTTCATATTACCTGACCTTTTTGTCTACATGGAAAGAATTGCACACCTTTAGAAAACACTGACAAATTCTATTTCACAAATTAAAATAGCATTTCTATGCTTACAGTCTATGCTTTACTGTCTGTATACATTAGCTAATATCAGTCCTAAATGGAGCTACATCAAACACAGGGTCAATTTGGGCAGTTTTTAGTGACTGCTTATGCTCGTTACTTTTATGGCGGTGCAGTCATTCTTACAACTTCAGCTACTGATTAGTCTTCAAGTAAGATAGCTGCTGTCAATGATAAATTGCAAACAGTTTAGTTTGCAGCTTAGTGAGTTAATTTCAGATTCCCTGCAGGGTGTATGAATGACTGCCATCTGGCCCTGCTGATGTTGGTGATGTATAATTTATTGACATACTTCATCATCTCTAACTTAAAAGGTTGCCTAGCAAAAAGCCTTACCTCTTACAACACAACTCCCACAGTAAATGAGTACTATCCTGTGACTGTCAGCCCAGAAGAGCTATATGTCTTTTTTCAATCTTCCTAGTTTCCAGTATTAACATACTGATATACCAAAATATCTTTAGGCTAATACTCCCATAGCAGTTCTTTTCTGATACTTTCTTTTCAGTAAGTACTTTTTCACACTCATTTTTTAAACCACACAGGTATTTGATGACAAGAGGCAGATGGATGGTCACTCTAAGATCAGTTTATTTATTATTCATTGACATGTTTTACAGTACCTTAGTCTTCTTCCATTCTTTGCTTACCTTTACTAAGTCCAGAACCATTTGCTTCTTCTCCGTGTTGCCTAGCCTTATACTTTAGCTATTGTCCTCCCAAACTCTAGCATTCTGTATTTTCATATTTATTAACCACTCTTTGAACCTTAAAATATCATTTCCCAGGCATGGGTGATAGTAATGGTTTGAATCACTGACCTTAGAAAAACAGTATTACCATATAGAAAAGATAATGAAATGATTGAACATGAACTTATCTTTGCATTAAATAATGAAAATGAGATAATAAAGACTCAGTCAGCAGTTGTGGTGAAGTCTAGTCTGAAAAGCACAAATGTACTAAATTTTTAGGTAGGCCCCATATTAATTTCTTATTAGCTTTGTTGGATTTGATATTTTGCTTTACCATTTGATATCTGTCCATTATTAGTAGTATTCAAACAGGTGACTTTTCTTTTAATTTATTTTTGATAGTCAAATAATATTGTGTTTATATCATTTAAGCCATATTCTCTCCTTTTAATTACTCCCATGTTATCCCCCACACCCATGACATTCTTTCTTATAAATATATATAATTGTATGTGCATCATCTATATATTTCTATTTGTATGTTTTATATAGACTCACCTTTTCATATTTTTTACATACACATATATCTTTATAATATACTTATATTTATATAATTTGTTTTATAAATTGTATATATGTTTAATTTTTACAATTTTAATTTGTTTACCTGTAAATTTATATGTGTGTAAATGTAAATATATTTACATTTATATGTATGCATATATATTATTATATACATATGTATTTTATATTATATAAACAATTTTGTACAATTACATATAAATATATGCTTAAATTTATATATCATGAAGATGATTGATAGGTAGATAGATAGACAGACATATAAATAGACATACAAGTATGCTAATTCCATGTAATGTTGCTCAAATATATATGAGTTTAGGGCTGACCACTCCCAATTAGTGAACCTATCAGGAGTCTTATCCTGTAAGAAAACTTATTCTTCCTATCCTAGAAGCCACTGATTTCATGTAGGGCTTCACCAAGGCTTCCTTCCATCCTACATTTTCAGGTAGATTGGTGTTGTCATTGCCCTAGAAAAACATACTGCTTTAAAAGCTTAATTAAAACTAATAATAATGAGAACTTCTGAAATATAATGTGCTATTGGAACAAAGAAACTCTATGAATGTACCACAAATCATGTCCTATAATTTAATAATATCCTAGAAAATTTTATTATTATTAATTATCATGAATATGTAGCAAACTATAACATATACACTTTATTAACTAGTTCATAAAATATACCTATTTGTTTTATGAACAAATCAACTTAATACTTTGTAAAATTTTATTCAGGGTCTTTACCCATTAGATAAAACAGACACACATTTCCTCAAATCTCCAAAAATATTCATATTGTATGCTTACGTGTGTGTTCACAAATATGTGTCTGTCTATAAATACAATCAGCAATTTTTCTCTTTTACATACTGCTATATTTTATGGACAAACTTGAACCATGTCTGCTTTTGCTTTTTCATTGTTTTTGCACACGTACATATCTAATGTATGCATATATTCCTAAATATAACCTGTTGAGTACATGTAATGTTACTTGTATGTATGTGGAAGGCACATGTTGATGGTAATGAACAGCTCTCTATTGTACTTAAGACCCATTCAACAAGGAGGATGCCATGGCTGATATAGTAAACTAGATAACCTCTCAGTGCTATTAAAAACATGGTTGTTGTAGGGGAATCTACAAATACCAATTTACTAAACCAGAATCATCTAATCAACAATCTATAAACACTGTTTTTATACCCAGAGATATGTGTCTTCTTCAAACCTCAAGTAAACTTCTCTTTTCAATTGATAGAGAACTTTACAGACAACCACAACCAATTAAAATGAAGAGTTGTGGAACCATGATTTTTTTTTATTTGTTTGTTTGTCCTCCATATAATTCCACTCTAAGAGTGAAGATGCCCTGGCAGTCACCTTGTGCAGCCTATAATAGCCTGAAGCACAAGGTGACCCTTTGTTCTTAGCATCTAAAGTGCCAGGATTACAGACAAGTCACCTCCCATGGATAATTATAAATAGTTTAGATTATACATATATTTTAAGACTTTACATTATTATCCACTACAGTATAATTCCCATTAGATATATTTGTAAACTGTTCAGCTTTTTTATTTTGTTCTCATTTATATACATATATGTATATAATTATATATAGAAGTAGAAATTTATATAAGCAAATACATATCATGTGCAATAATATAAATGTGTATGTCAAAAACAAAATAAAATGAAATTGTTAGGAAAAAAGAAATAAAATACTGTCTACAAAATATCTTGTTTAAATTCTAAAAGATAATAATACATGTATAAATTTATTAAAAACAGAAGCTTTTATAATCCCAGCAAACAGCACAGACCTTGATACCGTAAATGTAACAGCATGTGCTAGAAGAAGAAAGAAGCCACAGATAAAAGAGAATTCTCCAATTATTTAAACATAATCACACGTACATTTAAACTATTGCTATGTTTGGCCAGCAAAACGTCTTAATTTTTATTCATGACTTCAGAGGGTTCAATATATTTCTACTTGGCTCTTGGCAAACCACCATGTTAGAGATAGCACGATAAAAAGGGTTTAATTACCTCATGGTAAAAAGAGGTGTGTAAATGCGATGCAAAGCCCTCAGCAACCTTGTTCTGCAATGAGAACATTTCCAAGTATGCAGGATATTGTTGTCTTAGTTCTGTTTCTGGTTTCTGAAATAAAATACCCTGACAACAATAATTTATTTTAAAAAGTTTTAAGTTGTTCGTAATATCATGGTTATCATCCATTACTGCAAGGACATTGATGTGGCAAAACTGGAAGCAATTGGTCACATCACACCCAGAGTTAACATACGAGAATAATAGATTCAATCGGTCATATCATACCCATGTTTCGAGTAAGAGTAATGAATCCAATTAGTCACATCATATCCATAGTTAACATAAGAAAATAATGAATTCAATTGGTCATATCACACTCATAGTTAACATAAGAGAGTAATGAGTTCAATTAGTCACATCATTTCCATAGTTAACTTTAGAAATGTGACTAATTGAATTCATGTGTGTACACAACTCATCACCAACTGTCTCTAATTTAGTCTAGAAGCCTAAACTCATGTTGCCCATAGTGGGCAAATCTTCCCACATCTTTTAATATGGTTAAGATAATTCTCATAGATACACTCACAAGCCCTTTTTCATATGAACCTAGGTTATATCAAGTAGAATATTAAGCATAATATTTACATTCTTCATACAGCATTCAGGAACTGGGGAAGATACGAGACTGTGGAAAACTCTTAGAAGTCAAACCAGGATAGCAGGCATTCTAAATTGTCTTATTTCAAAACCATTTTATTACTTATTAATGGTACATGTATTAGTAGAAAACAGAAGTGTTTCTCTGCAGTTTGAATATAAGGCTTATATGTATAGTTATATATTTTAAAATTTTTTATGTACAAGTACACTCTGGTGTGTGTGTGTGTGTTCACATGTTAATACACATTCATGTGTGTATGTGTATATTTTAGTTGTCTAGGTTTCAACATTCTTAGTTTTGCTTCAGTGTAAATTTTTTTTCTTTTGAGACACATTTAAATGTCTTTGATAGATTCACTTTAACTGATTTTAAAGAGTACTTTGTTTTTCAGACTGCATATGTTGACTTCTAATTACTTTTTTATTCACCTACACTTATCTTGCTCCTATCCCCAGTCAACTCCCACTCTCTACTATGATTCCCTTACCCACATTCGTGATGTTTGTTTTGGTTTTTTTTTTGATACATTGAATTTAATTTCGGCCACCTATGTGATTCTTGGTTTTGAACTACTACTCATTAGAGACGGATGGGTACACAAAGACCACAACTTCTCTTACCCCAGAATCTATCAGTAGCCAATAGTTTGGCACAGAAGGATACTGCCAGTAGGTCGGCCTCCATCCTTAACTGATTGTTGATGGAGCCAAAGTAGTACAGGCTCAGTACAGGTAATCACAGTGGGTTTGAATTCATTGTTGCAATGACTGTATTATCCAGAAGCTATGACTTCATACCTACTTTTACTACCACCCAGATCTACATATGGATTGCACATGTATTATTTTATAAATACTTGGGATTTCTTTGCCCATAAAACTTTTTATGATCCAGGTGAGATGGCACAGGCCTGTAATCCCAGCACTCAGGGAGGTAGATGCAGGTGGATCTCTGTTGAGTACAAGGCCAGACTGATCTACAAAGTGAGTCTTGGACAGCCAAGGCTACACAGAGAAACGCTGTCTTTAAAAACAAACAAACAAACAAACAAACAAAGTATTTCACTGAAAAAGTCTTCTTTGTTACCAGCACTTTCACAAGTTATAATACTTGCCTATTAATACTGTTCAGTTGGCATCTCTGGTTACCATGCCCCTCTCAACATGGCCTGTTAAATCCCACTGCTTTCTCCAACCCTGCCCCCAAAGGAAAAAAAACTTTGCACATTCTTAGCATTCCTGGGGATGCCCTAGCCTCCTCCCCTGGAGGCCTTTAACTAGAATTTTCTCTTAGATCATAAATTGATTCAATTTTTCATACATCCCTATAATTTTGTTTCCCTTGATAGACTAAAGGAGCATAAACTGTTTAAAATATCAAATATTTAATAGCTTTGAAAAGTTAAGTGGTCCAGTAATTGAAAATAAATTTATTATTAAAAAGTAATATCCTATAGGTCAGGAGTTGGCTATATCTTTTGTACAGTGCAAGGCAGTCGGTACTTTAAGTGTGGAGATCAAATTATTTGCTGTGCCACCACAGCATGAAAATAGTCACAGAAAGAGCATACATGTGTAGGCATCCTATGCCCCAGTTAATTTTGTTTATACAAAGAGGCTCCCACTTGGTTGACTAGTAGCTTTTGTGATAACTTTATATTATTTTCATTGTCTTTGTTAACATTTTATGAGTGTTTATGTTGGCTGTGAGTGTAAATTGTCTTTCTAATAAGTTATGAATGAGTAATCCTAAAACTGAACAGTAAAAAGTAAAATGTATGTTACTATTACAATTTTGACTAAGGTTAAATATTTATTATTTAGAATTTAAAATTACTAGCTAAAAATACAGCAGCAGTAATGCTCATGAAATTTGAAAACTACAACTCAATAATGCATATCAAAGTTGTTTTGATAGAGATAGAGATAGACTGTGACATTCATTTATTAGCATGCTTTAGTCACTCCGTATCCCAAAAATGTTCTTATCACTACTTTATTGGTATTCATCTCCATCTGTTCAACATACCTGACTTGCATTTAAAAAATCTTATCCAGTATGCATCAGAAATGCTGGAAAAAGAAGTGGACTCTGCAGAAAGGCACATCAGAAGCGTGAGTCTTCTGAAAGCTGGTGAATTTCCTCTTCAGACAGAACTTGTCAGATAAACCCCCCTGACAACAGTAAATATTTCATCTTCTGTGAGAGGGAGGTAGTAGCACAGCTGACCTCATTGAGCCTCGGTTTCATCACATGAAGATGAGAAGTGTTGAGTCCACCCCTTGAGTCTCTTACTGTGATGAGAGGCCCAAGCAATTGCCCAAATTAATCCCTCTTATTCCAAACACATGCCAAGAATAATATAGTTTAATCTCAGCTTTTTATCTCTACTTTCACGACCAGAGGAAATCTCAAGGGCAAATTTTGATGTCTTTTTCTGGCTATGTTTTCATTAGAATTCTTTGTGAAATATATGTACTAAACATTTTAGTCCATATTTCTCCATGTCTTTTCAGCAAATGTAATAAAATAATAACCCCTAGGAGAAATATCCCCTCAAAACTAAGATCAATTTTTAATTATATTTTACAAATGATGGCCACACTCAAACCTACAAGGCAAAGCTCAGGATTAGTTGCATAGAGCTATTGGTAACTTCTTACATCACAAACTAATAGATTCTATAAATGACCATTAGATTGGTTTAGTCAGAACTACTTTGTTTCTCCTCAGGTTCACGTCTGCCCTATGTCACTGAACCATCTGCCAAGCATGTGGCTCTTCATTATCCAGATGTGGACTCTGTTTTTCTGCAAGCCTGACACTGCCCTTCATTCTTTGAAAAAATGTGACCCAATCTCATAGGAAATTTTTTTTTCTTTTTTTTTTTTTAATTAATTTATTCTTGTTACATCTCTATGGTTATCCCATCCCTTGTATCCTCCCATTCTCCCCTCCCTCCCATTTTCCCCTTATTCCCCTCTCCTATGACTGTTCCTCAGAGGGATTACCTCCCTCTGTATATGCTCATAGGGTATCAAGTCTCTTCTCGGTGACCTGCTGTCCTTCCTCTGAGTGCCACTAGGTCTCCCCCGCCAGGGGACATAGTCAAATGTGAGGCACCAGAGTACTTGAGAAAGTCAAATCCCACTCTCCACTCAAGTGTGGAGACTTTCCTGTCCATGGGCTAGATCATAGGAAAATTTTAAAGCACAAAAATATACATTGTAGAACTGATATCACTGAATGGGTAGTTAAAAGGATAAGAATTTTGAATTAGAGAAATCAGTTTCAGAAATTAGAAAGAAGGGGGCATCCTTGATTTTCTGTGTGTTGGTAGACTGAGGTTATCACCCAAATGTCTATTGCAAGTATATAGGCACTTCATTTGCTCTAAAAAAAATAAGCAAATAAAAAATACGTTCTCTCACATCCCATCAGTGTTCATTATATAAAAAAGTGTGTCTTAATGTATTCTGAGGCAGATGTTTCTACTAATGACTACCTGTAAGGCATTTCTGACAGATACCCGAGCTGATAAACATATCAGCCACACTCCAAATAGGATCAGCAGCAAGTGTGACTCAACTCTACCTACCCCTGGAATTGTGTGGTGCAGACATAAAGGCAGCAGATATGTACAACTTTCCTTTACTAAGAGTTATTTTTACAAAATTCCTTTTTGAGGACAGTTAGGATGCTTACAATTTTAAGCCTGATAGTAAGAATGCTGATGACAATGCATCACTCAGAATCTAAGCCAGACATTGGGAGTTCCAAATGTAATGCCCAAGTCGTGAGACCCCTGAAGACCACCAGGAATCCACTGGATGCAAATCACAGAGTCTCCTTTATTAATTAAGCTCAGAGCCTGCACTGTCAACCCCCTCATAAGGAGGTAAGAAGGAGGCCCCTAGTCCTAGGGGAACAAGGTTTTTAAAGGAAAAATTTCAGGCAGGGGGTTTCCAAGCCTTGCTGTCACATGATAGGTCAGAGGGGTACAGAAATTGTCCTTTACGCTAATTGGATGAGGGACCAGGGCTCAGCTAGGGGGCCAGGGCCAGACTTCAGGGGGGATTTTTCATTTGTTGTGGTCACTGTGACCTGTAGCTCTGATTTGTTTGACCTGGATGCAAGCTCCTAGGAAGGGTTGCTAGTTGAAAGTTGAAACTCATAAGGAACTCCAAGTTATGTGGAGGAGGGTGGGTCAGGTTCTCAGGCCTTGAACACAAAACCGTGTTGGTTTGGTCTCTACACAAAGATCTGGGAATACAATGAATGGCAACCTTTCCAAAGAAAACAAACAAATAAAACCATGTTTCTGTTTCAGGCATAAATCATTTTAATTGAAGTTTTGTGGATTTGTTTTTCAATACGGAAACTTGTAAGATTACATTTTAAACAATATTGTTTCTGATCTACAAAGAAAAAAACCTACAAAATCTTTTATGAAGAATCTTTAAATAATTCCAGAAAATAGCAGCAAGTCTGACCTCTTGATTCTATAATGATTTTATCCCACTCTTTTTCTTCATTAAGAATAATGCATTGGTAATTTCAAAATATCCATTCATAAATTCATAAATCTGTCTTCAGAAAATTAATATATATTAAACAAATACTCCAAGTCAAAAATTTAGCTAATATAAGATGAAAAGGTAAATGAATCATATTTTAAGTAAAATAAGTTTATATTGAGTGTGTGAGGAGAGTTTATATTTAAAAGACAAATCTTTAAAAATTATTATCCTATGGACCCAACTGACACAGTTGAGGCAAGAGTGGGGTCTGACTTTCATGCGTACTCTGGTGCCCCATATTTGACCACGGCCCCTGGATGGGGAGGCCTGGTGTCACTCAAAGGAAGGATAGCTGGCTAGCAAGAAGAGACTTGATACCCTATGAGCATATATAGGGGGAGGAGGTCCCCCTCAGTCACAGACATAGAGGAGGGGAGTAAGGGAGAAATTAGAGGGAGGGAGGAATGGGAGGATACAAGGAATGGGATAACAACTGAGATATAATATAAATAAATTAATAAAATATATTTTAAAAAATAAAAATTATTGATATGGGTTGAAGACCTGTTACATAGATATTGATACTATTACAGAAGATTCAGGTTTAGTTCCAAGCATCTACATGGTAACTCACAACTGTCTAAAAACCAGGCATGTATTCAGTGCACATACTTACATGCAATCACAACTCTTGTACACATAAAAAAACTAGATAAATATCTTCAAAGTGGTTGGTATGGCTTCTAGCTAGAGGAAGTAATAGAAAGTAAATTTTTCTTGAAAGCATAAATAAGTAAAATTCAATACAATATAGCGAAGTTTTCTTTCTATGAACTTAAAACTCTAGACATTTCTAATAATTCAGTAGAAACAATCAAGATGAAGTCCATGACTGCCTCAGGTTGTAAACTAAGAAATTTCATCTGTAATACAGAGCAGCAGAGAAACATGAAATAAGTGGAGAAATCTTATAAGCCTTCGTGATAATGATTAAGAACAAGACAGCTCCCAGGACACCTTCGAAGAAAGCTTCTAATCACAACTGGTCCAGCATTTCATACTGTCCCACAGAGGACTCTAATTAAGCCTGGACCACAAATGCTATTCCTAGCTTGTTTAACCGCTTCCCCAATTTCATTTGGGCCCTTACAAAGGTATTATTTGTTCCAAATCAGCAGGAAGAAACTTAAGAGAATGACTCCCCATTTCCTTTAAGGGGGATCAGGTAGATTTTTGTTTGCTTTCTTGGACTATAGAGGGTTATTTTCAATGGGAGTTGGTTACAAGTTATTATTGGTCTTATTTAGAGATGTCTCTAAATAAGGGATGTCTCTCTATTCCTTTATCTTACATTCTTAGGTTCGGAAATAGGAATTGAAAAGAAAGAAGGGGAAATATAGTAATATATAGGAAAAATAGAACAAAAGGTAGAGTATTGAATCTCCTCCTAAAATTAATACCTCAAATGTCACTCACAGGATTATTTTTATTTTTATTTCATTTTATTGAATGTCATGCACCAAAATCCCTCTCCTACCCCAATACAATAAAACAAACAGACAAACAAAAAACATTGTCACAGAAACTGTAGTGTTTCATGCAGTATAGCCTTTTGTCCACATATGTTTACTTTCAAATGTTCATTGTTACAAGTCATGCCTCTGGTTTGAGGCCTACACTATGGTAACCAGATCTTCGCTGGGACTGCTGTTGGATATCCCATTGTTGCCCTGTGTTAAGGAGATTCTTAGTCTTTGAATACGCAGGTCTGGCCCTTTCATGTGTTCCAGCAGGTCATACATGGGGTAGATGTTGGTGTGAGGTTCACTCAAAGCCCTGGAATAGGGCCCAGTCCCTTGTCCTCAGAGCAGGGACAGCTCTCCTGCTCCCTTGTTGTCAGGGCAGGGCCCTCTCTCCTGCTCCCATGTCATCATGACAGGGCCTGCTCACCAGCTCCCATGTCCTCAAGGCAGGGCCCTCTCTTCCACTCCCTTGTCGGCATGGCAAGGCTGGCTCTCCTTCTTCTGTGTCCTCAAGTCAGGGCCAGCTCTCAGTCTCCCATGTCCCCAGGGCTGGCTTAGCTGCTTCCACATCCTCTGGACCAGCTCTCCTGTTCTTGTGTCCTCAGGGCCAAGTCTCCTGCTCCCATTCAACTTGCCAGATTGTTGCTGGCCATCAAAGGCCTGGATGGCCTCCTACTCCTGTAGGTACTGGACCTCGTGGGCCATCAAGCAGGTAGCAAGTGGAGGCCCTTCAAAGACTTCATTGAGGAGCTCGCAGAAACCATTGATGTTGGCCCAGCTCAGCTTCTTGTCCTGGAGAACTTGTGGCTCTATTTATTTGCACCTCCAGAGTTTCTGGTTCTATCCCATGCTGCATCTGCCATGGGCCCGCACCTCAGTGCTGCCCTTAGTATCCACTTCTGCATGATCCAGCTCTTGGCACTGAGCATGGCCTGGGCCCTTGAGAGGATGTCAATGTGGCCTGTGATGTGGGCGATGAAGTCCTCTCTGGGGCTCCACTAGAACAGCACCACCTCTGGGAATGCCATCTTCTTGGCCCACACTGCACAGGGCTGCAACTCAAAAAGCAGCAGCGGCCGCATAAGCAGCCCAGGGTCCCTGAAAGCTCGCTGGAGCATGGCTGTCCTGCTGCAGGAGTGCTTGGACAATCCACGTGATAGGATTTCCTTCTTTCTGGGAAACACCAGCACTGTGCTTTGGAGCTCTCAGTATGGTCCTTTGGTGGCTGTCCAGTCACTACTGTTCTGCAGATCAGACACAGTGTGCGATCTACGCCATGTTGGATGATCTCAGCTTGGGTATTTCTAATACATTATGCTAGGTGTTTCCTCCCAGTCAGGCCGCCCTCGGGGGTGAACATTTCTGTGTAGCTCTGGAATACAATCATTCTCCTCAGAATGCAATGAGGACCTCATCTTTCGAACCCAGCATGGGCCCTTGCCTGCAGAGCAGACCTGTGCCTGTCAGAAGGTGATTTTTAACTCACAGATATATAATTTTGTATATAGATGCAAAATAAGTTTAATTTTAGATACAGTGGTATAGAATTCAAATGTAAGGTTATTTTTCACACACATGATATATATTTCTACTCTAATATGAGCTATTGTACCCATGTAACTCAATTATAATACAATGTTTACTTCCAATATTTTGAAAGTACTATTGCAGGCTATTTAGGATAAATAAGATATACAAGTTAATTGTTATTTGATCAAATCATGATCATGTCAATTACTAGTCTATTTTTATCACAAGAATATACATGTTAAGTGCAACAGATAGATATGATTCTATGGAAAGGTAAGGTAAAAGAATTAGGTAAGGTCATCAAAAACCTCAGAGACATACAGAATATGGCATTTAAAATGTTTTCATTATTTTAAAGATTCACTGACAATGAGACAGGTTAACCCCAGGCAACACCCAGCTTAGTTCAAAGAGGATGGCAAGTCTCAAAGACCCTCCTTATGGAGATGGCTTCAAATATGGCAAACAAGCCACTGAGCAAAAGGTTTTCCAGAGTGGATGGCCAAACTCTGCCAAGACAGGATAAGCAAGTCCTCAATAGTTCCTGCCTCACAAATATGTCTGTCAGATATATTGGGCCAGAAAGCTGAAGATGAAGCTTCACCATCATAGAGAGTTTTGGGTGACTGTTCAGGTTGCAAACTGTCTCTGTCACCTTCTCATTGGGAAACTATTAACCAGCACTCCTTGTATACTCAGGTGATCAATTTTATTCCTTCTCAAGTCTCTGAGTCTGCTGATTTTTTTGATCTATCAAATGGAAGCTGGATTAAATGGTGAAAGTCATTCTCAGGTTACTTACATAAAAACAGCCCAGGTAATAATTTCCTTCCTGTAATCATTCAAAACCTCAGATAAAATGATTTCTCTTCTGATGTTCAAATGAAGGAGGCCTTTCTTCAAGTCTCACAGTAAACACCGTTGCCCACTGTGGAATCTTACCTGGCATATCTATGTTCTTTAAAAATTATGTCCTGTGTATATATTTTAGTTAGAAATTACAGTATACCTAATCAAAAAGTACCTTGTGATGCTTGCATACTTGTTTAGATGTGCAATGTTCAAATGATGGTGAACATATTTACCTCCTCCAATATTTCTCACTTTAGGTAAACAAATTGAAAAAAATTTATAGATATGTTCAATATACCTTAAATTGTCATCCTGACTGCATTTATTGACAGTTATATCTTAATGAGTTATAATAAACGGGATAGGACAAGTACTACAGAATGGGAACCAGAGCATATAAATCTTCTTGTGTCATATGCGCTGACTTGTATCAGTTTTATTTTGGAATGATTAATTTGGTTCTTGTGGAGCGCCACAGATAGCAGCACCCCC
>OU015749.1:41393539-41434407 GCA_907169655.1 Acomys percivali | reverse complement strand
GTCAACCGTTATTCAAGAATCCTGAGTAAACTGCCACAAGAAGAGTTCCCGGTGTTGGTGTCTTTCCTGCTGGTTGGGGGCGGCACCGACAGGTTCTCTCTGTATTACTTGAATTTTCAATACATTTTATGTTTGATGTGATAACAAATTATGAAGTTAAATTTTACTAATATGTGAAAGTAAATAATAATAAAACATAATACTCAAAAGTAGCATAAATAATGTGGAGCGTGTAAGATTAAATGTATTTATAAAAGGCCACTTTAAATGTACTAATATTGGAAGATTTTTCATAGTGCAGTAAACATGTATACAAATGAGAATTTAGTTTCCCTTTCAATAGATAAAGGGAAAAGTTCTAAAATTCTTAGTGCCAGGATATAATTGATATTTTTTACAGTCACATGAAAAACTGACCTTGCTAGTGGAAATTATGTTTTTAGAGTAAATGATGAATTCAAAAAATATCTGAAATATTGATGGAATCCACTCTTTGGCAATAAATTTCTCTTTATTACTTAATTAAGAATTAATAATATATTAAATTCTCTCCTGTTGTGCTACAAAATTTTTCCTGGGGAGATACCACAGACATATCTACTTGCCTCAGATAGGCTGCCCATCCATGATAGACCAAAAATATGGATAGCACCATTGTCCAGCTTGGTCAACCAATGAGTTTTATAGTGGTTACTTACAATTGCAGAAGTGACTCAAATACAACGCCAGCATCAGTGACACCTCACAAAGCTGGTAACCCAGAGAACAGTGACCTTTCCTGATGCCTCAGTTGGTCTAAACCTCTTCTATATAGCTTTGCTTGTTTCTGCTTCTTCCAGGCAGCTGATCATGTCTCAGTCTTCACTGCAGCTTACCTCAGCTGAGAGACTTCCTTGCATCTGGCATATCTGAGTTACTCTTGGACATTTTTAATGCTTCCAGGGAGAGGGAGGGGACTAGAGAATCTGGTCAGTTTCAGGGACTTTTTAAAGGTATTTTGAGTTGTTTTACTTCCTACATAAGGGGTTTGCTTGCAGGATGGGATGTTTTATAATGTAAGGGAAAACTGTTGCATACTTTTTCCATGAAATGAAACAATGTTCTTCCTTTTCCTTTAGATGGAGGTTGTTTCTTTTCTTTAACAACTTTCTTTTTCATTTTAAAATTTAGAAAATGCAATTAAGCCTCAGTTATAGTGATATCTAACTAAATGCACTCACCATATTATAGTCTGAACCATAACAAATAGAGCAACATAATTCATATTTAATTTGAAATACTTCATGGTCCTCATTTTATTTGTATGTGAATTTTCAGCTTCACATATTTAATCTAGAAAGGTAGTCCACTTTTATTTTCTCGTAAAATTTAAATAACTTGAACATAATTGCAATTTATTTTATTAGCAGGAAAATATTAATTTAAATGGATGAAAGTAAAATAATTAACAATATTCAACAACCATCACTTATTATAGTAAAAGGAAACAATTTGCAGTACGTGGCCTAAGAGATTATATAGTTTATAAGAGTTGTAATCAGTAGTATGGTCACGGCAGAAACTAGAAACATAGTTGATAGAAAATGAGTGATTTAAATAAATGTCTAAAGCATGTGTCCTTCACTGTCAATCACAAATAGCAATTAAATGAAGAAAGAATTGTGTCATAAAGCACTTTTACTCTCCAAATCATATTTTTAAAAGAAAAATAATAGCTCCACATTGTAAGCTGGTATGACACCAAAAATTATGTTGGATAACAGATTCCAACATTAATCTTGTACTACAAAATAAATTGACACTGGAGAGATGGCCCAGTGATTAAGAGCCTTGAGTTGGTGCTCTGGAAGAGGATCATAATTCACTTCTGAGCTTTCATGTCAGCAGCTCAAAAGAATCTGTAACTCCATCTTCTCTTGGGTGCTAAGTTTCTGGTCTTCTCAGCTCCTGTGCTCATCTGTATGTAATCCCACCCCCCCACACACACACCAAATTACCAATAAGATCTAATGTACATAAGCATTCATCTATGCAGATACATACATCAGTCGCCTATCTATGAATATATTAGAGAAATATCTCATTCAAGTCTCATATGCAAATGATAGAAGATGTAAGTTTTCTTTGAATAAAGATGACAATTATCTGATCTTAAAATCCAGGAATTATGGTCTGGAGAGATGGCTCAGCAGTTAAGAGCACTTGCTGTTCTTCTAAAGGTCTTCTAAAGGTTCCCAGCCACCTATGTTGAGATCTGGTGCCCTTTTCTGTCATACAGGCATACACACAGGCAGAACATTGTATACATAATAATACATACATAATAAATAAATAAATCTTTTTTTTAAATCCAGGAATTAGAAGATACAATACTTTTAATATATAAAATATATTAGAAAATATTTATCCAAATTGTAAAAAAAGAAAAGAAAAGAAAGGCATAGCATTCAGTAAACTATGGACATACTGATTTGGATACTTTACAAGGTAGCTAAATAACTAAACTACTTGGAAATTACATCAGTAGCTCTACACATTGGGCGTATGTCAATTAAAACTTAGAATTTTGCAACTCTTAAGACCAATAACAGTGTGAAGACCAATTGCTGCTGATGCAAACAGATCCTGAGACTCACAGCAAAACATTGGTAGAAACAGCGAATCTTGTGGAAGAGTGGGGGTGGGAATAAGACAGAAGGACCTAGAAGTGACCCAAGCTCCACAAGAAGACCAACAGAGGCAACTAACCTGGGTCCAGAGTGATTTTTGGAGACTAAAGCACCAACTTAGGACTATGCATAGACTGGACCTAGGACTCATATATAGATGTAGCCAATGAGCAGGGCAGGCTTCATGTGTCCTCTAGTAAAGGGAGCAAGGGTTGTCCTTGACATGGACTCTGTTTCCTGCTTTTTGATCACTTCCTCTGGTGGGGCTGCCTCTCCAGGCCAAGGGGAAGAGGAAGTAGTCAATCCTAAAGCAATTTGATGAGCTGGAATGAGTTGGTATTGAGAGGATCCTCTTTTCTGGGAAATAGGGCAGGAAGGATGGGGTAAAAGGGAGGGATGGTAGCACCAGGAAGAGAGGAGGTAAAGAGCAATAACAAGGATGCTGAGTGAATAAGTAAATTAATACAAATAAAAGAAACAAAAACAAAGATGTATGATGTCATGGTTTGACACTAGTATAGTGGAAGTTTATGTTTCTTTAAAAACTCAGTTATGTTATGTAAACAGGTTTTTTATTGATCCCAAGTATGGGATATGGAGTTGTTTACGTTTCTTAACATCTGATAATTACCTTTGTATGATACGGTCTATGCTAGTTGGTAAGAGCCTCTTGAGAGGCTTGTGGCCTTTGCCAGATGGAGTGAGTGGAATTTGGAAGACTCAGAGAAAGTAGAAATATGAGAACCCAAAGAGAGGCTTGAAGAGGGCTTTGAGGGCTTCAAGTAGATGAACAGAGGAGGAAGAAGGCTGTTTGATCGTGTTGCTGCTTTTGCCATTTGCTGTTACTGGATGGCTAGATATCTTGAGGGCTAAGCTTGGTATTTTCCCAAATAAACAAAAAACCCTAACCAGCTGGAACTAACTATAAAGAGTATATATCCCCCTTTTCTTCTACCTAGATTTGGGGGTTGGAAGGAAGGCTTAATGAACCCCCAATTAAAAGAGTGTGTTAAGAAGTAGCACTGACATACCGGGAGCTTTACCTTTGAGCTTTTCATTGGACTCTCCTAGCTATATTGTAAGTGTAAGGTAAGTGATATTATTTAAATATATCTTATTTTCCAGCCTTGACCACTGACCATATCCAGTAGTTTCTGTCCTATAAATCTAAAATCTGGTCTCACTGAGAAATAAATTGTGATAACTCCTACTTACCACCAATGAAAACCACAATTTTGTTTTTTGTCTATATGAATTAAACTCCATGAATTTAATGACATTATATTTTACATGTATGTGGAATTTCTCAGCATCTGCCTCTTTGTAAGTAGCATTTTTAGCTTTTGCTAAGCCTCAGTGTTTATCTTTGTCATACTTAATGTCAGCATCTCACTCTTCCTTATGTCTGAACCATATTCCTCATTTTGTTCATTATACTTTACAGTTTTTATTCATTTACCCCTAAACACACACTGGTTTATTCTCCCTTTACTTTTCACATAAAATGTTGCTGAAAACAGGAAAACAAAAAATTTTCCCACAAAAAATGTTTGAAGAGACATTTCGTAGTAAATAAGCTAGAATTACCTCCATATTCCACACATTCGCATACAGAGAAATGAACAGAAGAGTAAGAAATGAATGTGTCATCTTCATGGAAAATAATATTGCACATATTTTAAAAATGGATCCTTAGTATCTCAACATACATACTCACAATGCATCATACACCACCATGAATGAATCTGGATAAATATTAAGAAAACTGAATATAATATTATCTATATTTATGGGTTACTGGATATAAACATTTATTAAGATAGGGCTTTATTATTATTTACTTTATCCATATTATAACAATTCAAAATAAAAATATCTCATACACAAAATGTGCAATTCTAGGAATTTTTAAAAGTTTTTCACTTATCATGCCTGTTGCCTCTATATGAGGAAGGCCCTTTATATAGTTGCAATAATCTCAATTGTTTTTCCTTTGCTGTGTACATGATTTTTATTTTTATGAAACAAACTTATCTATATTTACTTTGGTTTACTAGGCTTTCTTAGACTTGTCTTCCTAAATATCATCTTGTCTACCGAAATGTTCTTCCATGTTCATTAGATGTTTTCTTTGACTAGTTTCCTATATCTGAATCTACAGCATGAGACCATTATTGAATCTATAGTATGAGGGTAGGAAGAACTGTGAGCATGTTTTATTCCTTTGCTTGTGGATACCTATGTTTTAATCAATACAGAAAACACTTTCTCCAAGGTTTTATTGTAACATTTTGGTCAATATTCAGTTGGATACAGATACGGGATTCTGAGCAAAAGCCTACAGTCCTATTTGGTATGAGTATGCTAGGGATTTTGTTTGTTTGGTTTTGTTTTTATTTTAATATACAAATTACATGAAGACTACAGTGACAGATTCAGAGGACATTTTTAAGCCAGATAACATTATGTTTCAAGATCACTTTGATTAGTCTTTTTGTTCTTGTTAATGATGAATCTTGACACTAATTTAAATCAGAACTCTGGATGGTAATGGCATGTGCCTTTAATCCCAGCACTTGGGAGGCAGAGACAGGTGGATCTCTGTGAGTTTGAGGCCAGCCTGGTCTACAGAGCTAGTATCTTGACAGCAAAGACTATACAGTGTAACATTGACTTGAAAAACCAAAACCAACCAACAAAATAAATCTGAACTTGTAAGTTCCAAAGCTTGAGATAATACACTTCCGTTGTTTAAAACACTCAGTTGGTATTCTCCTACAACATACCTCATCCCTATTTTTTACATTAAACTTCATCAGTTCATTATTTATAACAGACACATTTCTCCTTCTTAAATTTTTGCTTCATTTGAAATTTTATATAACTTAGTATTTTATTTTTCTACTGGTATTTTTGTATTCCTCCTATTCATGTAAAAATGGTCCTTAACATAGAAAAAATGTATGCAAAAAATTTGTGGTAGTCCCAGATAAGGGTCATTTTAATATTGGGATAGACTATTTATTATCTAGAAAATGGTATGTGTTGTTGTGTCTCTTAATTCCAGAATTGTTAAAAACACTCCATACACGGAGTGTTTTATTTACGGTAGAGACTTTCTGATTTCTTTACAACCCATTAAGCAGTGTATATATGTGTTCTTATTATTAGCAACAAATGAGTAATTTAAATCCAGAATGACTATTCACAAATCATCCCCAAATTTAGAATTTAAATATTTATTTCTTTGTTGAAATACTTTTAGTACCTTCTATGCATAAGAGTTTCAAAAACAGAGGGATTGATTCATGGCAGAAGAAAATATCCACCTCATTTTCTCTTGTATGTGGTAGTTCTTTCAACCCAAGCATAAGTTTAGTATCATCTGTGAGATTCTCTTATTGCTTATCTTCTGCTTAATTAGGGTATTTATCAGATTTTAGCTTTTGTATATAGAGTGAAATATCGAGTGTGAAACATTTCTCTCATGTGTGAAACACTTTCGCAAGCGTCCATTACAATGTTTGGATTTCATAATTTCTCTCAGATGTCTTTATACTGCTGTGATGAAGCACTGTGACCAAGAGCAACTTGGTGATTAAGGGGCTTATTTCAGATGACTATTTATGGTCCAACATGAAATTAAGTCAGTAAAAGAAGTTACAGAAGGATCTTATGTTCAAGAACTAAAGCAGAGGCTGTAGGGGAACTTAATATTTTTTCTTACTCCCTGTGGCGTCTTTAGCTTGATTTTTCATACAATCCCATACCACCTACTCAAAAGTGACATTATTCACACTGATATGAGCTTTTCCACATCCCTCATTAAACAAGAAAATGCTTAACTGCCTTGTCTATTGGCCAGTCTTGCTTTCTGGTCTAAGATATTGCTACCTAAGTTTGAGTAAAAGTCATATTAAATGTATTGATTTGCTATTCCTGCAATAGCATTTTTGAAGTATTGGAAGTAAAACTGTATACTATTTCAGTTGTATGGGTACACTACCTCATATTAGAGTAGAAATATATACAATGTGTATGAAGAATCATCTTAATTTTAACTATATACCAATGTATCAAATTAAACTTATTTTGCACCAGTATACAAAATTTTATACCAATGAATTAAAAACAACCTTGTGAATAACAAGGCCTTAAGTTGAGGAGTAGATTCAATAATCTACTTTTTGTCTTACCATCCCTATGTATTTCTATATTCCTCCTTCTTTCTTTTCAACCCTTATCTCCAATGCTAAGAAAGAAAGATAAAGGAAAAGAGAGACATTCTTGAAAAAATCTATTTAATATGAATTTTGCCTCCCATTTAATTCGCAAGTATGAAATTTGACATTGTTCAGTCTTCATTTCTTTATTGCAATTCATTTCCATCATGAGGATACTTAAAATATGCCAGTGTTTGATTTGTAGAATACAAAGTAGTGTTTCTGGTTAATTAGCTTATTGCCATGTCACTGAGAGAGGAACACAAAAACAAATGTGTGTGGGTGCATACATGGTACTTTTGTTCTTCTTGTGCATAAAGGATATTTTTGCACTTGGAGCATGTTCTTTAGTTCTCTTGCAAATTATAAACCAACTGTCAGGTCTCTTCTTGATTATAGTTCTGAATTTCTAAATATTGCAGGGCAAACAAGTCTTTGATAATTTTTGCTCTATATAGTCTGTCTCTTTTTGGAGAAAATCAGAGACCAAACAAATTAACCACGCACTACCAGTCTTCATTTTTTTTCTTTTAATGTACTTCCCCAAATAATGGAAAGATGTCCTTAAAGAGCAGATTTGCAGAAAGACCAATAGAGGCATAATAAGAATCTGCTACAAACAGTATCAATTAACTACTAACTCACATTTCCAAATTCTTTCTCAATTGTGCCATATTGCAAGTACATATAAACTATAAATTATATTAAACTTATATATATGGAGGAACAAATGTTGGGAGTAGAAGATACAATTGTAGAACTTGAAACAACCACCAAAGAAAATGCAAATTTGTGAAAAATTCCTGACACAAAACATCCAAGAAATCAAGAGCACTATGAAAAGACATAAAATTAAAAATGCAAAATGTAAAGAAGAAATATTAAAAGTGGCAAGGGAAAAGGGCCAAGTAACATATAATGGCAAACCTATCAGAATTACACGCAATTTCTCAGCTGAGACCATAAAAGCTAGAAGGGCCTAGACAGAGGTCCTGCAAATCCTGAGAGACCACAAATGCCAGCCCAGACTATTATACCCAGCTAAACTTTCAAAGACCATTGATGGAGAAAACAAGATATTCCATGACAAAAAAAAAAAAAAATCAACCAGTACCTATCTACAGAAGTTACTAGAAGACAAATTCCAACCCAAAGTGACTAACTACAATCAAAATAATACAGGAAATAGATAACCATAGTGTTTCAAAAACATACCCACATAGACACTCTACTCCAACAAACATCAAAATCACGGGACTGAACAGTCATTGGTCATTAATATCTCTCAGTGTCAATGGTCTCAAAGCTCCAATCAAAAGACAAAGAGTAACTGAATGAATGCATAAATAAGACCTGACACTTTTCTTCATTCAAGACACACATCTCAGCCACGAGGATAGACATCACCTCAGGGTAAAAGGCTGGAAAAAGGTATTCCAAGCAAACAGACACAAGAAGGAAGCTGGTGTAGCCATTTTAATATCTAATAAAATGACTTTCCAACATAATTAATCAAAGAATAGGAAGAAGGGCACTTCATACTCATCAAAGGTAAAGTAAACTAAAATGGTATCACAATTCTGAACACCTACGCTCTTAATACAAGGGCACCCAGATTTATAAAATAAATAATAACAAATTTTAAACCACACACCGACCTCCACACATTAATAGTGGTAGACTTCAGCACCCACTTTCTTCAAAGGATAGGCCAATGAAACAGTAACTTAATCAAGAAATGACAATGCTAACAAATGTCATGAATCAAATGGATCTGATAGATATCTACAGAACTTTTTACCCAGACACAAAAGATTATACTTTCTCAGTACCGCATGGAACTTTCCCCAAAATTGATCAGATAGTAGGTCACAAAGCAAGCCTCAAAGATACAAGAAGATTGAAATAATATCTGGTAACTTGTCACGTCACCAGGGACTAAAGCTGGACATCAACAAGAGAAATAACAAAAAGCTGAAACACACATAGAAACTAAACAACTGACTACTTAAAGACAACTGGGTCAGGAAAGAAATAAAAAAATTAAGGCCTTCCTAAAAATCAATGAAAATGAAGGAACAATATACTCAAATTTTTGGGACACATCGAAAGAGATACTAAGAGGAAAATTCACACCACTAGTTACCTTTTTTAAGATACTGGAAACATCTCATATAGGCAACTTAATGACACATCTGGAAGCCCTAGGGAAAAAGAAGCAGCTACACCCGAGAGGAGTAGATGGCTAGAGATAAACTCAGGGCTGAAATCAATAAATTAGCAAAAAAGAGAACAATTCAAAGAATCAACATAACTAGTAGTTGGTTCTTTAAGAAAATCATCAGGATAGACAAATCCTTAGCCAAACTAACTAAAAGGCAGAGAGACACTATCCAAATCAACAAAATCAGAAATGAAAAGGGAGACATAAGAACAGATACTGAAGAAATAGTATCTGTTTCATTAATCATAATTCACTAATCATAAGGTCCTACTTCAAAGGCTTATATGGCACAACATTTGAAAATCTAAAGGAAATGGACAATTTTCTTGATCGATTCCACTTGCCAAGGTTGAATCAAAATCAGGAAAACAAGTTAAATATTCCTATTTCTCCTACAGAAAGAGAAGCAGTCATTAAAAGTCTTCCAACCAAAATAAAAAGCCCTGGAAAAGATGGTTTCAGTGTAGAATTATATCTCTTCAAAGAAGAGACAATGCAGATCCTCTACAAGCTACTCCAAAAGATAGAAATGGGTAGAACATTACCAAACTCCTATGAGGCCACAGTCACTTTGATACCTAAAAGTCAGAAAGACCCAACAAAGAAAGAGAATTTTAGACTAATTTCTCTTATGAATATTGATGCAAAAATACTCAACAAAATACTTACACACAGAATCCAAGAACACATCAAAGATTTCATTCCCATGACCAAATAAGTTTCATTCCAGGCATGCAAGAATGGTTCAATATACAGAAATCCATCACTGTAATCCACCATATAAGCAAACTGAATGAAAAAAAAACCACATGATCATCTCCTTAGATGCCAATAAAACATTTGGCAAAATCCAAATAAATGTTTAAAGTTTTGGAGAAATGAGGGATACAAGGCACATACCTAAACATAATAAAGGGTATATATAGCAAGCCAATAGCCAACATCAAATTAAATGCAGAGAAACTCAAGGAAATTCTCTAAAATCATGGACCAGACAATGTTGCCCACTTTCTCCAGATCTCTTCAATATAGTACTTGAAATCCTAGGCAGAGCAATAAGACAACAAAAGTAGATCAAGGGGATCCAAATGGGAAAGGGGGAGTCAAAATATCTTTATTTGCAGATGATATGATGGTGTACATAAGTGATACACAAATTTCTACACAAGAACTCCTACAGTTGATAAACATTTTCAGCAAAATGGCTGGATACAAAATTAACTCAAAAAAAGCCAGTAGCCTTCCTGTATACAAATGACAATAGAACTCCAACAGCCCAGGCTCTAAGGTCAACAATTAGTAAATGAGACCTCATGAGCCTTAGAAGCTTCTGTAAGGCAGGAGACACTGTCAACATACAGACTGGGAAAAGATCTTCACCAACTCTACATCTGACAGAGGACTTGTTTCCAAAATATATAAAGAGTTCAAGATACAAAGCAAGTCCAGGACAGCCAAGGCTACACAAAGAAACCCTATCTCAATAAACAAAAAAAAAAACCATAAAACAAAAACAACAACAACAAAAAGAGCTCAAGAAATTAAACTCCACCATCCACTAAACAAAACAAAACAAACAAACAAACAAAAAACCAATTGAAAAATGGGGCTCAAAATTAAACAGAATTCTCAACAGAGGAATATTGAATGATTGATAATCAAAGTCCTTAGTCATCAGAGAAATTCAAATTAAAATGACTCTGAGATTACATCTACACCAATCAGAAATGCTAAGATCAAAAACTCAAGTGACAGCATATGTTGGCAAGGATATGGAGAGGGACACTCCTTCACTGTTGGTTGGAGTTCAAACTTCTACAACCACTTTGGAAATAAATCTGCAGCTTTCCTAGAAAACTTGTAATAGGACTATCTCAAGACCCAGCTATTCCACTCCTTGGAATATACCCAAAAGATGCTCCATCACACATCAAGGACATATGCTCAGTCATGTTAATAGCACCCTTATTCATAATATCCACAACCTGGGAAACAACCTAGATGTCCCTCAGTCAAAGAATGGATAAAGAAACTGTGGTACAATACTTTGAAGAACAATCCCCAAACTATGGTTTCCAACAGGAGCACTGTCTCCCCAGAATTAACTAGATGCCAGTAGACAAACACACTAATTTACCTATCCATGTCGACTCAGTGTGCTATATGTACAAGTCAAGTGCTTAGAATAAATTAGTCTTCTTTGGAATTGTGTTAATGTTTTATTCAAATACAATTTTATCTATACCAAGGCTATGCCTAATTTAGTGATTTCTACTATTGATTTATGTATCATTTCTATATAAAAGGGGTTATTCATTGAGGATAATTGATTATAATCTGAGAAATATCTGACATAAATTCAAACATTACAATTACCGTTGCATAAGTTTAAAAGAAATACTTATGATTTAGTAGGGTGTTATATATTTCTCATAACCCTTCTTTTGAAGTAACCTTACAATGATTAAAGTGTAGTTATTGGAATGGTAGAATAAATAGTTTGCTTGCTAGGGTATAAATACTTAAACACAGGAGTGTTTATTTCTATTCAGTCTTGTGTTTAAGTATGTTCATATGTTTTTTAGGAAAATAAAAATATCCAACTCTATGCATTCTCCTGGAAGGAAAAATCATAAAATTGCTTTTTGGAAATTTAGCATTTCAGCTGGGAATTTATTGTACAATGAAGAACACTGTCAATTTATATGCCTCCAAATCTGTTTTTCGCTGCACATTATATAGATTACTGTGATGCCTATAAGGATCTCCATCATCTTTCCTAAAATTTGCTCTCCTCAACCTGCACATGCCATGGGTATAATTTTGCAAAGATGCCATAGGGTTACTCCTCTTCTGAACTGTAAATCATTTAGCTCATTAGATTATGATTAACAAGATTGTCATTAATGAGTCAAAGGCCAGCATGAAAAATAATTCATCAGGTTCAGTCTTCTTTAAAAGTCTGTTATTGTTACTTTGTCTAATGACTAATCTTTGAACAACTCAGAGTACATTTATTCACTAGCTATGGCTTTTATTGTTTGAATTAAAATGAATTTTGTATTGATTTACCTCAAAGCAGATGTCTTTACAGGCTGAATTCACAGATGGAAATCTAAGTATTCCCAAACTATATGTAGTTTATATAAAGATGTATCACTTATTTCTAATCCTATATTGGAAGTATAATGTGTTGCTTTTCCAAAATAAATATAGACATTCAGATTAAGATAGTATTAAAAGTGTGTGAGGAGAGTCAACCACAACTTCCTCATTCCAATTATACACAGTCTAAGGAAAGGAATCATAGGATGACATAATGTTTATGTCCAGGGGTTTCAGTTTTATTGCTATAGTCAAGGAATATATCCTGAGGATCACAGTGGCATATTCCTGCACACAAACATACATATATGTCTGCACATATTTGTACTTACACACACACACACACACACACACACACACACAAACACACACACACACACGAGAGAGAGTGAGACAGAGAGAAAGAGAGAGAGAGAGAGATATCCAGGTATAACTCCACCCACCTAGTTAGTAAAAGGTGTTGCCAAACCTGGATTAACCTACAGAGAAATGAAATAGATCTTTACTTCCCACCCTAAAAGAAACACAACTGCAATTGGATGAAGAACCTCAAAAGAAGACGTGATACCCTGAAACCAGTAGAGGATAATGTAAGGTACGCTTCAAATTATAGGCACAGGAAATAAGACCAACAATTTATAAGTGAGATCTCATGAAACTAAATAGCTTTTGTATGGTAAATGCTCTACTGAGCAGATGAAAAAAACACTCTATTTGTGTATATTATTTATAGCTGACACATGATCATTCAGATATTTTCAACAATGAATAAGACCTGATCTTATTCAGTAAGAAGCATCTCTATTTTTTTTTAAAGTCAGTAAAAGTTCAGAGCTGCTCACAAGCTGTGTTAAAGCTGTCCTCACTCACAATCCCATCTCTGCAGTAAGGGGCTGAAAGGGATAGTTTGAAAAGCAGCCTGCACGCCCCAGGATCAAACACCAAGAAAACTGCAAAGTTTTGACACTTGTTAGAGAGCACTGAGAGCACATGAAGGCCCCATTCATCTTTATTAGACAGGGTCTCACTATGTAGCTTCAGCTTGCCTGCAACTTGCTATGTAACTCAGGTTTGCTCCAGACTTGTGGCATCCATCTACCTCTGCCTCTAGCATACAGGGATGATAGGCATGCACCACAATGCCAGACTAATATACTTCAATTGATTTAAAGGTGAAAAATGGTCAATATTTTCCAGGTCTCAAGACAATAAGAACAGGAGACTATATTTTCACTGAAGATGAAAATTTGGTCTATAAATTTTAAGAAATATAAAACATAGCAGATGTGGCAATACAACTTGGAGGCATTTTGAATCATGCTATTGCAATGGTTAGTATTTATAGTCAACTTGCCTGGATTTTAGAATTAGCTAGGAGACGCACCAGTGGGTGCATTTCTAGAGAGATTTAACCAGTAAAATGAAGACTCATTCTAAGGATGAGTAGCATTATTATGTGGGCTTGAGGACAGGGATGAATAGAAGGGGAAAGTAATATATGTGTTCTTTATGTTCTGAGTGAAGACAAAATGAGACCAGCCTCCATACTGCTACAATCACCAGAGAAGCTCTCACAGCTATTAGCTTTAAAAGCCTTTCAACTATGCTGTGATCAGGAATTCCTAATCAAAGAACAAGAAGATTTTATTTTACCAACAATGATTAGGGCTTCCAGAATCTCTCACATTTCACTGTGTACATTGTGAACTATTTGGACTTTTCTCAATAAATCTATGGTTTTTAATGAAAACAGTGCCATTGGAAATTTTTCTCATTAAAATTTTATTCATAGTTTATCATCTATAAACTATGTCCCAATTTTATAGTAGCTATCAGATATATGATGATGTTATAACACAGATTTTTTTGAGAATGAAATATTTACTGTTTTCCAATATATATATTTTAAAACTTGTACAATAAATGGGATTTATTTAAATTTCTGTATTTAAAAATAAAAGTGCGGTTCTTTTCAAACAAATTGTATTTTCAACCATCTGAACTATCACTTTAATGAGGACCAGAGTCAGTAATATTCACTGCCATGCTCAGTGACTCACACTTTCTATAAGTCAAAATAAAACAAATGCACTTTATTTCTGGTTCTAACTTAGGATAATTTTTAGCATCTTTACACTTGACCTGTAAAATAAATTTTGTTGTATATTTTGCCTTCCTGTAGGGTCACAGAGGCAAAGATGACATGTGTTGACTTCATTACTTCCTCCATAGGGCACATCACTATTCTGTCTTAGCTCAGGGACTATTAGAGCTAGTGTGCAGACAAAGATTTGCTTCTGATAGTCTGAAGCTTTGCTTGTCCTTAGGGTGTTACTGTGGACCTATTTCCTCTGAATTAAAATGTTTCTCCTGGAGAGAGAAGAGAGCCTCATGGGCATCTCCATTATACACCCCTCCTGTGTTGCCCAGATTGTTCTCTCTCAAATTCATGGCCTCTTTTTCTTTAATCGTTTTAGAAAATGAGATGTCACAAAAAATAAAACAAAAATCAACTCTAGAATTTCTTGAGACTTATAAGACTCGGGGGTCTCAGTGTATTATAAGGCTTAGAAGGCTCTCCTACAGGTTTTATGGACAGTGACACAATGGCTGGAGAAGGAGAAACACTTTGGTAGAGTGGTCTGGAAGCTGAGCAGGTGTCCACAGGGTATAACTGCTGTGCACCACCATCTATACTAGGATGCTGGGGGTCTTCTTTGATGCAACAGCTCGGGAGTCACCTGTGCCCCTACAAAGATCCCTTCACCTAACCTTTTCTAAGTAGGTCTGACAAATCCTTAGGTTCAACAGGCTAGGTGTGTGTCAAGTTGTCTCTTTGGTCTGTCACTGGTCCCCTCTTTGGAGTAAAGAGATCTTTGTTCACATTTCACCAGGAAAACTTATTTAATAGATGGATTTCTTTGAAAAGAATTTTTGTTAACAAGTTATCTTTCAGGGTGAAATCAGGAAACTAATAAGGTCATACATTAATTATATCTCAAGATAATACACCATGGTCAGTTTTAACAGCCTGCCTTCTAATTCATTTGTTTTTTTAATGTATTCTTTGTGATCTACTTTCAGATAACATATAACACATATATATCCAGATAATAATTATTTTTTATTTTTTCTTTCTTTTTTTCTTGTTCCTTTTTTCTTTTCTTTTCTTTCTTTCTTTTTTTTTAAGGCATGGTTTCTCTTTGTGACTTTGTCTGTCCTGGACTAGCTTTGTAGATCAGGCTGGCCTTGAACTCACAGAGATCTGCCTGCCTCTGCCTCTTTACAGGTGTGCTTCACCACACCCAGCTTAATTATGTTTCTTTTGACAGATACATTTTCTAAGACATTAACCATGAAACAACAACTATCTGGCTTAAGCAGTCATAGGAAGTCTTCTTGTCTCCAGTTCCCATCTTGCATGGGTGCACTCACTGGTATTATATTACGCACTGCATCAGACATCAGGATCCACTTGGATTCTGGTATCCATTCTCAGGTCCTCAAAATTGCTGCGACCTTTGCCCACTCAGCCACATCCATAGATCAACATCAGGCACCTTATCATTCACATCTGTGAGAAAGAAAACCTTTCGATTGGCTCTCTCTTGTAGATGAACAAAGGTAAACCTCTAATACATTGACTTGTGCTTAAACATGTTGCAAATTAAATGAAAACTTGGAAACCATGGGAAATTTTTATGAAGTCTCTGTGAACATTTATCTGTTGCCATTTTAATATCTGTAAATAAAAATTAGCATATGGTAGGGAGCAATTTCTTAAATTACTAATATGGAAGTTGTTTGAAGGTTTAACTTTTTAATGAAAAGCATGGGTGGGTTCCAAGATGGCGGCGTCTCACATCCACCTTGTTTGAGCAGCAGGTCATCAGTGAACATTCAGCAATGCAAGGACTGATCTGAGACACTTACAACAACAGCACCAGTAACCCACAGGTGAGAGGTCTCCAAATAGTATGGTACTGAATGTAAAGACCGGGTCCCCACTGGTCCGAAGGCTAGAGCCACACATCTGGTGGGCAAGTATCTACCAAGATTCTGGATGCTCGCTTATGTTTGGCAGGCAGTTTCTTATTTCCCAGGGCACAGAAACAGCTTCTGCTCCCAAAACTCTAGGGTCGGTGGGTCCCTGCACCAAGCAGATGTGACAGACAAGAACACAAGTGGATCTCACTACAGACTGTGTAGAAAACCCACCGACAACACTGGCAGGCCAAACAACCACTGGAGTTCCCCAGATGCATGCGACTCCCCAGGCTGGCAGACAATGGGTGTGATTTCCCTGGGCACAGAAAAAGCCTTTGCTTCCCAATGTCTATGAGTCCTAGCCCAGAACTGACCTCACAGATGAGAACACAAGTGGATCTGTCTGCAGACCACCCAGAAAACTCCAGAGGCCCAGGTATCCAACAACCACAGTCCACACACAGAGACATCACACTGGGAATAAGTCAGCGTAAGAACACAAGTAAGAGCCCCCAAGTTCATTGGATACTGCCAGATATCAGCAGTCCCATCACTTGGAGATGCTATCACAGCCCTCGCACAAGAGAAGGATTTCAAATCTGAGATTATGAAAATGATAGAGGACTAAATGTTGGAAAATAAAGGCCTCAAACCAGAACTGGAATACACAAAGAAAGAAATGCAAAAATCACTTGAAGCAATTACTTTCAAACAGGAGAAAGAAATGAATAAAAAGTTTCATGATGTAAAACAAGAGATCCAAGCTATGAAGAAAATACAAACTGAGAAAATCCAGGATATGGAAACCTGAGAGAAGAAGACATAATCTACAGACACAAGCATGACCAATAGAATTCAGGAGATGAAACAAAGAATATTAGAGATAGAGATATGACTGAAGAAATGGATACAGCAGTCAAAGAAAATCTAAAAAGCACTTGACCCAGAATATCCAAGAAATTTGGGACACTATGAAAAGACCAAACCTAAGAATCATAGGGATAGATGAAAAAAGAAGACCCCCAACTGCAAGACACAGAAAATATTTTCAACAAAATCATGGAATAAAACTTCCCTAACCTAAAAAAAGGAATGTCCATAAATATACAAGAAGCCTATAGAACTCCAAATAGATTGGACTAGAAAAGAAAATCCTTCTGGCACATAATAGTCAAAACACTAAATGTACAGACCAAAGAGAGAATACTAAAAGCTGCAAGAGAAAAAGGCCAAGCCACATAAAAAGGCAATCCTATCAGAATTACACCTGAATTCTCAACAGAGACCATGAAAGCCAGAAGGGCATGAACAGAAGTTGTGCAGACATTAAGAAACCACAGATGCCAACCAAGACTACTACAGCTAGCAAAGCCTCAATCACCATAGATGGAGAAAACAATACATTCCATGAAAAAACCAAGTTCAAACAGTACCTAATCACAAATCCAGCTCTTCAGAAGGTACTAGAAGGAAAACTTCAAGCCAAGGAGGGTAATTTCTCTCAGAGAAACAGAGGAAATGAATAACCCCATACCCACCAAAACAAAGGAAATGAAGCTCACACACAAACACACACACACACACACACACACACACACACACTCTACCACTACCAACCTCAAAATATAAGGAACCATTAACCACTGGTCATTAATATCACTCAACATCAATGGCCACACCTCACCAATGAAGAGACGTAGGCTAAGAGAATGGATGCAAAACCAGAACCCTTCAATCTGCTACATACATGAAATACACCTCAGCAATAAAGATAAACATTACCTTAGGATAAAGGGCTATAAAAAGATATTCCATGCAAATGGACCAGAGGAACAAACTGGAGTAGCCATTCTAGTACCTAATATAATAGACTTTCAACCAAAACTAATCAAAAGGGATGGGAAAGGCACTTTATACTCATCAAAGGAAAAAATACATCAAGATGATGTCTCAATCTTGAACATCTATGCCCCAAATACAGGAGCTCCCACATTCATAAAAGAAACATTATTAAAGCTTAAATCGCACATAGAAATCCACACTTTAATAGTGGGAGACTTCAACATGCCACTCTCATCAATAGATAGATCATCACAGCAGAAACAAAATGGAGAAACAAACTAATAGAATCAAATCATGAATCCAATGGGCCTACCTGATATAGATTATAGAACGTTTCACCCAAACATGAAAGAATTAGCCTTTTTCTCCATACTTCATGGAACCTTCTCCAAAATTGACCATATAATTGGCCACAAAGCAAACCTCAACAGATAGAAAAAGATAGAAATTATTCCTTGCATCCAATCAGATCATCATGTATTAAAGCTGGATCTCAATAATATCAAAAACAAGAGAACACCTACAAACTCATGGAAACTGAACCACTCCATACTCGATGATACCTGGGTAAGGAATGAAGTAAAAAAAGAAATAAAAAACTTTCTAGAATTCAATGACTCTGGAGGCACAACATACCCAAACTTACAGGACGTAATGAAAACATTGCTAAGAGGAAAATTCATAGCACAAAGTGCCTTTATTAAGAAATTGGAGAGATCCCATATTACCAACTTAAGAATGCACCTGAAAGTTCTAGAACAAAAAAAAAAGGAGACTGACCTAAGTGGAGTAGATGGCTTGAAATCATTGAACTCAGGGCTGAAATCAATAAAATAGAAACAAAGAAAATGATTTAGAGAATCAACAAAACCAGAAGCTAGTGTTTTGAGAAAATTAAGAGGATAGGCAAGCCCTTAGCCAAACTGACCAAAATGCAAAGGGAGAGTAATCAAATCAACAAAATCAGAAACGAAAGGGAGAAATAACAACAGACAATGAGGATATCCTATAAATCATTAGGTCTTACTTCAAAAGCCTATATGCCACAAAATTTGAAAACCTAAATGAAATAGTCAATTTCCTTGATAGATACCAACTACCAAAATTGAACCAAAATAAGGTAAACAAATTAAATAGTCCTAAATCTCCTAAGGAAATTGAGGAAGTCATCAAAAGTCTCCCAACAAAAAAGAGCCAGCGCCTGATGAATTCAGGGCAGAATTCTACAAGACCTTCAAAGATGAGCTAATACCAATTCTCTTTAAACGCTTCCACAAAATAGAAACAGAAAAAACATTGCCAAATTCATTCTATGAGGCCACTGTCACCTTAATACCTAAACCACAGAAGACTTTACAAAGAAAGAGAATTTCAGACCAATTTCTCTTATGAACATTGATGCAAAAATACTCAATAAAATACTCACAAACCGAATCCAAGAACACATCAAAAATATCATTCATCATGACCAGGGAGGCTTCATACGAGGTATGCAGGGGTGTTTCAATATATGAAAACCATTAACATAATCCATCATATAAGAAAACTGAAGAGGCCGGGCGTGGTGGCGCACGCCTTTAATCCCAGCACTTGGGAGGCAGAGGCTAGTGGACCACTGTGAGTTCAAGGCCAGCCTGGTCTACAGATATGAATCCACACACATATGGTCACTTGATTTTTGCCATAGAAGCCAAATGCATACTATGGAAAACAGATAGCATCTTCAACAAATGATGCTAGTCTAACTGGATGGCTACATGTAGAAAATGCAAATAAATCCATATTTATCACCATGCACAAAACTAAAGTCCATATGGATTTAAGACCTCAACTTAAAACTGGACACTCTAAATATGTTAGAATAAAAGGTGGGGGAAAGCTTTGAACTCCCTGGCACAGGGTACAATGTCCTGAACAGAACACCAACAACCCAGACCATAATTTCATGGGCTCCTCATGAAATTGAATAAATGAGACCTCATGAAACTGAAAAGCTTCTGTAAGGCAAAGGAAATAGGGAACAAAACAAATTGGCATCCTACAGGCTGGGAAAAGATCTTCACCAACCTCACTTTTGATGAAGGGCTAATATCTAAAATAAATAAAGAGCTGAAGAAATTAAACATCACAAAATCAAATGACATAATTGATAAATGGGTCTCAGAATTAAGCAGAGAACCCTCAACAGAGGGATATCAATCGAATGGCTGAGAAACACTTAAAGACATGCTCAAAGTCCTTAGTCATAAGAGAAATACAAATCAAAACGGCTCTAAGATTTCATCTTACACTCATCAGAAGTGCTAAGATAAAAATCTCAAGTGATAGCACCTTCTGGGGAGGATGTGGAGAAAGGGGAACACTCCTTAATTGATGCTTGGAGTGCAAACTTGAATAAACCACATTGGAAATCAATCTGGTGCTTTCTCAGAAAACTAGGAATAGGACTACCTCAAGACTTAGCTATTCCACTCCTTGGAATATACCCAAAAGATGCTCCTTCACAAAACAAGGAAATACGCTCAACCATGTTCAAAGCAGCCTTATTCATAATAGACAGAACGGAAACAACATAGATGTCCCTCAGTCGAAGAATGGATAAAGAAACTGGTACATTTACACTATGGAATAATACTCAGCTATCAAAAACAAGGAAATCTTGAAATTTACAGGCAAATGAAGGGAACTAGAGACAATCATCCTGAGTGAGGTAACACAGACCGACACAGACACACATGGCATATTCTCACTCATAAGCAGATGCTAGCCACATAATTCAGGTTAACAACATTACAATACAGAGACTGATGAGCCAACCAAGGTCCATGTGGGCCATGGACCTAGACCTCCTGCTCAGATGTAGTAGATAGGCAGCACAGTCTCCATGTGGGTCCCATAATATGTGGAGTAGGGACGTCTTCTGACATGGATTCAGGCCTCCTAATCTTGTTCACTTCTACCCTGGTAGGGTGGCCTTGCAAGGCCAGAGGAAGAGGTTTAGCTAGTACAGAGGACACTGGATAAGCTGAGGTCAAACATTAGGGGAGGAGGGCTGCCCTTGCTAAGGACTAGGGGAGAAAGGGAAAAGGGATGAGGGAGGGAATGGGATCAAGAGGTGATGATATAAGGGGTAGGATCAGGAGGTGATGAGGAAAGGGGCTTCAGTTGGGATGTAAAGAATTGAAACTGCAGAACAAGCAGGTAACTAATATTTCTAATCCCACTACATGAGAATAGCTCTGAGATTCAAAGGTCTATGCATAGACAAGGCTTCATGTTGGTCACAGATTCCCTGTGACATAATTAGAGACCATTCTTAGTATGGCATGAAGGAACATTTGCAGATGTCTGACTTTTGTTCATACAATGAGCGGAGAACCAGCCTTAATTGCTCTGTACATCCTGCACTCCTCATACCATCACAATGCTAGAACTGTATAATGCTTGTGAGATGTTATGTTTTCAGAACAAAAGAATTGAACACTGATCCTGGATCAGATCTGACAGGATTCATTCCTTTCGGCAAGCTGGATGCTGATACACCTCAGTTGCTGATACCCATCAGAACAGGAGAGCTTCCCGGACAGTGTTGTAGAAAGCTTCTGATCACAATTGGTCCAGCAGTTAAGACTGTCCCACATAGGACTCCTATTAAAGCTGGAATTTCACAACTTTTGAAAAATGGACCACAAATGCTATCTCTGGCTTACGTAACCATTTTTCCCAATTATTTGGGAGGCCTTCAAAGGAATTATTTGCCCTAAATCAGCCTGAAGAAACCTTAAGAGAATGAGATCTCACTTCCTCTAAGGGATGTTGGATAGGTTTCTGTTTACTCTCTTGATCTACAGATGCGTATTTTCATCTGGAGTTGGTTGTAAGTATTACTGGATTTTACAGAGATGACACTAGCTTTGTCTCAGGGATGCACCTCTTCTTCTTTAACTTTCTTTTGTGGGTAAGGAGATAGGAGCTGAAAAGAAAGAATGGGGATACAGAAATATAGAGGGAGGATAGAACAAAAGGTAGATTATCAAGTTTACTCCTCATCTCATGGTGCTAATTGTTACAAATAAGGTTATTTTTTAATTCAGTCATACTGAATTTTGTATATTGATACAAATCATGCTCATGTCAAAAACTAGTCTAATTTAATCACAAGAATATATATTCTAGGTCTAGCAAATCAATATGATTCTATAGTTATATGAGGTAAAATAGTTAAATAAGAACTTCAAAAACCCCAGAGACCTACAGAACATGGCATTTAAAGATGTTTTTATTATTCTAAAGATTCTTTAACAATGAGGCTGGTTAACTCTTGGCAACACCCAGCCTATCTTAAAGAGGATGATGAGCATCAAAGACCTCCTTATGGAGTTGACTTCGAATGTGGCAAACCAGCTACTGGGCAAAAGGTCCTCATTTCTGCCACAGACAGAGTTCTGGCTAAAAACTGGCAAGTTTAGATGCAGGCAGAGTCGATACCCAAATTCTGCCAACACAGTGTAAGCAAATCCTCAATAGTTGCTGCCTCACAAATATGTCTGTTAGATATATTGGACCAGAAGGCTGAAGATGATGCTCCAACTGTATAGAGTATTGGGTGACTATTCTGGCAGTAAATGGTCTTAGTCAGTTTTTAATTTTTGAAGCTGCTAAGCTGCATTCCGTGTTCACTCAAGATTTACGTTTTATCCCTTCTCAAGTCTCTGATGGGTTTGAAGATATTTTAAACTTTCAATTAAGCTTAATAAAATAGTGGATAATATGTTTTTAGATCAAGATAGATGTTTTAAGTTAATAGAGATTAGATGTCAACCTCCATTCAGATTTTAGACCTAACAAGATAGGAAAGATGTTTACTTCAAGTTTGCCAAGTACAAATAGCCAAACCACTATGAAAATAACATTTATATAATTCCTGATTGTCTCCTGGGTCTTCTTGCTGTATGTGGTTTATTTTACTGATGTGTAATAATACAAATGTATATGTTAAAAAAGAAGCATAATAAGAAAAGAAAATGAAAACCATGTTACTTTTAAATGTAAAGTGTACTCTTCACATACATTAAAATTAAATTTAATATTATAAAATACTCTGTTATTCCAGGAGTTAAATTTTTAGAGTATTCAGATGTAAAAATTAAGAATCACACAAATGTATGTTGTATCTATCACATTATTTACAATTTAAATATTATAAACTTTGTGTGCATAGATTATTTGCCATTTGAGGAATGGTGGAATATTTCTGGAATTTCAGCATTGAGAAGGTTGAGGTAGGAGGACCAGGTAGCTGGCCTTAGCTACATGGGAAGTATGCAGCTAGCCTGTGCTGAGTGAGACCCTGTCTCCAAAAAGAAGCACAATCAATTAAAATACTGATTCAATGCTTTACAATAAGATATTTACACTCTGTATCTTTTGTCCATTTATCAGTGATGACATTTAAGAGTAAACACAACTAGTTGATCAAATCATAGTATTATCAATTACAAGCCTATTTTTATCACAAGAATGTACATCTTGGGTGCAATAGACAGATATGATTTTACACAAGTGTCACAAATTTTACTATGATCTTAACAGAAGCACTGTTGACATACAAGTGTCACTTCTTTTATCCATTAATTTCTTTTTAATTTACTGTTTATTGATGCTCAGTCTGTTTTACTTTATTTTTAAATAATGTATTATTTTAATGAATAATTATTATAAATATATATATCTAACATAGTCTGTATTTCTCCCATCTTTTAAAACATTTTTTAAAGTAAAAAAAAAAAAAGGTAGGATTCTATAGAAAGATAAGGTAGAATAGTTACATAAATTCCTCAAAAAACTCTGAGACATATAGATATGGCATTTATGATATTCTTATTTTAAAGAGTGAGTGACAATGAGACAGGTTAACTCCTGGCAACACCCAGCCTACCTCAAAGAGGATAATGAGCATCAAAGAACTTCCTTATGGAGATTGCTTCAAATGTGGCAGAAAAGCCACTGGGCAAAATGTCTTCATTTCCACCACAGATAGAATTCTGCCTAAAAAGGGCAAGCTTAGATGCAGGCAGAATCAAGGGCCAAACTCTGCCAAGACAAGATAAGAAAGTCCTCTGTAGTTCCTACCTCACAAATATATCTGTCAGATATATCAGGCCAGAAGGCTGAAGAAGATGCCCCAATGTTAGAAAGTTTTGGATAACTGCTCAGATAGTAAATTGTCTCTGTTGTCTTCTTATTTGGAAAGTTGCTACCCTGCATACTCAGGTAATTAATTTTAATTTTTTCTCAAGTCTCTGATGGGGTTGAAGACCAGATATTTTAGTCTTATAATTAAGCTCAGTAGTTTAACTGTTAAGATGTTTTTAGGTCTAGATAGGTGTTTTAAGTTAAAATTGATGAGATATGATAGATAATTATTTGCATTTAGAATTTTAGACACAACAAGATAGAAAAGATGTGTTCTTCAAGGCTGCCAAATAAAAATAGCCAAAACACCAAGAACATTTATATAATTCCAGACTGTTTCATGGTTCCTCTTGCTGTAGGGGGTTTATTGTATAAATGTGTAATAATATAAATATATAATGACAATGTGATTTAACTTGATTTACATTCAGAATTTTGGAAGCACCAGGATAGGAAAGATGTTTTCTTCAAGGCTGACAAATAAAAGTAGCCAAAACACTAAAAATGAGACATTTATATAATTCCTGATTGTGCCATGGTTCTTCTTGCTATAGATAGCCTATTGCATATATGTGTAATAATAGAAATGTATTTATAAAAATAAAATGAAATAAAATAAAGCTGCAGTGTTTTAAAGATAAAAAATAAAAAATATTAAATATGTACATTAAAAAGTAAATTTTAATATTCTCTCATAGCTAAAAAAAAGAGTAAACACAACTATATGCATATGGAATTGTCAGGAGAGGAGGGCTGGGAGAAAAATTAGTTATTAGAATAGAATACAAGGACAAACCTGAGAGACTTCAGTCTGATCCTCCAAGAATACTGAAATAAGGGTATTAACTCTGCCCTTTAAGACAAGGTATAAGGCATCAAATATAGATAATGAACCAGAATATAATTAAATGACTCTACATATATAATTTAATGTTATATTGCTTTTTGAGACAAGGTCTCTCTGTGTAGACATTAAAAATAACTATTTATTCCACTTTCATTGAAAATTTTAATTTGAATGTTTCAAGTGGAAGAGCATTGTTGTACGTGGAGTAAGAAATGTCTGCAGTAAACTGACATGTCAGTAGTGCTGTGTGGAGTGGCCATGGATGAATTTAAAGGTAAGATTCTAGCTTGAAAATGTAAGTCATTGAGGTAAACCTTAAATGTTCATTACTTCATCCCACTTGAGTCCACTGTCTGCTGTTGAAGATGTGATCACTCACCTTCCTTCTGTCTTGTATCTGCCTCCTGTTGCAATGCTTCTCTGCCATGGCATGATCTTATACCCCTGGAAATATAAGACAAAATAAACTTTCTTGCATACATTACTTTTGGTTATGGTATTTTATTTCAGCAACAGAAAAGTTACTAATGTAACCATCAATAGTATACACAAACACATGTGAGAGACAATTTGGCTTTTATACTTTACACATTTCAATGAAGTTTCTGTCAAATTATGGCTTAATTATCTCACAGGTTTGCAGGGAAAATGTGTTATAAATCTTTATGTGTCCTATAATTAATACACTTATACCAGCTAAGCCATGCTAACTGGATAGAGATGAATCAGACAGTGTCAATGACAACATTCCTCTATCCTAAAATATATCCTATGGTCTTTCCAGTAATCCAGAAACATCATAAAAACAACATACCCATATCCAATGCTGAAGGGGACTACTGTATTTTTGAATGACTAATACCACCTTTGATGTAGTTATAAGCTAAAGGGCATATGATAAAGTTTACTGTAACATAACCATATTAATTCCAGGCAGGGAGATTCTAGTGATAAATTATTTATAGAAATTAAAGATGACACTGCAGGGCTTACTATGCCTGCGAAAGATAGATTGTTTTTAAACAGTTCAATTTCAACATATTTTTCTTCTTTACTAGACTTTATTTCTCCAAAAGTGCATCAATACAACACAGGCTACCTCTGTTTTCATGATATTTTAGAACAGAAAATATTTGCTCTTTAATTTTCCTACTTCAAAATATGAAGTATTAAGTTTTAATTCTATGAGAATGAAAAGTTATTAAGCTGCTGACATAATTAATGACCTAATTCTAGCACTCATAAAAGAAAAGTGGTTAAAGGTCTCATGAGCGATTCTCTAAAAGGTTCTGTGGAGTCATTTGTAGCATTGTATGAAAAAGAGAAGGAAATGAGAATAACATTACCAGCCGTACCTAAGTTACACTGTAACATTTTCTCAGGAAGTAAGGGTGAATATGTACAGAATATACAATGGCAGTGCGAATTGTCTTCAGATGTGTGTCAACAACTGTCCAATCTCCAGCTCTCTGAGAGAAAAAAAATTAGGGATTTTTAAAAATACATTTATTTTATTACACATGGATAAAACAAACTACATACAGCAGGGAGAACCATGTGACAATCATGAGTTCTATAAATGTTACATTTATAGTGGTTTGGCTATTTGTATTTCTCCAGTTTGAAGTAAATGTCTTTGCTGTCTTCTTGGGTCTAAATTTCTGAATGAAATTCAATATCTATCCTATCTCAACTCTAATAACTTAACTTCTTTATCTTGATCTAAAATGATCTTATCACCTAACCAACTAAACTTAATTGTAAAACTATACTATCTGGCCTTCAATGCCCCTCAGAGACTTGAGAAGAAATAAAACTTAAATTCCTGAGAGAACCAGCAGTGTGGCTTAGCAGCTTCCAAAACGTACAAATTGACTTAGACAGTTTATTGCCTGAACAGTCACCCAACACTTTCTATAATGTTGGAGCCTCATCTTCGGCCTTCTGGTCCAATATCTCTGTCAGATTTATTCGATGGGCAAGAACTATTGAGGACTTGCTTACTCTGTCTTGGAAGAGTGTAGCCATTGACTCTGCTTGCATCTAAGCTACCCATTTTTAGGCAGATTCTGTTTGTGGCAAGAACGAGGACATTTTGCCCAATAGCTGGTTTGCCACCTTTGAAGACATCTCCATAAGGAGGCTCTTGGATGCTCATCATCTTCTTTGAGGTTGGCTGGGTGTTGTCAGGAGTTAACTTGTCTTGTTGTCAAAGAAATTTAGGATAATAAAAACAACTTTAAATGCCATATTCTGTGTGTATCTGAGACTTTTGTAGACCTTACTCAACTATTTTACCTCATATATCAATAGAGACATATCTGTCTGTTAGACTTAGGATATACATTCTTGTGCTAAAATGGGACAAGTATTTGACATGCCCATGTTTTGTATCAATATACTAAGTTCTATAGCAATGACTTGCTGCCTTTAATATCTTTTCTTTATTCTGCAGATTTAGTGTTCTGATTATTATGTGATGGGAGGAATTTCTTTCTTTGTCTAGTATAGTTGGTGTTCTGTAGGCCTCTTGTATGTTCAAGGGTATCCTTTTCTGTAGATTAGGGAAATTTTCTTCTATGATTTGCTTGAAGACATTTTCTGGTCCTTGGTCCTTGGTACTTTACAGCCTCCTCCTTTTCATCTACTCCTATAATCCTGAGGTTATGCCTTCTCACAGTGTCCTTGAGTTCTTGAATGCTTTGTGTCACTAATTTTTCTGTTTTAACATTTTCTTTGAGAGGTGTATCAATTTCTTCTATTGTATCTTCAGCACCTGAGATTCTCTCTTCCATGTGTTGGATTCTGTTAGTTATACTTATCTACTGGATTCCTGCTTCCTTTTTAATTGTTCCATTTCATGGTTTTTCTTGATTTGTGTTTTTTTTTTAATATTGTCTAATTCTGTTTTCATGTCTTAAACTGTTTCATTTAATTCCTTCACCTGTTTGCTTGTGATTTCTTGTTTCTCCTGGATGGCTTCTATTTGTTTGTATTTTCCTGAAACTCTTGGAAGGATATATTCATTTCCTCCTTATAGTTCTCAAATAACTGTATAAGCCTGGTTTTGAGGTCATTTTCCTGTGACTCCATTGCCATAAGGTATCTGTTGGTTTCTGGGATTTCTGGTGGAGTAAAATTTTCCTGATTTTTGTTATTTTGCCTCTTATTTTTTACTTTAGGCATCTTTTTAGAGGGCTTGGGTTTTCCAAGCTGGTAGTCATAGGGATGAGTACATTTGAGAGGCAGCTGCTTTCTATATTGGCTTAGAAGACTGCATCATCCTGTATCTATAGTTGTCTAAGCTCTGCCACCTAAGATTCTTGGTTTTATATGTCTCTTCTGGCTATTTTTTCTCCTGTTAGGAGTCTACCACACAGTAGACCTGTGGTCTGGGTGTAAGATGCTATGTGGCTTCTGTTTGTTAATCTTTTGTTCTGTAGGCGGACTACTCCATTTCAGATCTATAAAGAGTGTAGTTTGCTCAGAGTTTGTGATTCCCAACCTTGTGAGAATATCAGCCAGGAGGAGGATGGGGAGGGCTTTCTTTCTATCTTCCTTATTTGTTTAGACTGGAGAGCTTCCAAGGCTGTGTTTTAGAAAGTGGTCCCCTGTTTCTCTCACCTGTTTTGCTGCACTGAGCTGTCCAGCAGTCTGTCCTTCCATTTCTCCCTGCTATTTACAGCTGGCCTGCACACTCTGTCACCTACCACAGCTTGCCGTCCTTTGCAACCCCTGTTGATTGCCACTTCTCACAGCAGTTCTCATCTGACTCCAAGGCAATCACCTCTGCTGGTGGTTCCTGCTGCCCACCTCAGCAGCCACTGCTGCTGTCCCCTCTGCAGCTGCTGCAGTGGATGGTCTGCTCCCCAGGGGGTTCGTGCACTTCCAGTGTTCAGGAGTGCTCAGGTTTTCCGTAGTTTGTTCCTTTCGAACTGTGGAGTTCTCCTGCTGTAGTGAGGTGGGAAGCTTGGTGTTCCTGGTTAGGAAATCAGTCCAATTCCCTGATTATTACCCTGGCATCTAGACAAGTTCCACACTACTCGCTGCCATCTCAGAACCCCCTAGAGATTCTTTAAACTTTGATTTGACACTTTTTTCTTTAATAAAATTCTATCAAGAATGACATTAAGATTCCAACATAGATGATGATGAAGAGGTTGCCCCAATAAACTATGGCTGGCTATGTTACAGAATTTTTCTGTAATTGTGAAGTTGTAAAAAAGAATTGGATACATTCTGTATAGTTCTGGAAGAGTAGGATAATAAATAGGAAGGAACTAAATTTTCCATTCAAATAAGACAGTCTTGCCAAGAGGGAAGTTGTCCTCCACCAACAGGATCATGTATAGCATACTTACACTCTTAAACTCTCATTCTATCACAGTTTGTAGGCATGGTCCCTTCATGGCTTAATAGAATTTATCCAAAAGAACATATCTGCATTTGTTCTGAGAGGGTATTTCCCCCATAATGACTTCTGTTCTTGCTTCTTATGTTACAGGCAACCCTGACATTTCCTTTTACAAAAAAACACCCTCCCTTTACATCAGGTATAAGATAACTAAAGAGGAAATTTAAAAGTTAAAACACTTTCTTTTATTTTTTACATATTAAATTACATTGACTGTCATCTTTAGCATCAGCTACTTATGGCACAAAGATATTCTATTAAGATTAAGAATTTTAAGTGAAAATCATACTATGTTCAATGTAAACTTAGACCCTCTTTCAAATATAATACATGCAGTTCTAATGCATTAGTTTCATATTACACATTGAAATGAAAAATTAAAACCTAATATGGATAGTTTCCCACATAGTACTTATCATCTGTTTTCATTCCCTTCCAAAGTATCTACAGAAATCAAACAATGTCTTTCCTTAAGGGTACCATCACATTTCAATTTCTTGACCTGCATCTGTAAACACATAGACCATCATTCTTTCATAGGCTTGCTTCAGCTTTTGGATATTTCACATGTTAAAAAGTATTGTCTCCATCTTTCTTTATCAGTTGAACAGAACAGCACAACCTTGAAACTAAAGAGTTTTGTTTGTTTGTTGGTGTTTGTTTTTTAATAGAAAAAAATATTTGTTATAGTGATTGATTTTCTGGCCATGCACTGTTTAGCTTCTAACTAGGTAGGTATCAGCCGAATGTTCTTCCTACATGTGGCAAACAAGCTTTTAGATACTTGGAGGTGTTTTTATGTGGATGTAAATTTGTATCTTGTTAAGAACTATTCTTTGTACCATTAATGATATTACAATGTTAAGAATTAAACCGTGTCTAAGAGTTTAAACACACTGGGCTCTAGCCCTTTTCTAATCTAATGCTTTATTCATTTTTTCCATTAGAATAAGATTAAAGGAGTTTCTGTGTTAATGATTATTAGTTTGTCAAGTTATTTTTCTTGCATTTTCATTAATTCTTAGACCAAACCCAATTCATTTTTCTTATTTCAGCAGCATCATATATTTTATAATTTATATAAAAATATTATACTCATATTAGTTTGCCATTACAGACTTTAAGATACATGAGACAGCCACAGTAGTAAAGACAACATGGTTCTGACACAAAACAGATATGTAGAATAATGGAATAAATACAAGACCTAAACATGAATATTCATAACTACATATAGCTGATTTTCGGAAAGATGCAAAAAACAAACAAACAAAAAAACCCTACACTTGAGAAAAGACAAAACCTTCAAAAATAGTGCTGGGAAAACTGCATGTCCACATGCAGAAGAAAGAAACTGGAAAAAAAATATACCACTTTGCATGAAAATTAGATCCATCTGCACTAAAAACTTCAATTTGAAACCTGAAACACCAAAACTTCTAGAGGAAAATATACGAAGCACACTACAAGGTACATGTGGACAAGGATTTTCTGAACAAGAACTTCATTTCCCAAGGAATTGAGGATGAAATTGACAAGTAGGACATCATGAAACTAAAAAGTTTTTGTCCAGCAAATAAATAAATAAATAAATAGATAAATAGATAGATAGATAAATAAATTGAAGATGTAATCAACAGATTGGGAGGGAAATTTTGCCAGCTATAAATTTGGCCACAGAAACATACTCAGAATTTTTTTAAAAAAGTGTTAGTGATCTGGAGAGTTCTCAATTAAAAATGGACAAAAATACCTCATTATCCTCAGCAATTAAGAAATGCAAGTTAAAATAACTTTTGGATTTCAATTTACCTCAGTCAGAAAGGCTAAGATAAACAACTGGCAGAAAATGCTGACTAGACTGTGGGGGGAACAATGAACAACCCTCATTCACTGTTGAGGCAACTGGAAACTGCTGCACTGCGCTGAAACTCAGTAGAGAAAACTATCAAAAATCTGAAAATAAATCTAACACATTACTCAATTATACCATTCCTTTTCATATACTCCTAGGTTAACCCTATATTCCACAAATATTGGCTCAATCAGTGTTTACTGGCACCCTATTTACAAGACACAGGAAACTGAAAAAATTCTAAATGTCCTTCAACTGATGAACGAAAAATGAAAACATAATACATACACACAATGGAATACTATGCAGCTACAAAGAAAAACGATATCAGGAAATTTGCATATAAATGTATGGACTTAGTAAAGACCATATTATCCAGATCTAGAAATGTGATTTTCAATGTTTTCTCTCATCTGTGGTTCATAGAATCAAATCTGTAGATGTACATAGACTTCATGAAGTAACCATAGAAAACAGGGAAATAAAAAGAGACCACAGTCATGAGTGTGAGTGTGAGTCTGCGTGTGTGTGTGTGGGGGGGGTGTGGGTGTAAGAGAGAGAGAGAGAGAGGGAGAGAGAGAGAGAGAGGGATTTTGTGTTTGGGGTGACTTGGCAGGGGGAACCTCTGGATGATGGGAAGCAGGAAACAGAAGAATGATGGGAAAAGAGCATCACTGAGGAAGGGCACAGGATGTCAATATTGATGGAGAAAGATGGAAGAGAGACAAATAATAACTAAGGGTGCTTGATTAAGCCTCAAGAAATCTTACCCTTTCATATCTATCTAAACTCATTCACAACACAAATATGTACTTGAGAAGTTTTATATGACCTAGGTATATAGATACACACAGTAGGTATATAAATCAGAACAATGCTTCTAATACTTTTTCTTAAAAATATTAGAGTACATACAGTTTTAGTTTAAGTTCAAAGCAAAGTATGTCACACATAAGATGAAGTGCTTTTTCATTTTACATAAAAATGTAAACCTTGGCAATTGCTCAATATAAAAGAACACAAAACATCCTCAAAAAATTTCAGAGTTGATCGTTATTTTCATTTTATACTTTTCAATACTAAAATGGCACTTTACATAAATATACATATAAAATATAACATGAACTTATCAATAAATATGCATATATATGTGGCTATACAGTGTAATACAAATTTGCAGAGCCATTATTTGAGTCATTTAAGAAGAAACTGTTGATACTTCTTTCCTAAAACAAGGTAAAAATTCATTGTGATTTTTTTAAAAAATGAAATTCAAGTCAAACAGCAATTTTTCAGCTTAAATACTCTAACCCAATGCATTCCAAAGATATGTTCTTTAAATGTTGAGCAATAATGGCGGAAAATGTTGAAAGCCTTTATTTCCTCTAACTAAACCACTATGTTTCTTTTAAAACAAAATATCTTGGTTTTACAATAATATAGCAATTCTTGGCATACAGTACTCTCAGGTCTGCCCTGTGTTATTTCCTACAGTGTGCCCTGGTGTGGTATGGCAGATGGCAGTGCAGCAAGGAACCACCAGCAAGCTGCACACCCAGAACAAAGGCTCCACTGACGTCACAAGATGGACACTGACATGCAATTGCAAAATACTTAAATACATTGTACACTTGATTTTGAATTAGTTTCTGGCCACTGAACATCCTGAAAACTTTTCCACTGGCATTTTTTTTTATGTCTGCCCTACCCACAGCTCTGCTAGAGCTCGATAAGGGATCGTAAACTTAGGAAGCTCTAATATCCAGGACAAGAAGTGATAGGCTGTTTAACGGGTTAGCTTTGGACACTTTTATGCTACTGGGCTGGGATTCACTGAATGTCATGGGGTGTGGGTGGGGCAGGTTTTGCCAAAGGAATTCAATATATCTGACTTCTTTTTCAAATGATTGTTGATCCAAAGGAAGAAAAGAAGTATCTCCTTTCTATGCAAAGTAACACTGGCAAAATATTTAAAGGTTGATTGTGGCCTGTACTATTCAGCAGTAATTTAAAAAGTAGTAAGAAGAGAATTTGAAGGTTTAGAGGTGTGAAATACAAGCAAGTAAAGATAAGTACCTGCATGTACTTGGGAGATAAATATGTATTTTCTACGTACTTAATGTAGAATACCCATACAGGGTCAAGAATAAGTGTGGCGTATTTTAAAGAGAGAAGAAAATCTCCCGTGGACACTCGGGGAGGTAAGAGGACACTTTGCAAGAGTCTACAGGTTGTTTTGTTCTTTTCTTTTTTGTTTTTGTCCATCTTTCTGCACCCTTGATGAGCACCGGCTTTGTGAGCTGTGGCTCTCCACAGCAGTGCTGGCTTCCCTTCTTTCTCAGTACCCACAGGTATTCTGGCCTTCCCTGGGCATTTTACCACACAGCAGCATAATATGTGTGGTTCTGCTTAACTCTCAAAAGACCACACTTTGGGATTTTACAGAGCATGTCAGTGCACAGATAACTATGACCTTTAATTCTTAACAATTATTCCAGATGGGAATGGTATACCATGTCTTGAATTTAGGAGGCTTTAGCAAATACCTCAACGAAGGATGTAGCGAGCAAAAGACATCTCAGTCTTCTCAGGAAATGAGCAATATCTGTTATTTTTCCTTAAGAATGCCTTTTCTAGAATTTCTGGGACATGTATAAGGAAAACAAGTATGCTATCTTCTGCATTCAGACTAGTTAGAAAGTAGGTCACACAGCTGGTTACTTGAGAGAATACAGTCCTTTGTCATTTCTCTAAAGTTTCATACATATACTGTTGCTGTGCTTGCTCCTTCAGATCGGCCAGGTGCACTGTAATTCTACTATTATACATTAGTCAATGTCCCAGGGAACCACAGAGAGTCAAATCCCTGTCCTGCTGGAAGTCCTGACTCATGAGCTGCTTCTACAGTAAAATATGTGCTCTGAGCACAGTTCAGCATGCTGTGCAGCACTGTGGAGCTGGGACACAGTATTTTGTTTGTCTTGTCTTTTTTTTTCCCTAAGTGTCTTTTTTGTGGCATTTTATCTTTCAGATCCATACTTCTGTATTGATATCACTGTCATCACGTTCAAACCTCTTGTTATGACGTAGTGAATTCCTCTAGACCAGTATTTTTTGTGAAGAAATCATTTTACGATACAGGTAAGAGATAGACAGACTTTGGTTGCTACCCCAGATTGTGATAAAAGCTTTGACTCACAGTGTACAATACACTGTGACTTTTTTCCCCAAGAGAAAATACATGAGTAGATAAAGGAAGAGCTAAAATAGGGATGGTTCCTCCTCTTCTTGTGGCTGATAGCACTCTCCTTTAAAATGTTAGTATTCCTTGCTTATGTCATTTCAATTCCAATGAGTACAGTGTCTCTTTCTAAGCTCCCAACAGACTTTAAACTTAATTTCATGTCTAATAGCAGTTAAATGCCAGCAACCACAAATCAAATGAGAGGTTGTTCTACCATATAATGGAATATATCCTGTTTATCAAAGGCAATGGACGTTGTGTGCAAACAAGAGTGTCTTATTAGGAGATCTTTAATACTGGCAGAGATGCAGAGGCGTGAAGTTAAAAACCACCACGATTCTGGGATTTCAGAAATAAGATTTGAACCCCTCCATCAAGTAAATAATGACAGTGAACTAATGTGGATTCCAAAGATGTAGAACATAAAGAAAGACAGCAAAGTGGTTCAGATAGAGCCACTCATGCAGTGTTCATTGGCTCAGTAAAGTGGAGTACTTACTTATTGACTCTTTTATTTGTAAAAATCACCCTAGACTGGAGCGTAAATTAGATGATCACCTCATATGGACAAGTTAGTACTCTGGCCATTTCTATATTTTCCTTTATGTTGCAGAACAGCCAGGTTAGATGTTTTGACTAGGTTATTTGAAGCTATCCCCTCATCCCCTTTATTTTTCATGATTTACCACACTCCCATATTTTTTTACTAAAGGGAATTCCTCAGATTCTGGCAAACCAGCTTCAAGTGATAAAATACACTTTGAGTTTCTTTCCAGCTAACAGGAAGAAAGTTTCACCTTTGGTGACGAAAACCTGCACAGTTTCTGGCCTTCCTCTTTTCTGTCTCTACTTCTTTTATTTATTTTTTCTCCTATATAAACCTCTCCCACACTTAAGCTCTTAAACTAGAGATTTGAGAAGGCATGGGTTTATGGCTGCTTACTGAGCCGGCTTTCAATAAACCTAGTTATTATCATCAGTTTGGTATCATGGTCTCTGTCACATGTTAAACATAAAAAGTCTGAGCTTCTTGCAACAATTAGTCTAAATCAGGAGAAAATCCATGTAACAAGAAGGTATTATGTGATTGTTTAAAGCATTCTATTTTGACGTAGGAGGACTGTTAAGTGTTTTCTCATGCTCTCATAAAGAGGCTTAATTTTGTAGCTTATGTTGCAGATATCACTTATCAGTAAAGGATGTGTTTAACGGTGCTAAATAAACTGAGTAATTGCTCTAGAAAGTGATTCTCATCATCACGCTTATTTTTCCATAGATCTCTCTGCCCACTGTCACAGAAAGGCAAAAAACATATTTCTTACCTCCTCATCAGGTTGAGCCAATGCTCATATGTGAGACAGAGGAACACAGAAGATGTAGGTTTTTTTCTTTATGACTTTTTTTCTGGATTCTGGTTGAAGAAAGGTGGCTCTTCTGAATTATTATGAACTATCAGCAACATAATTCTGACAGATCCTAATAGCAAAGCTATAGATATATTAGTTGGTCATTTGGCTGCTTACCAAGAGATGGTACACATTCTCCTGCCTTTGGGACAGATAGTGATTTTACCACTTAGGACAGATTATCTGCTGGTCTTACTGTCCTAGTCATAAGGTGGCCCTAGACTGATACCTTAGAAAGAAAGTCTTCGGTTACAAAACTCCCATAAAGCCTTTAAAAAAAAAGCCGGGCTATTATCTTCAAAGCTATGTATAATGGCATACTGCTTAAATTAAATAAGAAAAATAAAGAAAGGGAGCGGAGAGATTTACAGTCCAGTAAAAATCATCTGAAGATGAGCAGAGCCTATGGAAATCATCACTCTAATAGGAAAGATATATCTTGTCTCTATCCAAGAAAATCTGAGGAATAAGGAAATAGAAGATTAAGATCGGTGATGCTTTTCAAATATTCTAGGAGTTTGTATAAAAGTCAAGTTTGTACGAAAGGTGCACTGATAGCCTTCCAAAAGAGTCTTTTGCTTGGTTTCATCTTTCAAGATGCTCAACCCTTCCAGTACAAACATGAAACCACCACATTTAAAAAAATTCAACTAAGGATAGCAGACTACCAAGAAGAGACTTGATACCCTATGAGCATATACAGGGGGAGGAGGTCCCCCTCGGTCACAGTCATAGGGGAGGGGAGTAAGGGGAAAATAGGAGGGAGGGAGGAATGGGAGGATCCAAGGGAGGGGATAACCATTGAGATGTAATATGAATAAATTAATAAAATAATAAAAAAGTATCTAAGGTTAACAAAACAGCCATTCATAAGATAGAACAAGGGAGCTGATACATGGAAGAATTATGTTTTTAACCATGTGTTTTAACTGACATTGAACAAAGAAGACCCGTGAAACAAGAATACATACAACAAATGAGATGAGGACAGTAGGTTGTGAGTTCTTCTATACTCAGATAAATATTCAATAATTGCTGTTAGGGAGGATGATATGAAAATGGATAAATTTCACGAAAAGCATATTATAAAAATTTACATGAGGGAGCCTGATCACTATGAGAAAATCTAAAGCAGGGTTATAGGAATCAGGGATAAGAGGTAAAAGAATGTGTCAGTCATGGGAGGCTTTCTTGCTTGTTACCACTGGGTTACAATTCCAGATGTGTTACTATGTTGATGATGTTTTATGCTCTATGCTTGTTAAACAGCATTTCATAATAGGAATGAAACTTTATTTGTAAACATTAATACTAAAATTAAAATTTCAAGTGGCAGTGCTTTCTTTATATAACATTACAAAATTTTGCTCAAGAGATTTGATAGCAACTATTATTTTCCCATTCATTCTGTGGCATTTTCATTGAAGTTTACTTAACTGTTGAAGTATTTGCCGTATTGTTTTGGTAGACACTCTTCAGCTGAATAGGGATACCAGTTCTTATTTCTACCTTACAAGAAGATTATTTTACAACTAGTTAATTGAGCATCGAAAGGCAATGTGAGAAGAAATAAAATTCATTTTTTATTTTCAATGTTATAAATAATAACCAAATATTAAATTTCTTCCTCATAAATAGACATCCTCTTGAGGCATTTATAATTATTAAAGAAAGTAATTTTAAATTAATTATTTTAAATTAAAATTCATGGAAGAAATTTAAAATACAAGTTGTTCGTAAAATTTCCTCCCAGTCTACTACTATTGTGGCATGGCAGTTTATGAAAAATATTTTTAGACCAGTCAAAGAGAAAGAGACTTTTGAATGTTGTTATTATTGCTACTCTTTATTATTGTTGTTGTTATTATTATTATTATTATTATTATTATTGACTTTTGCCTATATCTCAGAATTACCAGGATATTTTGATGTTGGTTTTGTAATATCTAACATAAATATTTTTCCATGTGCTCATGTTTTCTAATTATTTCTATTCTTCAGTCTTGTTTTTTTACATCTTAAATGTTTGTGATAGCAAAACTTGGCTGTGAGTTTGGCACATGTAGAAAGAGGGAACATCCACTGAGTGCACTGAGTGATTGCCTCTATTACTCTGGGCTCTGGTCATGTCTGGGTGGTGCTTCTGTGCTTGTTGTTTTTGCTGCTGCTGGTTGCTGTGGGAGGGCCCAACCCACTGTAGGTATCCCTGTGGAAGTGGGGCTGGTATCTATAAGAATGTTAGGTTAACAAGCCAGTAAGTAGTGTCCCTCTAGGTCTCTGCTTTGATTTGGCTGTTTTTATACCCTAGATCTTTGATCTTCCCTCTTTATATTAGTCAGGGTTCTCCAACAGAACAAAATAAACATAAATATATACTTATAAAATATAGTATGTACATTTATTTTTACACATTTAACACAACATTTTAAATATTTTTATGCAAATAATATATAAATACTTTGGTTGATTTTGACATATTCTTTCTACAAATATTTAAAGAATAATATATTTAAAGAATAATATACCCATGGGATGAAAATTGGAAACTTCTTGTAATCTAAGAGGGCCATCCTAATGAGAATCCTAGTAATAGGGGATATAGAATCTTAACTGGCCATCTCTTGTAGTCAGGAAAGGCATCCAGTGATGGGACTGGGTTGCATTCAATTGTGTTGTTGGCTGAGAGGGTCAACTGGAAATCCCCCAACAACTCAAGCTATTGCTAAGTCCAGAAGTTTCTCTCTGCAAACCAACAGTTGGTCTTCATTGCCAATAACACCCAAACAACTCATTGAACATGGGGAAATTGTGCTGGTGCCTACATGGTGCCTTCCTTCCTCTGTTCTAGTTTCTTTGGTAAGGAAAGGTACTCTACAAGCTTAAAAAAAAAAAAAAAAGAAAAAGAAAAAAGAAAAAAGAAAAGAAAAGAAAGAAAGAATCACGGACACTAACTCTGCCACAAATCATTGACCTATAATCATTCCTGACTGAAAAAATGTGCTAAGGCTATGGTGGCCCAGAACTTGTGGGAATAGCCAAACAATGTTGGATTTGGCACACTCCATGAGAAAGACCCCACAGCTGAAACCACTTGGGTAGTCAACAACAAGAGAGTAGATAGCTGAGACCTAGGGAAAAACCAAACACTACTGCTCAAAAAATATCAATGAAATGATTTCTAATGGTATTCTGCTATACTCATAGATGAGTGACTTTTCCAGCCATCGTCAGAGAGGCTTCTCCCTACAGCAGATAAGAACAGATGCAAAGACCCACGGCTAGACATGTGGACAGAGTATAAAATGGAGGTGTCCATCACATTCCTTCCCTCAGAGCTTTGGGAATTCCATGGAAGAGGAAGCAGCAGATTGTAAGAGGGGATGGAGAATACTAAGAGAATAAGACCCTCTCTCTGATCAATTAAGCAAGGCACATATGAGTTCACAGAAACTGAAGCCACAAGCACAGAACCTAGAAGGGCCTTCATCAGACTTCTGTGTATATATTATTGCTATTGGCTTAGTATTCTTATGAGATTCCTGACTATGAGAATGAATGACTCTTGTGCTGCCTCTTGGGACTCTTTTCCTCCTCTTGGGTTGCCATGCCTAACTTGGGTATGATAATTTTTGCTTCATCTTATTATATTTTATTTGGTTACCTTTGGTTTTTAATCTCTTAGAAGACTGTTCTTTTCTTTTTTTCTTTTTTTTTTTTTCAAAGTTCCCATGCTCTTTAATAACGCCAATATTTTCTATAGCCTAAGTTTCATCTCAGACACAAGGCAGTCTTTTAACAGGAACCTCAAAAGAAAAGAAAAAAGAAAAGATCAAGTTGCACACTTCCAATATGCAATGGCACAAAATAAATATTACCATTCTAAAATGAAAGAGTGGAAGCACAGCAAGGAATTATTGCACTAAAGCAAGCCCAAACATCAACAGAGAAAGTACCAAACCCAATGCTCTGCATTCAGCATCTGAGGATCATGATGGAATCACCTGGATTCCAAATGGCTTGTGTAGGCCCACCCACCCTTCCAACTCTGCTGCCTACAACATACATAGCCTTTCTCTAAGGCTCTGTTCCATGCCTAAAGCTTTCCTCATTGACTGTTCCATGGTTCTGGCATCTCCAACTTTATGAGACTTGATACCCTATGAGCATATACAGAGGGAGGTAATCCCTCTGAGGAACAGTCATCGGGGAGGGGAATAAGGGGAAAATGAGAGGGAGGGGAGAATGGGAGGATACAAGGGATGGGATAACCATAGAGATGTAACAAGAATAAATTAATTAAAAATAAAAAAAAATTATTTAAAAAAATGAAAGCAGAGAGACTAAACAGATTATCACTACAGGTGTTCTTTGTCCTCCAAAAGCAATTGTTCAGGGAAGTGTTTCTCCAGAAACTGTTGACTTGTCATCTATGAGGGTCAGGCTGAAAGCCAAGCTGATGACAGAGCTTAGAAGCAAGATTTACAGATTAAAAAAAGATACAGACTGAGGAAGTCATGAAGTCTTGTATAGTAGTTCCAGAGGGGATTGGAACCCGTGTAGACAGGACTGTTCTTTTCTAATGAGAAACAGAAAGGAAGAGATTCCAGAGGGAAGGAGGAACTGAGAGGAATAAAGGTAGAGTAAATTCTAATCAGGATATTTTGTATGATAAAGGAGTCTATTTTCAACAAAATAAAAAAATTAAAATCTCATTATTTTCAAAATTGTTGTAAAATATGCCAATTCTGAGATGTATTAAGATAGTAACAGTTCGGATTTCCTGAGTGGCTAGGTTTTATTAATTCATTAAATGTTTAATATAGCAAAATAAAATATAATTAAAAATCTACCACTTTG
>OU015749.1:41382149-41393529 GCA_907169655.1 Acomys percivali | reverse complement strand
TTTTTTTCACAACATTTTAATAAAGGTATGATGTGCTAATCTACACTAATCTAAAGGTCATTAATAAGTAATTATAATCACTCAGTGAAATGCAAAATGATTGCTGCTTAGGAAATAAAGGCAAAAAAGAAACAATCCTTCTTTGGGATCTCAATATTGAGAAGGTGGTATGAGCCTGGGATTTGGATCTGTTAAGAGAGTCTGTCTATCAAGCACAGGTCCTTAGGTCCTTGAGTCAACACCAGAACCATCACAAAAAAGAAGCATAGAGACTTGAGAAGGAATAAACTTGATTACTTAAATATTCCAGGAGTGCAGGTTAGTAGCTTTCCAACTAAGAAGATTACAGAGACAGTTTTCTACCTGAGTAGTCATCCAAAACTCTCTATTATGTTGGAGCATCTTCTTCAGCCTCTGGCTCAACATATCTGATAGACATATTTGTGAGGGGGGAACTATTGAAGACTTGCCCTGTTGTTTAGGGGTTAAGATGTTTTTAGGTCTAGATAGATGTTTTAAGTTGATAATGACAAGATGTGATGAGATTGATCTACATTCAGAATTTTAGACACACAAAGATAGGAAAGATGTTTTCTTCAAGGCTGCCAAATACAAACAGTCAAAACACTATGAATATAACATTTATATAATTCATGATTGTGTCATGGTTCTTCTTGCTATAAGGACTTTATTGTATATGTGTAATAATATGAATGTATATGTAAAAAATGTTTAACTAATAAAAAAAGAAAAAAGCAAAGAGATTCATCTAGAATGGGGAGAGAATATGTTTCTTCTCTGCTCTCTAGTTAGTGGAATTTAATTTCTTTAAAGATTTTCTTATAATGAAATTGGTTTATTTGTTTATTCAATTTATTGAAACACAATTTATTCTCAAGTAATACTGGAAATGCCTATTCTGTTAATAATAATTACATCTTGGTAATTACATTAGGTAAACTGATGCCTATGTGAAGGAGACTTGGTTAGAATTCTGAATTTTGAGAGAAGCATTTATATCCTATATGAAGATTTATGAAAACATATAATAGTTTTCCAACATTAAATATGGTTAGGATGACCAAACGTATGCTTCCAAACATTAATGACACAAAATGACAATAATTCATAGACATATCATGAACTAAAAATAAACTTAATATATATTTTCATTAACCATATATGTTTTAATATGTTTATATACTCATGGAAGCATGCCTAGATATGTTTGAGGAATAGGTCATTATTTTATAAGTTTTATTTTTCACAATACATAGTTACCACATTTTCTTGATTAAAGTGTAACAATAGTAGTACTCCTATGACCAAGAATTAGATTTCACATGTTTCACTGACTACAGTCAACTGCAGTCCAAATATACTAAAATGAAATTTCAAGATACAAATAACTTTCAAGTTTTATCTTGTACTCTTCAGAATAATCAGTGAAATAGCTTACCATCTGATTTCTCTGTCTAGCACGGTAACCTTTCTTAATACATCTCTGCTGTATATTGCAAAAATCCTTTGGTCACATTTTGAGCATCTTATTTAGGGGACAAATTCCCTATTGTTTCAGTGCTGTGTTCAGTTCCAATGACTATTACTTTACTTAGTCATGACCCTGAATCTCAAGAGTCAAGGTACCGTCACTTTAATTATAGTATATTTCTATATTCTCTATACTTCCTCTGCTTATTAGCATTGCTATTGTGAATCTGCCCCTCAGACTAACTTACAAGGAATACTTAGCTGTATAGGTGCATCTTGCCCACATAAAGAATAGCAGGGCAGGTGCAGGGGGCGGTGCTTTTCAGAGCATCCGATGTCCATAGGCATGCAAACCATGTAATCCTTGACTGGCCTTTAGGAAATGTTTTTCATGTGATAAACTGATTGAATTATAGTAGCCTGACATGGAGGTTTCATATCATATGTCCCTGCCTGTCCTGCTTTCAAGCTCTGACAAGCACTGAACTTTGGAGGTATTACTGTGACTCGATCTATCTGTTTATTTTGTCATCATAAACAAAATGCATTGCATGATAAATTTTCATCAAGAACATCAGCATTTAAAAAATACCTATTCTTGCCAGAGCTGGTGGCACACCTCTTTAATCCCAAAAGTTCCACAACAAAATACCATACAAAGCTTTTGGAATAATGATTTCTGTGGGTCTTAACACAGTTTTCAAAATGAGAGTATCAAATTATTTTGATATATCATGGCAATTATTGATTCTTATAGAAAGAATGGGGGGAAAGTGAATTTAAGAAAACTTAGTAAAACTGCAAATAAATTCATCAAAGAATATCACAAAGTGCCAATGAATAAGAGAGGCTTTTTACTATTAAAATATATAAATGAATATATGAAAGAAAATATAATTTAGAAATTATTACTAAGATGATGTATGGGTTACTCTCTCTCTCCCTGAGGTTTGTTGGGTTCTTGAAAGTTGCAAGTTAACTAATTAACATCATGAGAATTGCCTATTATTAGCTCCTGATTGAGATTGACTAAGGGACAGGAGGGATTCGGGGATCTTGAAGTATCCTTTGAACTTGGCTTTGGTGCCTCTGTTCCCCATGCCACAAATGAAGATGATGCACACTTTGTGTGTGTGCTACTGCCTCCAGAGCCCTGGGGTTTGCTAGAGGAGATCACAGGGACTCAGTAACTCCAATATCAGCAGATGCTATGGATTTAATGGGTAGGCACCTGACTGAGCAAGCAGTTAGATTATAACATCAATGTCCTCACACAAGTGTTGCTTCTTGGGAAACTGGACCTCAATCTATTCATCGTGTTCCTGCCGCAGGTCACAAGTGTGAAGAACTGGATGGTAAACAACTCCAGTATGACATTTCATCAGTGACAGTAAAAATATCACATAAATAAACCTTGATATAATCTTTGCTCATAAAATTCACTCTTCATTTGAAAATTTTAATATGAAAAGATTCTACCTAGAAAATCAATGTTGTCATGATTAAATTGATGAATGTTGTAAAAGAAATACAATAAATAAAGTGACTTAGTAGAATCTATCATAGCAATAGCACATGATGCCCTTGAGTTACTAAGAAAAGCAGAGAAGTGAAGTTACAGACATGCTGGTAACTATCCAATTGTGAGGAGTAAATACCATGTAGAAAACAGGGGTGAAACTCCATTTACTCGAACTTATACTTTAGGTGTTTAAGAATTGCATATGCTGAAATTATCATGATCGACTGTGTCACTGTAATGTAGTGCCATTTGAACTAAAACACAGGAATTGTAACTGCTCTATCATATCCATTTAGTGTCATAGTGCTTGAGGAAACTGAGAGTTTTACTGATATAGGCAGTAAAACTGAGGTCCAGAGGTGGATTACCTTATTTAAAGCCTGTGTTTGTATCACTGTCGTGCTCAATTAATATTTTTTAAAATGGAAGTTTAACCTGACCACATATGCTTTATGAATGCATGGAAACACTGCCAGTCACAGGCACATACATGCCAATAAAATTTAAATAAGTCACAACTAAAACAAAAGATAAAAATCGCATAGACCCTAAAGATGCAAGCTTTTCCTAACACATGACAGAGAGTTTTCAGGATATTGTTGTTTTTGTTTCCTCCAAGTGCTTTTCTGGTTGACTGATGGGTTTCGGTTTTGTATTACACAGCTTTGCTCAGTGATGTTTATCTTGTAGACAGAAATGACAGGCTTCTGCCAGCAGGTCCACAGGCTTGCCTCTAATACTCTCCCTGTCTCTTTCATCAGCTCATATTGTCCTCTGATATGGCACGCCATTTAAATGTACTTTTCCTGCCATTTCTATGAGAACATTAATGATTTTCACAAGACAGGGTTTAATCTATACAATGTTATGCTATTACTATTATTGTTAATGTTATATTTTATTTCAGCACCAGATAGACCAATATTTGGCACACATAGACTCCTCATGAAAAGGTATACTAAGGAAAGAAAGAAAGGAAGGAAGATTGAGTCAGAGAAGCCAAGAGCAAGAAAATAATAAAGGACTTAAAGGGATGGAGGAAAGAAGGTAGGTGGTAAGAGAGATGAAAAATAAATGAAAAACAAAGAACTTGAATATTTAGGTGACAAAGATGAAACTAAACAAGTCACTTTATATGAGAGAATCACAGAGGTTATGAGATGTGAGTAGAATCACTGTGAATCCCAATATTTTACATTATCTCATTGGTAAAGTTGGTGACAATATCCACTTTATATTTCTGTCCCTTTATGACAAAGTTTGTCTGCGAGTCCCTCTGAGCCCAGTATGAGTGTCTGCTTTGCTTTGTAGCTTACTGGGGTCAGATGCTTTATGAATATACTCGGATCCTATGGAACTCTCCTGTCAGTAAAAGCACCACCTGCTCATGTGACACTACATCAAAAATCAGTTGCTTTTCTTCCAGGGCTGAGGAACAGTTCCAAAGCCTCGAGCATGCTACATGAGGCCTCTTCCACTGAGCCACTTTCTCAAACATTGAAATTACACTAGGATTCAGCTTCGGGAAAACACCTTCATCTTTCACACTACCAAAATATGTTTTGCAAGATCATGAAACAGGAATTTTAAAACTAAGGTTTCCTTCAGACATAATGCTATAGCATCCATGTTAAGGAAAATAGTACAACGGATACAAAAGAGCCTAGCCATAAATACCCCCTACAAAAACTAAGGTAAATATACATGGAAAATGCATACTTCTTATGCTTCAGTGAGAGCTGTACTCTTTGGGTAGTAGCACATTCAAGTATAAAATAGATCTTCATTTAAAAACTTATAAAAATAATTCTGAATACACATATTCTGAAATTTGCAGAGCGTCCTGTTACGATTTTCTGCACCTATATATTAGATTTCATTATCACAGAACACTAATGGGAATGATCAAACCGTAATTCTTGAAGCATTCCTTTTGTCAATTTGAACATTATTATACTTTTCTGTACTAAAGGTGGCATTTACTACCCCTTAGCTACAACCTCAGTAACTACTTGTCAGCTTCCACTCTGGCTGAATGAAGATGGGTATTATGATTGGAAATGCCATCTGAAGCATCACCTTAGTGACCATTTGGTTTCATCATCCTCAGGTACAGATCTTTGTACTTTACTATGTTAAATTACATGGCAATAGAGCATGTATCAACTTTCCATTTGGATTTGAGTTTTTAGGAATACATAATTAACAGATTATGCTTTAATATATTTTATTACTCCCGTGACAGACTACTTCTTGGATGGCACTTTTGATTGATGTTTCCTTTGGAGGTAAAGAATAATACAAAAAAAAAATAGAAAAACTGATAATTCTACTTTATTTTGTGTAAAATATTTGCAAGTGGATGAGAAAAAATTTAATAACAATAGACTAAAAGAAATGCATTCTAAATTACTCTAAAGCACACATAATGAAAAATACACCAGTTGGAAACCGGAAACCCTCTGAGAGCAGTTGTGATGAAGTTTGGATATAGTGAAATATCAAGAAAGGTAAATTAAATTTTGTGTGTTTTTTTCTATTACACTATACAGCTAATTTATGGGAGTAAGTGCACATATTATAGACTGAATCTGGATGGGATGAATTGAGAAATACAGAATAACTCTCTGGCCTTAAGTGGATTTCCAAAAATATTTTAATAATATTTAAAGATCATTAGTTTGTTATTGGCATAAGCACAGAGTTTGGTTTAATGAAACATAATTATAAAAAATGTGCCCTTAAAGTTTAAGGCTTAAACAATAATCAAGTAGCTTGAGGTCTACAGAATTAACTTTCACCATGTGCATTTCTTAGTGACATAAATTAGCTGATTTAATGCGTATACAACCAACCCACTGGTTTTGTTCCTCTCTTGATTACTTAGATAAATAAACTCCTGGCAATAACTGCTCTTCCCCCCTTTCAGGGCGGATGTTACTTTCTATTATATGCCATAGGACCGAAGGGCTTCATTTTGGACTACATTCTGTTCAAATTTCATGTAAAATCAGTTAAATTTTCTCCAGGTTTAATTTAATGCACAAGCACACACACTGTGTACACACTGTGTGTTTAGATATTTGTATATATGCAGGTATGTGCTGGTAAACACAGGAATGACTTTCTTTTTTTTTTTTTAGGATTTATTTATTTAGGTATATGGTACTTTGCCTACATACACACTTGCATGCCAGGAAAGGGCACCAAATATCTTTATAGATGGTTGTGAGCCACCATGTGGTTGCTGGGAATTGAACTCAGGACCTTTGGAAGAGCGGCCAATGCTCTTAAGCCTTTAATGTATGTAAAGAGCTGGTCAAATTATAACAGACTTGTTAAATCCCTTTACTTCAAAATACAAGCCTGATACAGACATCCACGCCAGCTAGATTAGTTTGCAGATTCTTAACTGTTACCTCCATCCCCCATCCCTTTCTGCTGTCTACTTACACTTTGTTTCTCATACTCATGTTTCTTTCTTTCTGCAAAGGGCCCACCTCTTGCATACAATTTCTTCATTTGCTCTCACGTCTAGTGATTCATTACAAGTTTACCTTGCTCCAGTGTCTCTCTGTGGGTTTTGGAAGTCAGGATTCATGTTTGTGAGACAAGCACCGAACTGCTTGATATAAACCCCAGGCACCTTCATGGTTATATTTTTATTTCTTTCAATTAGAGTGACAGTTTCCTGGTTCCCATTTTCTCACTATATAATTCTTGACATGCAATACAACTGCACCATGAATGTAAGGAAGTACTGGTTAAAAAATTAACTGTGTTCTCAACAGCAGAGGAGACATTTATTAAGTTGAAAAAAGCAGATTCACTTACTCAGTGTTCTTTGTGCAATTGCTATAATGAAGACAGGTTTTTCTACACTTTGATCATCTATGGCACAGTGTTTCCAACCTTAGACTTTAAGGTTGTCAGACAGTTTAAAAACCACATCAATAAGACTAAATAAGTTCCAAAACAGAAAAGAATTAAAAGTGCTTGTTATTTGCAATTCTTTATGATTTTGATATTTGAGTCAAACAATATATGCTTTATTCTATCTTATTCATTCTATTTATGTCAGTTAAGATGCAATATATTTCTACATAAAAATAATGTTTGAATAACTCACTCATTCTGTGATTTGCATATCACATTGATTTCTTCACATCAACAATGGAACATACACAGGTTGGAACAGAAAATACAAGCAACAGACCAGATATATAAGAACTTTTGCTATATTTACAAAAATGCAGTAGAATAATTTTATTCTTTTTGTTTGTTTTTTGTTTTTTTTAAACTTTTTATTAATTTATTCTTGTTACATCTCAATGGTTATCCCATCCCTTGTATCCCGCTATTCTTCCCTCCCTCCCAGTTTTCCCTTATCCCCCTCCCCTATGACTGTTCCTGAGGGTGATTTCCTCCCCCTGTATATGCTCATAGGGTATCAAGTCTCTTCTTGATAACCTGCTATCCTTCCTCTGAGTGCCACCAGGTCTCCCCCTCCAGGGGACATGGTCAAATATGAGGCACCAGAGTTCGTGTGAAAGTCATACCCTACTCTCCACTCAACTGTGGAGAATGTTCTGTCCATTGGCTAGATCTGGGTAGGGGTTTAAAGTTTACTGCCTGTATTGTCCTTGGCTGGTGCCTTAGTTGGAGCGGGACCTCTGGCCCCAAATCTGCCTATCATAATATTCTACTTGTAGATTTCTAGGACCCTCTGGATCCTTCTACTTTTCTATTCTCCCATGCTTCTCTCATCTAGAGTCTCAATAGGATGTTCTCCCATCTGTCCCAGTTTCCTGGTAAGTGAAAGCTTTTGTGGGACATGCCCCTTGGGCTAGTATGCAGATATAAGTGAGTATATACCATTTGAGTCTTTCTGCTTCTGGGTTAACTCACTCATTATGATCATTTCTAGCTCAATCCATTTATCCACAAATTTCGGGAATTCCTTGTTTCTAATAGCTGAGTAGTATTCCATAGTGTATATGTACCACAGTTTCTTTATCCATTCTTCTACTGAGGGACATTTAGGCTGATTCCATGTTCTGGCTATTATGAATAAGGCTTGCTACGAACATGGTTGAGCAAAGTTTCTTGTTATGTGATGTAGCATCTTATTACTTGAGAAAATGTAGTAGAAGAAACTCTAGTACCCATCCGAAGAGTTAGAAGAGTACTTTAATTGATTTTTCTAGAGAAGAACAAAAGAATTGAGGTGTTTCTTACTGTAAGTCTCATTTGTAATTTATCCTATAACAAATTTAAAATATTAACAAGTGTTCTATCTCTGAACAAGTCTAGTCATATAGAATAAGTAAATCTCAATTTAAAATTAGGGAACTTAAATTCAATTATATTTCCTTGCAAAGTTTTGAGTTGATGCTAAAAGATATTGGCGTATCAAGACATGTGCTTGAGTGTAACATCCATAACCTAAAGTAGTATAGCAACAGAATAATATAACATATTTTATTTAATTTTTTCTTACACAAAAGTCAATGTAACTAATACTTTTTCATAAATATAATAGGACTCAGATAACTTATTTCAGATGACAAATTTAAGTAATTGTATTATTTGCAGCCCCAAAATCAAAGATTTTACTATCAGGTAAAAAGATTACAACAGTAATATTACAAATATGGTATGTACACACTCATGAGTGAATAGTAACAGTTATGTCAATGATAATCAAGTTGCAATCCACAGGCCCAGAGAGGTCAGGTAGAGAAGGATCTCTGGGGAAACAGAAGGAAATACAATAGATTTTGTAGGTGGAGTTTGGACTACAGGGGCCTGAAGAGATCAGGTGGTGGGAAAGATGTAGAGGCAGACAGTGCAAGGAGAGACAGCTGGAAATGGAGACCATTTAGGAAGCAGTGCAGAAATCTAGTGTAGTGGGAAATTTCTGGAATTTATGAAGGTGACAATAGTGAGGACTCCTAGTAATGGAGGACAAGGAATGTGAACTGGCCAACTTCAGTAGCCAGGAAAGGCTTTCAGTGGTGGAGCTGGGTTGCATTCAGTTGAGTTGTTGGCTGAGGTGGTCCCACAGAGATCCCTAAACAACCCAGATTGATGCTAGGACACAGGTTAACTCTGAAAACTAAGTGGGGGTCTAGGTGTGCAGGACACCTTCCTTTATGTTCATTGAACATATAGAGGTTGAGCTTGTGCCTGCATAGAGCCTTCACCTCAAAATTCTAGTCCCTTAGTGCAGGAAAGTACTCCTCAGGTAACAGAAAGACAGATATGGACAGCAAACCAGCCACCACCCCACTATTTACAATCTGTCCTGCTTATAAGATGTGCTGCAGCAATGGCAGGATAAAATTTGTGGGAGTGGCAAATCAATGTCTGGTTAACTTGTGACTCATGCCAGAAGAGGGAGGCCATGCCCTATACCACCTGCAAGATCAGGAACTGGAGACCTAAGGTAGAACCAAATATGACTGGCAAAATAAATAAATAAATAAAGTAAAATAAATAAAATCAGTAAGCATCTAAGTGATACTCTGCTCTATTTATAGATCTGTGCCTTGTCTAGTCATCATCAGAGAGGCTTTCTCTTGCAGCAATGAGAACAGGTTCACAGTACATTATTCACAGAGAGTCTAAATTGGAAGCCTCTATCAGATCTCTTCCCTTGGAACTCAGGGAATACCTGAGAATATGGGGAGGAAAGATTGTAGGAGTCATTGGGGCTAGAAGACACCAGAAAAGCATGGTCTACTGAATCAATTATGCAGATTCATACTGGCTCACAGAGACTTTAGCATCAAGTGAGGGACTTCATGGGTTGGCTACCACGTCATCTGTGCATATATGTTATGGCTGTTAGTTTAGTGTTTTTTTTTTTTTTCAGACTTCTAACAATGGGAATTCTTTTGCCTGCTCTTCAGGCTCCTTTGCTTCTATTGGCTTGGCTTCTCCTGCTTAGATATGAGAGGTTTTGCCTTATCATGTATCTTGTTTTGTCACCTTTGCTTGTTGTCTTTTGGAGGCTGGATCTTTTCTGAACGGAACATCAAAAACAACAATGACTGTTTCAAATAAAAGAGGGTCTGGGAAGAGACAGAATAAACATGGGCCATGTTGACCATGAACCTACTTACAGGTTCCATAAATATCCCTGTCTCAATTGAATGAAGTGAGAGACCGGGACATAAGTGAGCTCAACTTGTACACAGTGTGTGAGCATGCACACGCAGGCACACAAACACACACACACACAACACAAACACACACACATACAAACAGACATACATTCACATACACACTCACCACAAATACACACATATAGAGAAAACAAATGAGTAATAAATAAGTTAGGACACTTACATGCTGCTATTGGAAAGGCAAATTATTTCATTGTCAATAAAGATCAGTATGGCAATTCTTCAAAAAATAAACAAGTATTGTGTTATCTTACTGTAACTTTTCTGAGAATATATTCAGAGAAAGAAAATCTGCGTAATGCAGGGAACATACACAACCATGTTTATTATAGCACAGTAGCTGAGTAATGAGTTCAGCCTGAGTGTAAATCAATACAAGAATAGAAAGAAGAAATGTGATGAGCATATACATGCATACATACATACACATATACAAACATACATATATACATACCTCCATGAATAATCTATGAATTAAAATTTGTTATTTGTCAATTTCATTTCTAGAATTACAGTGACTTAATATTAGGTATTTAAGGAACTTTTAAAAAATGATTCTTTTTTGAAAGATTTATTTATTTATTATTATGTATTCCGAGCTCTGCTTGCATGTGCACCTGCATGCCAGAAGAGGGCATCAGATCTCATTATAGATGGTTGTGAGGCACCATGTGGTTGCTGGGAATTGAACTCAGGACCTCTAGAGGAGCAGTCAGTGCTCTTAACCTCTGAGCCATCTCTCCAGCCCTTAAAGAACTTTTTTAATTTGATGTGTTTTAATAAAGTTACAAGAATAGTAGTTATTTATATATTTTTCCTACCAAGTATTTCATCTTGGTCTGGCTTAGGTGCCTCTCCTTCTCTCTTATCTGTCCATCCACCCTACAGTTTGCGTCTCTCTTCTACTTTCCTTTTGTCTGGATCACTGGGCATCCATCCAGAGAGTTACCAACAGTTTACAGGAAGTTGCTGTGGCATGGATCGTCATCTTGCTCAAGTTGTTCCTGATGGTTTCTCCTAATTTATTTCAGGCTGTGTATACATTAGAGCAACATCACAGAATCAACTCTGTCTTCTTTCCTTTGAAACTGGGCCACGACTCTGCACCATACTGGTTATTATTATTATTATTATTATTATTATTATTATTATTATTATTATTATTATTATTATTATT
>OU015749.1:41367019-41379327 GCA_907169655.1 Acomys percivali | reverse complement strand
ACATGCACACACACACACACACACACACACACACACACACACACACACAAAGACTTGATGTGCTGGGACAGGTTGATACAGGGTTGGGGACTTCCCGTGTCTGAGAAGAAGAGGATGGGGAAAGGGGGAAGAGAGTGAGACCAGGAGGAGAGGAGGGAAGAAGTTGACGTCAGCATATAAATAAAGAAGAAATAAATAAATGAACAAATAAATAAACATGATTAAAATTCTTTATACATATAACTTCTTTCTGGTACAAACTCACAATCTTCTTATATTTTGGCATAATCAATATAAAGCATCATGTTTTAGAAAGACTAATTTGTATATGCAGAAAATCCCATGATCTTTCTAATGAAATATATTCACATAAACACTTACACATATGCATGTCTACATAAAATATAGCTACTTCTCTAAAATAAAATAATCTGATAAAATTTCCAAATGTGACTCATTACTTGCATAGATTCTATATATAATAATTATGTCTCAGTAGCTTCTCTAGGTCCAGGATAAATCACTGAGATATACAAGGTAGTGAATCAGAAGTTAAAGTAATCTGTTATAAATTTAAACATGTATTTCCTCTTAAATTTTAAATTAACATGTTATATCGAAAAATGAAAAATTATTACTTACCGTGAATTCAGAATTCAATTAAATAGATAAAAGAAAAATATTATAGTTGAAGAGTTTGAGTAAATTTTCAAACCATACAAGAACTAATTTTTCTGATTTCCCTTGTCTAAGTTCCTCTGTAGCAAGGCCACCTGCTTCTTCACATGTGTTTTTTTCTTTAAGCAGATGTACTTTTCATCACAGTATGAGCTGACAGTGAACATTGGTTCATTAATTGAAAGATGGTAGACTCAAGTTCTATTTTAATATAAAAAACTGTAAGTATACATAGCATCTCTCTCTCTCTCTCTCTCTCTCTCTCTCTCTCTCTCTCTCTCTCTCTCTCTCACTCTCAGATACAAACACACACATAAAACATCAGTTTGTAACTAATTTTATAAAGTTACATGAGATGTATGTGGATATGAAAAACGACACAAAGATGTTCTCTTCTCACAAATTCGGGGAGTGGACTATGAGCCATTAGAGAGCAATAGGTTGAATAACATCAAGCGACTTTTGAACGTCTCATTCATGTATTGAGAGAAATAGTTGCAATTACTTGCAGGAAAGAAGTTATAACTAAAGTGTTGCAGACAATGAAGGAAGCTACAGGACCCAAGGTATATAAGGAGCCAGTGCTAGATGGTGTCAAAACAACAACAAACAAACAAACAAAACAAAAAGACAAACCCTAAAAAACAGGCAGAACCAGACCTTTCCAGAAAATGAGGACCAATGTACAGTATTAATCATTCATATGCTAATGGCAGGGAGAGGAAACTCATGGAATTCTGAAATGCTCTCCATGATGGCCATGATTCTTGTAAGGCAACTGTGCTTGATTAGCAGTGTGAGGGCTGAGTATAAGCTATGGCAGTAGCTTATTGTATATATGTGTAATAATATAAATATATATTAATAGCAAATAATTAAAAATTATTTTGGGGTTTATCTACTGTTGAGATCTTCAATGCCATTTCCGTAGAAATTACCTTAGTGAATTTATGTGAAGGACTTAATATCTTTATTGATTTTAAATATCCACTTTAAAGTTGAAAAAAGGAAGCTTAGAGAGAGAAGAAAGTTGTATTTATTATAGTCATTAAGGGTTAATGTTAGATCTGAATTAAAATACAGCTTCCCTCTAGTAAGGAAACTAGGTTAAGAAAAGCTCATTTTAATTTTTAAAAATGAATGTTATCAAACATCTAGAGTTGTTTCTATATGTAGATTTTTTTTTTAATTTTCTTTAATTTTCAGTATTTCAAAATTAAGGTTAAAAATCGGTTCAAATATATTGGAAATAAATTTTGCATAGTTTTTATTCCAAAACAAAAAAGCTATGGTAGGCTTATTTTTGTTTTTAAAATAGCACATAAACAGCATTTTGAAGAAACTGTCTATATATATTTTAAAACAGAAATGGCTAATACAGTTATTTGAGATTGGGCTTGAGGGAGTAGTTTTCTATTTTCCTCTCTTGTTTCTTAGTTTGTGGTATTGTTTTAGGATGTGTACTTAATATGGAGCCCATGCTGGCCTGGAAGTTTCTATTTCTTAGGCTGGCCTCAATCTTGTGACCCATGTAACACATCCTCTGAGAGCTAGGATTATCAAAATATACTATCATATCCAATAAAAATCTAATTATTTAAAGGCAGAAAAAATAACAATACTATAAAATTTTCATGAGTAAACAATATGGTTGCCAATAACTACACAGGAAAATACACTGGAATATAATATATTTAACACTCAATACTAATTACAATATCTTCCGGTGTATGGAAAAATTCATGGTTAGGGGTCACTACAATATGTGGAATTGTATTAAAGGGTCACAGCACTAGGAAAGTTGAGAACCACTGGTCTAATTCCACATAAGTCATGGTGTGGAAATTCAGTAAATCCTTTACAGATTGCTTAAAATATCTGGTACAACATAAAAGTGGCTCAAATTGTTTTCATACTGTACTGTTTATGAAATAATAGTAAGAACAATTTATCTGCAGAGACAACACACATATTTCTTTTATGAACACAGGTTTTTTAATTTTAATTTTAATTTAATTTTATTTTATTTTATTTTTATTAATTTATTCTTGTTACATCTCAATGGTTATCCCATCCCTGTATCCTCCCATTCTTCCCTCCCTCCTATTTTCCCCTTATTCCCCTCCCCTATGACTGTTCCTGAGAGGGATTACCTCCCCCTGTATATGCTCATAGGGTATCAAGTCTCTTATCAGTAACCTGCTGTCATTCCTCTGAGTGCCACCAGGTCTCCCCCTCCAGGGGACATAGTCAAATGTAAGGCACCAGAGTACATGAGAAAGTCATATCCCACTCTCCACTCAAGTGTGGAGACTGTTCTGACCATTGGCTAGATCTGGGTAGGGGTTTAAAGTTTATCGCCTGTATTGTCCTTGGCTGGTGCCTTAGTTTGAGCGGGACCCCTTGGCCCAAATCTGCCTATCATAATGTTCTACTTGTAGGTTTCTAGGACCCACTAATCCTTCTACAATGCTATTCTCACATGGTTCTCTCATCTAGAGTCCCAATAGGATATCCTCCCCTCTGTCCCAGTTTGAATGCAGTTTTTTATGTGTGTGTTTAGGTAACTCCACCGAAGAAGAATCCAAAGATATGGAAATACTCTGTGTGTGTGTGTGTGTGTGTGTGTGTGTGTGTGTGTGTGTATTGTACATATATGCATGTACATATTTTCATATATGTATATTTGTATTCTTACATATATCTATGTAATATACTTTAGAAACATTTTTGGTTTCATATGTTTATACTTATCTGTCAATATTCTAGGATAGTCTTCTTTCTGAGATATCTGGTCAATAATTAAATAACGATATTTTAAAAATAATTACTATTTTTATTCATGTGTATGAATGTATACCTGCATAGACGTATGTGCATTGCATGTTTTTGGGGGTGCTAGAAGTAACCAGAATGAGGGGTCGAATCTGGAAGTAGACTTTCAAGTGGTTGATAACTCCCTGGACAGTTGTTAGGAGCTCAGACAGGGTCTTCTGCAGGAGCAATAACTGCTCTTAACCACTGAGCCATCTCTCAAGCCCCCAGTGAATACTGCTTAGGGAAAATACTGTAAGTTCAAATTATTTTTTTCACAAGCAAACTTCATTAGCATGAGGTAATATTCAAGTATGATGACTGGATGGTTACCTTCCTCTTTGAAAGCTTCCTGAGCGAGTGTAGAATTAATAGTGGGATGTTCATTGCCATAGTGAGAAAAATAAAGTGTACATCAAGTACTTTGTGGGTATCAAGGACTTTCTTGAACCTGGAGGATGTTTTCCATTTTTCTTCTGGAACTAATATACTAATGAATGAATGCATTCATTCATCATGGATTATTGATTGACAACTTAATATACACCATAGAATCCTCTTACCTGTTAACATGTTCTTAGTGTCTTCTAAGCTCATTGTTCCATTTATAAATCATCAAAAACTAACATTTGTGGGCAATATGCAAAGTCTACATTTATTTCTCTGGAAACAGGAGCTCACATGTTAGACCCCTTTCTCAGAGATGATCATGTTTCAACCTGATTCTCTTTTGTATTGTACAAAAAAAGCACTTTGCACTAAAGAATATAAAATAGTGTATGTATTTTGAGGGAAGAAGCAGTTGAAAATTGAGATGAGTTGTTATGATATAAAAGTAACACAGTTTGAAATTTAGACAAGAAACTGCAGCAGAAGAAATGTAGTCCTGCAGAGCAAGCATAAGGACCGGCGTTCGGATCCCCAGTAACCATTCGATTCTGAGTGGATGTGGCAGCTTCCTGTAATTTCAGCCTGGGACGGTGCAGAATAAATCCATAGGTCAATTTAGCTAGTGAAATCAGTCACATCCCTGAGCTCAAGGCTTAATTGAGAGACCGTGTCTCAAGGGAGGAGGTGTAAATGGAGGATTCCAATGTGTCTACACATGGAAACTGAAAAGGCCACCCTCTAACTAGACATAATTCCTAGTAGAAGGAAGAGAACACCAGACCACCTACAAAATCTTCAACCCACAAATTACTCTGCCTACAAGATGTGCAGGGACAAAAATAAACCAGAGATTGAGGAAATGTCCAACCAATACCTGGCCCAGCTTGAGACCAACCAACCAGGGCCCAGGGGGGCCTGTGGTGACAGAAGCTCCAACCAAGGACCATGCATGGATTGGTGCTAGGCCCCCTACCCTGATGGGCATCTAGGTCCTTATATGGATTCCTTAGTAAGGAAGCAGGGGCTGACTCTGACATGGAATCTATTACCTGCTTGTCTATCATTTTCCCTAGAGGGACTACCTCGTCAAATGACAGGGTAAGGGGATGAACTCAGTCCTAACACAACTTGATATGCTGAGGTGGGTGGGTGGAGTGGTTCCCCTTCTCTGGAGAGTAGGGGAGGGGGATAGGGGAACTAGGCAGGGAGGGTGGGACAGGGAGGAGAGGAAGGAGGGCCTATAACCAGGATTTAAAGTGAGTAATTAATAAAATATAGACCACACAAACTTGTGTATATGTACCCATATACATGTGTAACACTGGTACACACACGCACACAATACATTCACACAAACAAATGAAAATAAAAGAAATAAATAAGAAATCGATTAATTGAAACTTTGTTAATAAAACTAAAGAACTTTGAATGTTCACCATCAATGCTCAAGAAAAATGTATTTTTTAATTTTTAAATTTTCAATTTTTTTAACGTTACAACCTGATTGGAGCCTCTTCCTCCATCTCCTCTTGGTCCTACCCTCCTAATACCCTCTCCCTTAGTTTTCAGAAAGGGGCAGCCCTCCTCCCCTATCATCTGACCCCAGCCTATCAGGTCTCCTCTGGACTGCCTGCATCCTCTTCCTCTGGTCTTTCAACTTTTGGCTCAAGAAATTTCTGGACAAAAGAAAAATTGCATGAATTTCAGCCCTTTGAGAATTTAATCTTGCCATATATTAGTACAGATAAGGTTCCACAGTGCAACAGTCTTAATTGTTCATTGCAACTATTTATTTATGTGTAGATATAAATTAGTAATATGTAGCCATTATTGAAGAAAATCCTACTTAAGCAGAAAGATGATGCCATTGAGACAGGATGGTTTCACTAAAAGTAGACTCTACCAAAACATACCAAACTGTACTGCAGTCCAGTGCAGCTCAACAGTGAAAGAATATTTTGTGTTGGAATATTTCTCAAGAACTCTAAATGTATATTTTATTTAAATACAACTCACATGGAATGATCATTATGCTATCACTTTTGATAAGTAAGGATCTTCACATAGCAACAGCACTGTAGGAAGTTGTTGGTTAAAATTTCCAGTAACAGATCCAAGTAGTTGCTAATGTTTACATGGGACATACAAGAACTTTGTAACAGGCACCATTAAAAGTATTCTAAGTGAGGTGTGACCTTCTCTGATCGAATAGTAGATTGGTAGGGAATCACATTTGTACATGACTTTCAATTAGGGGATTGGAGAAAAATACCAATACAATACAAAATACCAATACTCTTCTTCCTCTTTCCTGACTATCCCTTTTGCCTTTCTTCCTTTCTCCTTCCTCTTCTGTCCACTTCCCCCTCCTTCCTGTTTCCTTTCTATCCCTCTTTTCACTTCCTCCCATCCTTTATTTCTACATTTTCCTCCTTTATGCTTTCTTTCTCACTTTCTTTCCTATTCATCTTCCTTCAAAGTGACTCACTTTATAAGACATCCCTTCTCAAAATTAATCATTCCCTAAGAAACTATAGTTATTTTCTGATATTTGTTAATATTGATGATAAGATAGAATTAATAATTATCTTAATTCAATTTTATAAGTATTCGCAAATACTAGTCATCTATAAAAGAGTACTATTTTATTTAATAGTTTTGTAACATAGACTTACAAAACACTATTTATGCACATTGTTAGAATGTAAGTCACTTCAGGTTTTTCTTTTTTGAATCGTATTGCTATGTATTACCATACATTATTAAGCTTTTATTATAACTAATAAACTGTTACTGTGACATGATTTTAAAACCTATGCTCTTTGTAGACTTTATTAATTTTTGCTGAATGTCCTCTGTCTCAGGGTCCCATTCTGGATTCCAGATAATATCAAATTGTCTTGTCCCATGAGGCTACTCTTCAGTGTGACAGTTTCTCAGTGTGACATTTATGAGGAATGATAGCCATATATTTCATTGGTTCTCCCTCTCCTGGAATGTATCTGCTGTTTTTATCGTAATTAGATTGAGGTTATGGCTTTTTGAGGAGTAGAGCACAGAGGTGAAACATCATTTTCATTGAAACTAATAAACACAATTCAGGATCATCATGACTTATGGCCCTTAATGGCAACCTTCACCAAGGAAGTGTTTGATAGTTTTACTCTCCACTGGCCTCTTCTCCCCCCATTAGGAGGAAATCCTTAGACACATTGTACTGGTAAGTATTCAAAGACTATGTCCTATGTACTTGAGGGCACAAAACTTACAAATTTGACTCAGATTTGTTCTACATGATTTTTAGTGTTATGTATTATATTTATCTACTCAAAATAATTGTAAACATTTATTTCATTCATGTAGGATTGTGGAAGTTCATCTTTCACTTTGCATTGTAGTCTACAGAGACTGACCATTTTTAAAACCTCAAAATTCATGCACTAAAATAAGACAATGTGGCAATATTTGTGGAAATTAATGTTTCTGGAAAAAAAACCCTCCCTTTCTCCAATGAAGTATGGCAGGAGCATGGCCATGTAAATTTGGAAGGTGATCCTTTGACAAGAGTGAATCTGCCATGCTTGGTCAAGAGGCATAGCATCTGTGACAAGCTCCCAGGTCCTATTAGGGCATGTTCAGCAGCTTAAATAGACTAATATATAGTCACAAGTGGCTTCGCTTGTGATTTTAATTGCTTCGGTTGAGAAACTGAGACGTCTTCCTTCTGACTTTCAAGAACTTACGTCACAGAGATCTACTATCATTCTTAGTTGTGTATGTCTGTGTTGATATGTGCACATGTAAGTGCAATTATTATCCTTGAAGGCCAAGAAGGTGTCAGATACCATAGAGCTAGAATTACAGGCAACTGTGAGGTATTGAGTCATGTTATCTCTTAGTCATGCGGTCATCTGTCCAGCTCCACCTTCAAGAGCTTCCCACCCCCTCAGGATTTTGTGTTAATTTCACTATGACTGTAGATTTTGTCATTGTCATCTCAGTCTCATTTACTTATTGTATTCCTATACTGGATTAGTCAAATCTATAAGGATCCATATGTCATTTTATAGAAGAAAAGAATTAGAAATCAAAATATAGATGTCAGGTACGACATGCTCATGGAGTCCTAAATTCTAGAGTCTTGTAGCTGATAAAACTGCTAAACATTATACAAATACACATGAGTACCCACAGTATGATAGACATGAGGTTTTGTGTCTCCTACAATGGCACGATGATGAATCCTGCCAGCCTTGCATCCTCACCATCTGTACATTGTTATTCGTAAAGTAAGACACTGGCTCTTGACTTATTAAACATTCCATTAAAATATACATGTATCATATCAAATTTGTTGCTATTAACATGCTAAACAATGTCATGGACTGATTTACATTTTTTCACAATTATCTTTTCACATTAAAATTTTTTAACTACTTTACACTTTCCTTGTTACTGTCATTGTTCTCCAAACTCACCGCAAATAATTCATCTAATTATGACAAATTATTTGTTTTATACACTGCGTCTACAAGGAGGCTACCACTGCCTAAGTGCTTTTATTTTTAATGTTTATACATATTTCAATAGGTTATAAAACATGTGATTCTGTGTACACTGCAGTATAGTTTTACATGAGGTATTCTCAACGCCCTCAGAAAATGTGTGCTACGCTTCATCATTCAACTTTATGGCCCTACTCTTAAGCCTCCATCTAGTAATGTATTTTGATATTTATCAATTTTTGTCTTTTTCAGGTCATATTATCAGAGTTATGGTCACTTTTACGTATTTGTGAGCATATTTTTTGAAATAAGCTTACCACTCACTCTATAACTGAATTTAATGTATCTATTTTCTGAGCCATTTTTAAGTTTCTTAATTATTGTAAACCATCCTACTAGGCTGTGCTATTTTTCATGCCTCACTCAGAAATCATCTTCGTTCTTAACAGACTATTTTATTGTATGCTTCTTAGTATTTCTAACTATTGTCATTTTATTCTTTTCTTTTAATAATGATGAAAGCTTTCAGCTTTTTCCTATGTGGTTTCACATTTATGTATACATGGAGTGATTGCATTAAGATATGCTGCCTGCTTTTAATTAGGTTGTTAATGTGCATTTTGTTGATGTTTAAAGGCTCCTTCTTATTTTATAAATATATCTTGCAAAGATTTTCTCTTTAGTGAAGTTTCTCTTTTCACTTACTTTACAGTGTCTTTTATAGAGCAGTATTTTATGGTTTTACAAATACCTAATGATGTGTAAGTTACTTTTCTTTAGGTATTGTATGCAAAGGGTTGGACTCAAAGTCCAATTCATCTACATTCTCATTATGCTTTCTCCCAAAGCCAAATAGTTTATCATTTTGTATTAATATAAGAGACCCTTTCTGTCTTAAGTTTAGTGACAGACATATAATTGGAGGGGTGAAAGAGTTCATCTGTTTTTTCCAGCAGCCTTGCTGAAGCTTCATTCTTTCTTTAATAAACAAAGTAACTCTTTTGTTGAAGACAAGTCCACTTTGATTGTGGTGGGAATCTCTAGACATTTCTCTGTTCTAGCGTTCTCCTTCTCCCACTACTGTCATCTCCGCTTCTACAGCTTCACAGCAATCTGCAGTGGTGGAGGTGTCAGCCATTTCATTTGACTTTTGTTATTGCCTAGATTGTTCTGGCTTCCCTTGAATTCATGTAAACTCTCAGACTGAGGGTTTTTTCGTTTTATTTTGGGGGAGGTTGTTTTTTGTTTGTTGTTGTTTTGGTTTGGGTTTTAGGATGTTTTTGTAAAATAAGTTTTGTTGTTTTTATTGGTAGTGTATTGAAACTGTGCATCAGGTTGGTATAATAAATATTGAAGAAATAAAAAATTATGTATGTATATCAACATTTTGTAGATTTTTTGTAACAGATCTTTTGAGTTCTTTGTGTGTCTTTTAGTATATATTATATTTCTTGAAACTAGTAATCATAGAAGATAAAAGGTTTTCCCTGATTTGGGTAGCAAATCTCTGTACTTTTGACCATTATGTATGACATCATTCAAAATATTGGTGATGTTTATACTCTATTCTAGAGTGTTTATGTATTATTGTTGCTATAATGAGCATTAATCATACACAGCTCTAAAAATCAATATCGTCTACATTAAGAAATATTTTTCTTCATTTTATAGATAAACTAGATTTCATTGGTTGATTGTTCAAATGTTCAAGGTGCCTGGCATGCTTAAATTATATCTATTTCTTTATTCTGCATAGTTATTTCAACACATATTAGTATATGACCTTTTATCATATGTAGGTTCCTGGTGTAAAATATAATAAAATGAATGAGTTTCCAAATTGAAAAATTTCAATATCCAATGAAGTTATTAATTCGTATTTAGTAGTTTAGTAGTATTCATCAGGAAACATGCATACTGGGAGTTTGTTTGAAATCTTCCAGTTTCTAATTCTATTGCATTTTATGATCTAATTCAATTTCCAAGTACCTCTTTAAAACCAGCTGTTTAATGCTTATGGATATGTGTATTTGTTACAGAACTTACAAAATATAAAGCTGTACAGTGTTTACGTAACCATTCTGACAATTTCTATGTTACATTGCTTTTTATGTTACAATTTTATGTTACATTGCTCAATCTGTCATATTTATAGTGTTGTTACTGTTAGACCATCTTATTTTATATTTTCTATATTCTGTCTCTTTAGTTATTTTTTGCTGATTTTTCTTTGCTACTGTTGTAGTATTTTAAAGATTGAAGTATTAATTTCATTAATTTCTTTCTGGTACCTACTACTGATGATATACTGACCTCATTTTAGCAGCTGCATTAGATGAAATCTAACTAGAGAGTTTTGTTAAAAGTATTCTTAGAAGGTTGAATTATAAACAGGATTTTCACATAGTTATATTCTTCTGCTCTCTTATGTAGTATTAGTGCAACAGATATTATATCTAAATGTTTTGCAAATCAAACCAAATACCATACTTTTTAGAAATAAGAGAAAGTAACAGCTTATATAAAGCATTGTATTTATCTTTGTTAACACCTGGTTCATATTTGATCTTTTGGGTTAAAGTTACACTCTAGAGTCATGTCCTTGTTCCAATGAATCATGTTCATTTACACTGCTGCATATTTTAAAATAATTATCTTTAGCATTTCGTATTTAGTGCACATTCATATTTCCATCTTACATCGTTTCCATTGTACTTGAAAAAATCCTATTTCTTCAATGAAATCAACACAATAACTGTATTTTATTTGAATCTGTATGAAAACATTGTTGTTGGTCTTCATTTTGAATGATAACTTCGCCCTATATAATTTTTGAATGACAATATGTTCTCTGTGTTTATATTTTTCACTCTACCTTTATTTTCTTTGGAGTTTGGTAAGAAGTCAGTCAAAATTTATGTTGATGATGCTTACAGAGTTTCTCAGTCTTAGAATTTTTCATTATATCCTATCTCTTTGTATTTGTATTAAATAGTTAAAGACATTTTCAGTGGATTTGTCATGATATTTTAGTGATTTTTCTTTGCCAAATTCTAGTCTCAAAGGAGGAAGAAATGATAGTGGGAAATAATAACAAAATATAATAAATATTTATGATGCTTCTAAAATCACAGCAATGTCTTGGTATATGAGGCAAAATATCATTTAAAGATGCTTCCATTTTCTGCTTATCTTTCATATTGTTATTTTTTCTATATTTTACAGTTCCCAAACTCTGTCACTCTTCTGATTGGCTGACTTGATCTCTTTTTTTCCCCTGCCTGTTCAGGTGTCCTAGACCTATGTCAGGTAATTTATCACTCACCTTGTATTTTCACCTGCTCTTCTGAAGACTTTTTGTCCTCTAGCACAGTATTCACAAGACTGTTTCAGCACCACGGACTTCAGCTCTCCCTTGTATTCCCACTGTCCTTAGATCTGGCTTGTGTTTCCATCACAATGTCCACTTAGCAGCTTTTATTCTGCATGTTGAACTCATAGTTGATTTATTTTTCTATGCCATATAATTTTCCTCTACAAATACGGGCTTTGATATATTACACTGTGTAAATCATAGGCACTTATTTTTACCTATATTTGTTTGTGGCTTATTTTTATCTGCTACATATTCATTTGTTTATCATTTTCTTTGGCTTGACTACTAGATGAAACCCCTTTTCCTCCCTAACTGTTCACTGTTACTCCCCATAAAGCCCTGGTATCACGTGTGAATATGTTGCCCTGAGAAACTATGGTTATTGGAGTTCTATGTGACCATCGCATTTTCTTCATTCTCTAATTGGATTTTTGTTTCATTATTATTATTTGTAGCAATGCTTTGGATGTAACTTCCAAACTACCTTTCTTTCTTTCTTTCTTTCTTTCTTTCTTTCTTTCTTTCTTTCTTTCTTTCTTTCTTTC